>OW804095.1:33094963-33694963 GCA_942159475.1 Sthenelais limicola
TGTTTTTGACTGATCGATTTAGAACATGCAATTTACAATTTTAGATACATAGATAGATCTAGATAGATAGATAGATGGAAGATAGATCTATATATGGGGAGGGCGACATTCCTTATGGCATTCGAATGGTATCATCGGTATGATGGCTTTCTTTTTGACAACGAGTTCCCAAGGACAGCAATTAATCAAGTGCCCCTGTTTTGATATATTATTTTTTAAAATGCAATGATATATTTGTAAGCTGGGCTCCACGTAGTGAGCAACTCTAGAACTACCACAGGCGCATGCGCAAAAAGCCTCCATCCACATACTTGCTGCATCTTTCTTAAATGAGTTAATATAGACTCATGACATCGCCTCTATAGAAGAAAGAAGAGCACCAAGAAGCTCCTATTTGCATATAAGATGGCTAATGGTGTAATAATGTGCTTACATTTACATACAGTGCAGAAAAGTAAACGGTACAAATGACTATTATACATTCTGTGATGGTGGCAAATGAGGTGGAAAGACAGGGTAGTGGATGATGTATGGATCCCATCTACAAAAGAACATTTTAGAGGCAGTAGATTTCTAAGTACAATGGGAGGATAAACTGGCTAATACAGCCTAGAGAAAATATGAATAAATCATGAGATTGTATGAATTAGTGTGAAACTGTTTTCTGCTTTTTCTGCGTAAGTGCACGCCGTATATATTCATGTATAAGGGGATACGGACGAGTACATATTTAACTAGCGTTATTGAAATCATATGTGATGTGTTCCAGGAAAATGAGTTACCAGTCGCAGAACTGATATTTTTCGAAAGGTTTTTTGACAAGATCTCTTTATTGGGATGTTCTGATTTCTGGAGGGTTTAGCGCTTATGCCCTTATGAATCTATGTACGATATTTCAGGACATTGTATAAAATATATCCTTGAGTTCTGAAGGCCTTTGTATGGAGTAGGCCTATATTTAGTTACTTTACAGGGAATTACCCATCGAGACACATTGCAAATTCAAAAAAAAATATAGAAATATTCAACTTGAAATATAGAAGTATTTATTAGGTCTCCTAGGGTTTACTATCATTGAAATCCGCTCGATCTCCTCATTTCAAATATGGTGATATCTCAAAATACATGTTTTGCGACTTATGACTCATTTTCCTAAAACGGATCACATATTGCTACAGAGGTCATATGAAATAGAATCGTGTCTAGAATTCATGGCAGCGCGAGAAAACGTTCACCATGTGAACATGCGTATTTTTCTATAATCAGTTTAAACCATGTACGACCTTCAGTAATAAAAAGAATTAAAAAAATTGCTGATTGTTTGTTAGCTTGAGCAGTAAGATATAAGACTTCTATACTTATATTTCTAGTTAGCCCTAAATCGACTATGTGTATGCTATGTGAGTACGGTACTCCTGTGCAATGTACATTACATGATCATGGAAGTTAAGGCTCGTCAGGCGTTATACATAGAAACACTTTTAAATAATTTTGTCCATTTCTTGTCAACAGGTGTCAAGTAAATGCATGGTGAGAGCAGGTGCAGATGGACACATCCGAGTCTGGGATAAAGTTATACCAATGTTTGCGATGGATGAAGAACGAAACAGTGGATTGCAAGTATAGTAGAAGAACGTAACAAATAACCCATATGTGATGTGTTTCAGGAAAATGAGTCACAAATCGCAAAATTTGTGTTTTTCAAAGGCGTTTACTTACAAGATCTCTTTGTTGGAATATTTCCATTTTGGGGGTGTCTAGTCCTTGTGGTTGTATGAAAACATTTACCAAAATCCATGACTCTTCATTGATTATAATTATTAGTACGTTTCTTAGATCATTCTATTGAGTATATTTAGCTACTTTACTAGTAATTTTTGCCTCAGAAATATTGCAAACCTTTCAAAAATGAAAATATCTAACTAAAAAGATGAAAGTACTTGTTAAATGTCCTTAATGTTTATATTCATTGGAATCGGCTTGGTCCCATGTATTCAAATATGATCATATCTCAAAATCCAATTTTCGCGACTTATGACTCATTTTCCTGGAACACATCACATATGTAAATTTATATATTTAGAATTTAGAAAGTACCCTTACTGCTTTTCTTGCCAAATTACAACAACGCTTGTATCATAACTTGTTTATTCATATTATTATTGAGCTGTATATAATGATCGATAACATTTAATATATTATATTATGCTTAAGGTGATTATAGGGTTTATGCATGAGCTGTATATATAATGATCGATAACATTAATATATTATATTATGCTTAAGGTGATTATAGGGTTTATACATGAGCTGTATATAATGATCGATAACATTAATATATTGTATTATGCTTAAGGTGATCATAGGGTTTATGCAAAAAAATACCAGTTTTAATATTGATAGAGATTACTGTAGGAACTTTAAAGGAGGTCACTTTAAAGGAGCAAGAAATCTATAGGGGATTTCGCTGTCTATTAAAATGCACATGAACCAGTGACTATTTGTGTTTAACATTAGGCTTGATTTCCTTCAGTTCTTTTTCAGTTCATGAAATTAGCACACGCTAATGCTTTAGTGTGTAAGTTGAGAGGTAGGCTACTGGTGTACTTTTTCAACAATTGTGTTTTCAAAATCAAGCATACTGGAACCGTACTAATAAAGTACACATCTATGCTTCCCTTAGGCTAAACATACACTTTCATTGCACTTTTTAGCTGCTCAGAAGCAGGACTGTTTAGCGCTCCAGTGGAAGTAACTTCTTGAGTGAGAACTGAGTGAAGAGGCATCCCAGTGACTGACCTCTGGTTGAAAGTTTGGCTGTGAACATATACTCTCCATCCTCAAGCCAGGCGGGCAGTCCAATATCTGGGATATTTATGTAAGCAGATGGAATGTTGACTACTCCCTGTAAGGAGAAAAGGCAAAGAGTTTACATGAATAGGAGACATTCTTCATTAGTTTCATCAACATCAGAGCGACTCGCTGAGTAGGGTGACACCTATGGGTCAGATTTTCAGAAAATGTACAATTCAACTTCGCCAATCTTCTCAAATAACCTAGATTTCAGACGAAAATAAAGTTCAAAATACAGTTCAACCTAACCAAACAGCTTGCTAGAATCAATGCAACGCCAAACATACTCGAATTTACCTAGTATTGACCAAAGTGCAGCCTAATTTAGCAGAGTTTACTCAAAGTGTACAGCTGCCAATTGTACATTTTCTGAAAATCTGACCCCTATAATTCCGTATGTGATTAAGTACAAACTTAGACAGATATGTTATGACTTAAACAGAAAGAAAGAGAGAGAGAGAGAGAGTGAGAGAGAGAAAGAGAGAGAGAAAGAGAGAGAGTGAGAGTGAGAGAAAGAGAGAGAGAGAGAAAGAGAGAAGGAGAGCTAATGCAGTCTTATGCCTGCGAGCATTTTTTTTTTTTTTTTTAATTACTATTACGGCCAATTATTTACAAAGATAACAAATACGCACATCAACCCTGTTGATACGTTACTGCGTTGCCTACTACATACAATTACTCAAATGGAAATCAAGGAAAAAAAGACATGGTCAGTTTACATTCTGATATCATCTACATTAATAATTATCCAATTTACCATATAACACTACAATTCACATATATATCCTTCTGCTCACTCATCATCGATAATTGTTATTTCTTTGTTGTTACGTACCATACCTCATCGCCAGTCCTCATAAGGACTTTTTCATCGCATAGGGAATCAAATAAAATATTTAAAAACAATTTTTCCTCCAAAGAGTTTACATTCATTTGCAGCTACATTCCGTTGTTATCCGACATAATCATAACCTAACTTGGTTGTTCAATTCTTCAAACCAATTCCTGAAAAAAAACAGGATCGACGACTCCTCTCACTCTTAGGTATGAATAACTTAAACCTGAGCCCTTGGTTATTCCTTAGTACCAGTTCATTTGCTAACTGGTTTTCGTACGTGGTCTGTCCTTCTTATTGAATAGATTCTTCAGCATAGCTATTTCTGCTCTGTACCTAAGCGGTAATATTTTACCTTTATCCAATAGCATAGCATCTAGTGTGGATTGATGGTTTGGCGTCTTAAAAACAAGAAAAACACTTGGGAGAAATCTTACCCTCTGGAACGGACATCTGCAATTAATGTGTGGTGGGCACCTGATGTTGGCGAGATGACCACAGATATCATTATATGTGCATGAACCAACATTGTCTATGCAGGGAAGTGTAATCCAGTATTCCAGTGGTATTACTCTTCCAAATGGTATGTGTTTCTTGAGGTCCAGTTCGATCTGTAGAACAATAAAAAATATTAATTATGAATTGTAAAAAAAAATGTTGTGGGTATCACTATTTATGAAAAATGTAAAAAAGAATTGTGTCCATAATAATTTCAAAGACGCAAGCTTCATATGTACTGCATATAACATGGGCTGTCCCGATTGCAGTTTCGTATCTCGAGTTAAATACATAATTTTCACAAGATTCCTGCTCCCCAGAATATTATTTAAGTTTAGTTTTAGACTTATTCATCAAAAACATTTTGCATGTATTATTCTCACTGTCGGAAATAACAAAAAAAACATATCCCATTATATACACATTTATATGTACCGGTAGATCTGGCACGTCGGTAAATGAAATAAAATATTCCATAACAATTTTAAATGAAAGAGATTTAGCAATCATGAAAAAACTATTTTTTATTTGACGACTGTAATTAAGTTTTTGAGATATTGTATTGTATAGTATAGTATATATTGTATTGTATATTATATTGTAATGTGGGCGGGCCTAGAGGAAGGATTAAAGTTAGTTGCTACCGATACTATAAGTATAAGATTTTTGGTACGGTATATCCGTTTATCGTTTTACACTTTCATTTTCCATTTTGATACTACGGATTGTATTGTCTTAATGTTAAATTAATATGATATGACAAGTTAAAGTGTAATACCCAATGGTATATGTGTAAGAGCACGACGCGGATTTCTTTAGATTCCTTTTTCATTGTTTTTAAATATGTTTTTAGACAAACTTCTGATTTTGAATATATGAAGTACTACTGACTATTGTGAATTTGATCACAATGGATCCATCATGTCAAAGTCTGTATGTATTGAAATGATTAATATCTTATATAATTTTTCTTTCTGTGTATTATTGAATTAATTTAGTGCCTTGCCTTATGCAATCAGGCAACTTCTGAGAATGTATTTCTGTTGTCCTGAATAAACATAATTTAAAATCAAATCAAAATCAAATCATTTTATCTATCTCCTATTCCTCGCCGTTTTCCAAAAGAATATATATATGTCTTTATTCTTTATTGTGCATACGGTACCTTACCTGGATTGGTGACTGGAGATCAACATGCAGGAGAGCGGCGAGACTCAGTGTGATGTTGCCAGGAATCAACACAGGAATAGGACTGATGCTCAGAGATCTGATCTGGATTGGGTCTGAGGATGATCCACAGTTTCCCCAATTTAGACCCTGCAGGTCCTGTGTAACCAAGGTACAAGTACAGCTAAGTACAGATTAACAAGGCCGCAAACGACCAAAAAGAAACACAACAGATTGTAATATTTGTATTAACTTCCACGTGACTAACCATGTATACCCTGTGTATACAATATATCCTTCATATATCCTGGAAAAAGACTTCTCTCAATTGTACTCTCTAATAGTCTAGTCAGTTATGGCAAAAATGGCGATTTTACTTACAAAAGTGCCAAAACTTGATAGCAGGTAGAATTTACATAGGGCTTTCATTTTGGAAGGGTGCCCATTCTGAAATATGAATATGGTTGCCATGGTAACCATTTATATTGCAAAATTTGGTATTTTTGTGAAATACAGCTAGTGAAAGAATAATTGACTATATCTCATTGTCTATTCATGTGATTCCTTAGCAATTTTCAGGAATTGTAAAGCCCTTAGAGACCATTTACTCAAGTTATATTAATTTGACCTTGGCCAAGGTCAAGGTCACAAGGCCAAGGTCAAACCTGTGAAAATGTGTTAAATTTTAGCATAGACCTCACTTCAATTTTATTTTCTCTTGCTGTATAGGACCAAATGACATGGAATGCCCCATAGTAAAACTTGATGTCATGCCCTATTCACACATTAGGTATATGGCCAGATTCGAATTATGGTTGCTATGGTAACTGTGGACAAACATTCTTCAACTCCCAACAGAATTATAGAGCTAAAACTGTTAACTGAATATATCTCTTTACTCATTTGTTTGATTTGGTAGCAATTCTCAGGAATTGTAGAGCCATTAGAGACAATTTATTTGAATTAATGGATTTGACCTTTGTCAAGGTCAAGGTCACCAAGACAAGGTCAAACATGTAAAAAAGTGTTAAATTTCAGCATTGACCTTGCTATACTTTCACTTTTCCCTTATTCTATGGGACCAGATGACATGGCATGCTCCATAGTGAAACTTAATGTCATGCTCTAACCACACATTAGCTGTATGGCCAAATTGGAATTACTGTTGCCATGGTAACTGTTGACAAACTTTTATCATCTCCTCCCAGAAATACAGGTTTTGACCATTGAAAGCCACTAAAACTGTTTTTATATGAGTTATTGTCCATTCCAATTGATCCACATCCATGGAAAACAAAGTCAACTTTTGTATTCCATCATAAAATCTGACCTTGGTCAAGGTCAAGGTAATAAAGGTCAAGGTCAAACTGGCAAAGGTGTATGAATTTCGTCATTAACCGTGCAACTTAGAACGCTATAATACTATGGTTACTTGGTTTTTGGAGTCATTATGCAACATCATGATACTTGGACATAGTACTTACAGGTATATCAAATAATTATCCCATTTCAATGGATGGTTGTCATGGTAACCCTTGAATACATATTATGACCCCTTTACCAACATTGAGCATTTCTGAGGTACATGGGCAACTGATTTCTGTTGCACTATGTATGACCATATCAATGAAACATTTGCATGGTTAGTTACATTCGATAAATAAATGGGGGCAGGGAGCTAAACAAGCAACATCTGGAGCACTTGAGAGTATAGTAGGTTTGTTTCTCAATGAATTTGTTTTCTATGATGGCTAAATACAAAATTTAGACAAGATGTCTCTTTCTAAGGGCTGGCTAACTCTGTGATAGCCCAAAATCGAAAAATGGTGACTATGGAGCAATTGAGAAATTATTTTGTCAATGGTTTGGCCTACAATACTGGTCAGTATATGGTTATTAGGGTTTTGGGGGTCAGGGAATTCATATTTGACATTAGTTTGACCATTTGACCTTGATTTGACCTTCAAATCTAAGATGGTCACCAATAATGCATTGATGCTTTCACTTCATGAGAAGATCACCTGCTAGTTCATGTGGCACTTAATCTTCTAGGACATAGATGTCACTGTCCTCACTGTCAAATACAACTGCTTCAGTGTAGTTCTCAGTTCTCAATTCTCAGCTTGGTCAAATTAATATAACTTGAGTAAATGGTCTCTAAGGGCTTTACAATTCCTGAAAATTGCTAAGGAATCACATGAATAGACAATGAGATATAGTCAATTATTCTTTCACTAGCTGTATTTCACAAAAATACCAAATTTTGCAATATAAATGGTTACCATGGCAACCATATTCATATTTCAGAATGGGCACCCTTCCAAAATGAAAGCCCTATGTAAATTCTACCTGCTATCAAGTTTTGGCACTTTTGTAAGTAAAATCGCCATTTTTGCCATAACTGACTAGACTATAACCCCTCTCTTCTTTATCTATCTCTTGCTCTCTCTCCTTTATTTCTTATTTCCTAAAATTCTTATTTCTGAAATTCTTGAAACGCTAATTTTAAATCCTCATTATTTCTGTTTTCAAATAGGTTAAATTCGATCGGCAAGTCTAACATTCTAAATAATGAAGGTATTGTTCCATTTCTTTTTCAGGATATACTCAGAGAAAGAAGGGGGGAGAGAGAAAAGGAGAGGGGGAAAAGAGTGAATTACAGACCTAACCTGCTCTATTCCAAGTGCCGAAGGCACTTGTATTATTATACTATTACTTAATAGGGATTTGCATAGCCGCCATTTTGAATCTTGATTTGCATGGAATTATGGGACTAAGGGTACAGTTTAAAATCTATAGAAAACATGCAATGTTCATCATGGAATATTTATGAATGCTCCAAATTCAATATACATGTTTCCATCGCAAAAGTCCCCATCTTTCACAAGATGCATTTTTATTTATTCATTTTAAGGCCAAAACATTCATGAGTATACAATAAAAGTTTAATATGAAAACGTATTGTCCTCCATGGACGTATTTCATTTGGTTTTCATAGATCATTTATTAAGCTGGTATATTGGTGAAAACATTTTTGCCAGATTTTCGATAAAAGCCATAATTATATATATTTGTATGTCAGATTTCATAAGAATCCATCCCAGCATGCACTGTAACAGACATGCGCATTGGCGCATGCAACTCCCCTATTAATATAACTCTAGCTCTGATCCCTGCTGCTAATGGGTCAGATTTTCAGAAAATGTACAATTCGCCTTCACCAATCCTTTCAAATAACCCACATTTAAGAAAGAAAAGGGTCTGTTGCGTCCAAAAGTAGACATATGTACTAATGATGAAATCCGTACAGACTTTTCCTCTGTGGTACAAGCTATTTCTCATATTACAAATTCTTTTCCAACTGCTAACTTCCTATGTTCGGGCAGATTTGACTATTTCCAGATCAAAAAGTTCCATGTCTGTGGCGATTTCTCCATGTCAGCCTCCTTTTCCACTATTTCCCTTAAATAATCACCACAGAAAAGTATGTCACGGCACCTTTTTCCTATGTCTCCTATTGTATGTCCTATTTCCCCTACATGAAAAGCCATGTCTGGCTCCTCTGATACCTATGTCAAGATTTGGTCTTTCTTTTCCAATCGATTTCCTCCCTGGTACACTCCTTTTCTACCCATACAAAAGCAGACATGGGTCAGATTTTCAGATAATGTACAATTGGCAGCTGTACACATTTAGTATATTCTGCTAAATTAGGCTGCAATTTGGTCAATATTATGTATATTCCTGTACATTTGGTATTGCATTGATTCTAGCAATCTGTTTGGTTAGGTTGAACTGTATTTTGAACTTTATTTTGGTCTGAAATTTGGGTTATTGGAGAGGATTGGTGAAGATGAATTGTACATTTTCTGAACATCTAACCCACATGGGTAGTGACTCAGTGTTATGTAACATTATCCACTACCCCTGACTGTGGGCACACCAGCTATCTTTGTAGTGTAGCAGTGTTACATAACACATCCAATACATCTTCTCTTCCTTTCTCTTTCTCCCTCTCTCCCTCTCCCCTCCCGCTCACCCCCCCCCCCCTCCCCCGCTTACCCAGCCTCCCTCTCCCTCTCACCCTCCTTCTCCCTCCCAGTCATGTTGGGGTAGGAATACATCATGGTACATTTGGGTGAAAAGGAGTGGATATTTGGAAAAGGAGTGGATATTCGGAAAAGGAAAAAGGATATTCCAAAAAGAAAAGGATATTCCAAAAAGGAAAAGTATATTTCTAAAAGGAAAATGATAATCCGAAAAGGAAAAGGACATGGGCAAAAAGGAAAAGAAAGTTGACAAAAAGGTATTGGATATTCCAAAAAGAAAAGTCTTGGATATTTTTGATTTTTCCTATTTCACGTTTATATCCTTTCAGATTGGGGACAAAACAGGGTCCTTCACGAATTATTGTTGAGGTAACCGGATGTGCCAAGATGATCTCAGTGCGCAGGTCATTACTGGTCAGTGGTGGCTGGAATGCGGGCATCGTACACTGAGGCAGGGTCAGGGGGACAAGCTCTGACAGGGGGACCAGGGCAGACCACACCAGTCTATCAGCTGGTCACCAGACTTGCACAGTCCCTCTCTCTATATATACAATGCACTGTACACTCACACCGTACACTTTTTTTTATAGTTCTGAACCCCTAGAGGCATACTGCAAGTCTATGCATTGTCTCTGTGTCCCGCTCCTCTGCCTGCACATCCATCCCTGTGTGCATGCTTCTTCTCACCCGATGTTTTGATGGATTCTCATGACAAAAGTTGTTATATTGTAAGATCTAGCGGGTAAAATGTACTTGAGTTTAGGCAAAACTACTCTCAACATGTGATCTGATAATCCTGGAACAGCTATCCAGTCAAAGAGCAAATTGTATTTCAAGAATAAGGAGGCAAAGTTTGACACCTATAGTGAAGGTATTAGCTGACGGGGATAGTGCCCGCAGCTAAGCCTGTCCTAGCTCAGGGCATAGTCACCACTGCTAAATCTGTCTTCTACCTATTTGTAAAGTCGGCTAATGAGCTTCAAAATGCAGTTTAACATAACAGAACTGATACTTTTTAATCAATGCAATACAAAATATACTCAGATATATACCCCTACATGTCCTTGGTCCTTGTTGTAACCACCGTAACGGTCGCCCTTCTTACATGACGTCATAGCCACGACGCTGAGGGTGATGCTGACCATGAAGAGCAGGGCTAAAAATAGCACCAGTACTTGGAGCATGCGCACCCTGCCAGAATCTGCAAACATAAACTTGAAGGGTCATATTTTCAGAAAATGTACAATTCACCCACTCCAATTCTCTCAAATAACCCACATTTAAGACAGAAATGAGCTTCAAAATGTAGTTTAAGATAGCAAAACAGATACTTTAAATCAACGTGATACTAAATATACTCAGATATACCCGGTATTTATCATTTGCTTATTGTTTCTGCTGGTATTGGTAAATAAGTGTCTAATCATTATTTGGGCCAGATTTTCAGAAAATGTACAATTGTAGTATTTGGGTATCACAAATACTCTATACAGCTACATTGGGTATGGAGTTACAGTCTATTCCACCAGGGGTTTGCAGTACAGTGCTTTATGTATACTCCCATATGGACCACCAGATGTCCTTCTTATGCACTGCAGCTTATATTGCTATTTACCACTGTATTGTCTTATGTTATGTGTACTGTGTGTTCTCTGTGTAACATATATATGGTGTTGTGACACCCTATTTGCCTTATGTGTAATGTGTGGACTAGTCCCAGAGTGGCTGGTCCTATTTAGGCTCAGTACTCTAGTAGTACTGGCCTCCCGAGCCATGTTTATGTGTGTGGAGAATAAAGAGGTGATTGCTGACAAGGATCAAGAACCTGAGTTAGTGTTGAGTCACTACACAATTCACCTTCACCAGTCCTCTCAAATAACCCACATTTAGGACAAAAATGAGCTGTTAAGCCACATTGCGGCACCCATTTCTTACGTGGTGACTTTTTTCTTTGTTAGACAATTTTATTGGGCAAAGTTTCACATGCGTGATAATTCTCATTTGCCAATTTACAAAACAATAATATCGATCAATATTTAAACATGTAGACAATTTAACTTTAATTCATTTAATGATAGGGATCTTATATAATTCATTATACGTTACTCATCATGATACTAATAATTCTACAATACATTCAGACTACATTAGGTTCACTTTAGGTTCTTAAATTGTGACATCAATTTCTTATTCATCAATACCTTGTCTGACGTAATTTTGATTACTAGTGGAACACATTTCCGTAAATGTAGGACAAATAAAAGATTTTCTATTCTGTTCTAAGGATATACATTAACTGCTCTACCTTCTTTGTCCTTTTTCTCAGACACGACTTTGAACCCTGTAAGGGAAGCTGGTCCCTGGGCATAAACCGCCCTCGACACGAACAAATCTGGGAAAAGACAGACATTTATCTTTAAAATGTGGTTAACTCATGTGCACATCGGACGAAAGAGACTAACATATGAACAGTTGTTTTCTGAAGTAGATTGCATGCGAACAGGTATCACTGTTCATAGACATTATAGGTGACCAACTCTTTTCCTCCAGAACACTGCCACTCCAGAACCTTTTTCCCCAGCCCCCCCCCCTTTCCCCCTATATGGGTCAGATCTTCAGAAAATGTACAAATACGCCTTCACCAATCCTCTCAAATAGCCCACATTTAAGACAAAAATGAGCTTCAAAATGTAGTTTAACATAACAGAACTGATACTTTAAATCAATGCGATACCAAATATACTCAGATATACCCGAAATTTATCATTTCTTTTGCAGAATTTAGCAGAAATGACTAAATATGTAGAGCTGCCAATTGTACATTTTCTGAAAATCTGACCCATATCTTTTCGCCCCACCTCCATTTCACACACAGACATCTTTCCTCATTACCTTTTCGCTCCACATTTAGCTCCATGATCCATATTTTACCTGTTAGCAGCCGCAAAGAACACATAGTTTTCATTCCTCTCTCACACCATCAATAAAGGAGGTACATGAACATATTTCATATCAAATGCAAGCTTAAACCCTTCTCTTTCCGATAATCTGTAGTTCTATGCAATGCGATGATGTTATAATACCAAACAAGCGGTATTACGCAACCAGTTTTTTTCGCGACGATTGGCACTTAACTTTAGCACTTAATGTATACTTGATTCTTAATTAAATGTAAAATATGGGGCAGGAATTACGTCCTAATGAAAGGAAATCATCATGTTTGGGACCTTTGTGATGACAGTGTGTACACATTTATATGAACAAGACCATTGTGAATGATATGGGTTTGCAGAAAATGTACAATTCACCTTCACCAATCCTCTCAAATAACCCACATTTAAGACAAAAATGAGCCTTAAAAAACTGATACTTTAAATCTAGGCAATCCCAAACATACTCAGATATACCCGGTATTCTTCATTTTTTAGCCTAATTTAGCCTAATTTAGCCTAATTTCCCAAATGTATAGAGCTGCCAATTGTACATTTTCTGAAAATCTTCACCATCATGGAAAAAGGATCAAAGAGGATAAATTATATTATCTTACAAAACCATCTGTAAACAGATCTTCCAGGTCACCCTATTTTAAATGTTTGATTTATTGTAGATAGGTTTTGTTGATATAAAACTTTACCGACCCCATTAATAGGCTCTATCACGTTATGGATGGTGGGGCAGGGCCTGTGTACATGTATGTTGGGACACACTGAGTGAGATTCTTTCTGTTCTGCAGTAATTGCATGGGAAATCTGACATCAATGGCTGTCGCCCTCGCTCTCCCCATCCCCTCTCTCTCTCTCCTCTCTCTGTCTGTCTGTCTCTTCCTCTCACTCTCTCCCTTCCTCTCCTCTCTCTCCCTCTCTCTCCCTCTCTCTCCCTCTCTCTCCCTCTCTCTCCCTCTCTCTCCCTCTCTCTCCCTCTCTCTCCCCCTCTCTCTCCCTCTCTCTCCCTCTCTCTCCCTCTCTCTCCCTCTCTCTCCCTCTCTCTCCCTCTCTCTCCCTCTCTCTCCCTCTCCCTATCTCTCCCTTCCTCTGAGTCTCTCTCCCTCTCTCTCCCTGCTCTCCTCTCTCCCTCTCTTTCCCCTCTCTCTCCTCTCTCTTCCTCTCTCTCCTCTCTCTCTCCTCTCTCTTCCTCTCCCTCTCTCTCTCCCTTTCCCTCTCTCCCTCTCCCTCTCTCTCTCCCTCTCTCTCCCTCTCTCTCCCTCTCTCTCCCTCTCCCTATCTCTCCCTTCCTCTGAGTCTCTCTCCCTCTCTCTCCCTGCTCTCCTCTCTCCCTCTCTTTCCCCTCTCTCTCCTCTCTCTTCCTCTCTCTCCTCTCTCTCTCCTCTCTCTTCCTCTCCTCCTCTTTCTTCCCTGCTCTCCTCTCTCCTCTCTCTTCCTCTCTCTCCTTTCTCTCCTCTCTCTCCTCTCTCTTCCCCACCTTGTCTCTCACTCCCTCTTTAGCTTCTATTACTCCTCTCTCCCTGGCGTTCTCCCCTCTCTCTCTATCACTCTTTCTTCATGTTCTTCTCTCCTGTTTTCCCTCCTACTTTCTTTCTTTTTCTCTCTACTCTCTCTCTTTCTTCTTCCTCTCCATTTGTCCTCCTCCGTATCAGTCTCTGTATCCCTCCTGCTCTCTCGTTCTCTTTACCTTTTTCTCCCTCCTTCTCTCTTCTCTCACTCCTATGCATGAGAGTCTCCTTTCTCTCCATTTCATTTACTATCTCCTTTCTCTCCCTCTATTCTTCTTCTTCTTTCTCTCGTTTCTCTCACCTTCTCTCTGTCCTTCTTCTTCGTATCCCCCTCCTCCTCTATCACACCCTATATCTCACCCTCTCCCTCCAAGCCGCGCCCATACCCGACTACGCATGCGTGAGTACCTGGCTAGTGGGCGTGACGTGATGACGCGTATCCACGTAACAGCAAAACAACGCATTTTTATCCTTTCATACAACTCACTACTGATGAGTTTTACACATTAGAATACAAATAAGATTAAATATTCTGACTATTATTTAAATAGATGCATTGTATGGAAGCTGTGTACTAAGCAACATCGCGGGCAGTGGTAAACTAAACCCCACCCTACACCCGATGTGCTTAAAATTAAGAAGTGGGTCAAATTTTCAGAAAATGTACAATTGGCTGCTCTACTCATTTAGTACATTCTGCTAAATTCGACCGAAAAATCGTCAACACTAGGTATATCTGAGTATATTTATTATTGCCGTGAATTAAACAATCTGTTAGGTTATGTTAAACTGTATTTTGAACCTGATTTTTGTCTTAAATTTGTGTTTTTTTAGAGGATTAGTGAAGGTAAATTGTACATATTCTGAAAATCTGACGCAAATGTTAATATTTGAAATTATCAATAATTATAAACATCTCATGAAATTTAAAACACAGAAATGAGATTTCGTCCTTTCTGAAGTCGCCCTTTGCACCAGTGTTTCCACTGCACAGAGGACCCGGTTTTCCGCCATTTTTTTCGCGCGCGGACGCATTCCTGTCTCCATACATGTCAAGAAAGTTTTTTTGCAATGAAGATAAGTGATAAAGACTTGTTCATTAGTGCAAGATGTACTTACTAGACATTATGACGGTCCTGTGTCTCTCCCTCCACTGTCGCACCTTCTGCTTGTATCACCCCACACACCCCTCACTACAGGGCTTGCACAGGCTAGGGGGCGGGGGGCGGGGAGACCAGGCCCCCCGCCTACTGTCCAATGTGGGTCAGATTTTCTGAAAATGTACAATTCGCCTTCACCAATCTTCTCAAATAACCCAAATTTCATACGCAAATAAACTTCAAAATACAGTTCAACCTAACCAAACAGATTGCTAGAATCAATGCAATGCCAAATATACTCGAATTTACCTAGTATTGGCCAGCAGCAGAATTTAGCAGAATTTACTGAATGTGTACAGCTGCCAATTGTACATTTTCTGAAAATCTGACCCATATGCTTTTCAAATTCCAGCAAATTATGACAGGCTTAAATATATATCATGGCATAAAAATAGAACTAGAGTGGAGGTGAACATGGAGGCATGTTAAACGAAAACATACATGATTTTTTTTAATGTCTCGTTTTTAATTTATTTGTTAATGTATTTTTGTTCACACCAGGATTAGATGGGCTTATGGGTCAGCTTTTCAGAAAATGTACAATTGGCAGCTCTACACATTTAGGAAATTCTCCTAAATTAGGCTGAACAATGATGAATACCGGGTATATCTGAGTATACTTGGTATGGCATCGATTTAAAGTATCAGCTGTTATGTTAAACTGTATTTTGAAGCTCATTTTTTTTGTAAATGTGGGTTGTTTGTGAGGATTGGTGAAGGCGAATTGTAAATTTTCTGAACATCTGACCTTTATACTGATGGTCTTCGCCCAGTGTGTGTGTGTGCGGGACCATTAGGTGCGTCGCAAAGTTCGTCGCAATAGACTTTTGTGATAACATGGTTTGCAACAGAGTTTTACGATTTACCTTGACCTTAGATGACTTTGGCAGATAATTTTGACTTCTACATCTATGGTTTGGGGGTGGTATAATAGAATCGAAATATTTCACCCACATCTATACCTTATCAGGAAATCGGGCTCACTTAATATGCCTATACTACCTTAAATAAATCTTTAAATTTTAATGTGGTATACTTTATCTTAAAGGTTTGTTAGGCAAGGATATATTTAGTCCCCAAATCTGAATTCCTTGCATACCTTTGATACTATATATACGTGTGATGTGTTACAGGGAAATGAGTCACAATGTTATACTTTTTATTTCCCATATCTTTATTCAATGACTTGTGTACATATTTGAAAAGATGACACCAAGGCGATTCCAATGATTGAAAACAGTGAGACATGTTATAAGTATTTCTATATTTTAAGTTTGATAATCTTTTCTTGAAAAAAAGTATGCAATATTTCTGGGTGGACCAGTAAAGCAACTAAAAATTAATATACTCCCTATAGAGACCTGTAAAACGTAAGAATAAATTTATACATTGTCCTGAAATTTTGTACATAGATTTATAGACTAAGAGTGCTATAAACCCTGCAAAAATCAGAACATTTAAATAAAGAGATATTGTTATAAAATATAATTGTTGCGACTTGTGACTCATATCCCTCCCCCTTCTCCTCCCCCTTCCTTCTCTGCCCTGTCCCCCTATAATGGGTCAGATTTTCAGAAAATGTACAATTGGCAGCTGTACACATTTAGTAAGTTATGCTAAAATAGGCTGCAATTTGGCCAATACTGGGCAAATTCGAGTATATTCAGCATTGCATTGATTCTAGCAATCTGTTTGGTTAGGTTGAACTGTATTTTGAACTTTATTTTTGTCTGGAATTTGGGTTATTTGAAAGGATTGGCAAAGCTGAATTGTACATTTTCTGAAAATCTGACCCCTTTCCTTCCTCTTGCTCCACTTCTTACCTCCCCTCCTCTTTCCACGGGAGGAGAAGGTGGAGGAGGGCATGGAGAAGGAATGGAGATGAAGGGGTGTAGGTTATGTAGGAGGAGGGGTGTGTAACATGTAAAATACATAGTGGGAAAGGAGAGGAAGGAGAAGTCTGGTAGATCAAGCAGGGCATTTAGGAAGTTGTCGTACTCGTCATCCATCAACATAACATAGAGATAGGACCAATTATGATATGTTCAAGTAAAATAAGTCGCAAGTCGCGAAATTGATACTTTTCCAAGTGTTTTTCCACAAGATCTCCTTATGGAAATGTTCCGATTTTTAGAGGGTTTAACACTCGTGATCACATGAATCCATGTAACAAATTTCAGTAGAATGTATTAAATATATTTATGCGTTTTGAAGGCTTTCGTATGGAGTACTTAGTTACTTTACTGGTAATTACCCACCAAGAAACATTGTAAACCTTTTTTTTCAAAAATAAAGATATCAAACTTAATATATTGAAATACTTGTTAGATGTCTTAGTGTTTACCATCATTGGAATCGACTTGATCTCCTCTTTTCAAATATGGTGATATCTCAAAATCCATATTTTGCAACTTATGACTCATTTTCCTAAAACGGATCACATTTAAGTTAATTATTATAATTATGCTGAAAAATGATAATTAGATAGAACTGAACGAGAGGGTAAGAACTACTGTAATTAAAAAAAAAAAAAAAAAAAAAAAAAAGAACTACTGTAATTTGTATCCAAGTGTTGCATGCGAAAATAAATGGCAGGACATGTTGACATGTGAGTCCGCCATTTGTGGCATTGGCCATTCTTAGTAATTAGGACAAGGAATTAGTCTTATGTCTCAATCATTATGAAACAGGGCCCTGACTAATTTGTAATGGTTGTTGCTAAAAGCGAATCTCTATTTGAGTGTCAGGGTAAGATGTTCAGAAAATGTACAATTAACCTTCACCAATCCTCTCAAATAACCCACATTTAAGACAAACATGAGCTTCAAAATGCAGTTTAACATAACAGAACTGATACTTTAAATCAATGCAATACCAAATATATTCAGATACACCAAGTATTCTTCATTTTTCAGCCTTATTTTGGCGAATTTCTTAAATGTGTAGAGCTGCCAAGTGTACTTTTTCTGAGTCTGGCATCACCCTAGTGGACACTCGGCGTTAAAGCTGCATTCCCAGCTATTAGGACAAAGACAATATTTCGACCTATAGGACTGCATTTATCAATATTCTGCGTGAATTTTAAGTAGAATTGGTCGAGCGAAAACAAACTCTGGCGAGCAATAATAAGAAAATAGAAATAAAATAAAATAAAAAATTAATAGTTGAATGATTGAAGGCAACTCAACTGAAACAAACCGTGTTATTGATTTTGAAGTCTTTTATTTGGCGACCCTGACGTGTTTCACCTTTCTTGGACTTCTTCAGAGGGCCAAGCGATAATAAGAAAATAGAAAAAAAAATGAAAAAAAGTTAAGTCTTCATAGGAAAACAAAGGAACAAAAAGTATAAAACATGAGATGTCTCACATCTACCTGGGTCAGATTTTCAGAAAATGTACAATTCAACTTCACCAATCTTCTCAAATACGCCAAATTTCAGACGAAAATAAAGTTTAAAATATAGTTTAACCTAGCCTAACAGATTGCTAGAATCAATGCAATGCCAAATATTCTCGAATTTACCTAGTATTAACCAAATTTCAGCCTGATTTAGCAGAATGTACTAAATGTGTACAGCTGCCAATTGTACATTTTCTGAAAATATGACCCACCTCCTGCTATCTTTTCTATAGCACCTGCACAATGATAATGCATATTGTTTGTGGACCTCAGGAAACCCATCATCTTTATGGTCCACACCTAATAACAATGCCACACTGAGGGGTGTGCTAAGAATGTGTCAAGTCATCAACAGGTGCTATCCACAGTTTCTGGCTGTGAAACTAATTAGCCTGATTCTATAACTATGATAAGCGTTTTCAGGGACCACAGTCATAATGCTATTTATAAATAAACTAACCTATACAGGTATATTATTTATATGTATAATGTTAGATGCTGGTGAAAATATTTATTAGCCGAAAAGGAACTATGATGTCAATTTCTTTAATCACAACATCCTATACTAATGTCAAAGTTCAAATTCCATTTCATCATATCTATAGGTCAGATTTTCAGAAAATGTACAATGCAACTTCGCCAATCTTCTCAAATAACCCAATTTTCAGACGAAAATAAAGTTTAAAATACAGTTCAACCTAACCAAACAGATTGCTAGAATCAATGCAATGCCGAATATACTTGAATTTACCTAGTATTGACCCAACTGCAGCCTAATTTAGCACAACTTACTAAATGTGTACAGCTGCCAATTGTATATTTTATGAAAATGTGATCCATATTTATAGTAAGTATATATAAAGGCGCTAGCCAAGCCATTGACACTCCGCTGCTGGGCTTGCTGACGATCATCATCATCCAACTTCTCTGACTCCTTCATTATTCTAGAAGACCGAATCTCTGTGCAAATTGCCTCTTGCAAATTGTTTCTCGCAAGCTATCAAAGGTGTTTCATTGCGTTTCTGGTTAATACTTCTCTTAGAGACATCAAATTGAATTTTAGTTTCTCAACTCATATATGGGTCAGATTTTCAGAAAATGTACAATTAGCAGCTCTACATATATAGCAATTTCTGCTAAATTCGGCTATAAAATGATAGATTTGGGGTAGATCTGAGTATATTTGGTATCGCATTGATTTAAAGTAACGGTTCGGTTATGTTAAACTGCATTTTGAAGCTCATTTTTGTCTTAAATGTGGGTTATTTGAGAGGATTGGTGAAGGCGAATTGTACATTTTCTGAAAATCTCACCCATATACAGTAGGTCCTGTACAGGGCAAAGACCTGAAAGAGTTGGATCAATCTGTGTGTTCCTTTAGATACTTTCATGAAACGAAGGTACATTGGGAGGTTTCATGTTACAAGATATCTAAGGGAACATTAGTATCAGCAGGTCGTATCAGATGGTACTCTTCACATGGGGCAACTGCATTCTAACTAATTTGTTTTACAATATATATCTGTATATATCTATACAGTGGAACCTCTCTATTGAGACCACCCTTGGGACTGAGAGAAACTGGTCTTAATAGCGAGGTGGTCTCATTAGAGGGGCTAATCTAATAAGAAAAAAGCAATTCGGGACTGAGGGAAACTGGTCTTAATAGAGGGGTGTTCTCTATAGAGAAGTGTTCTTTATGCGAGGTTCCACTGTATATCTTGACCTTGAAGGAAGGAAGGAATGCTTATCATGCACATATAAGATATGGGTCAGATTTTCAGAAAATGTATAATTCATCTTCGCCAATCTTCTCAAATAACCCAGATTTCAGATGAAAATAAAATACAGTTTAACCTAGCCAAACAAATTGCTAGAATCAATGCAATGCCAAATATACTCAAATTTACCTAGTATTGACCAAATTGCAGCCTAATTTAGCAGAATTTAATCAATGTGTAAAGATACCAATGGTACATTTTCTGAAAATCTGACCCATATCCAATTATAACTAAACTTAGAAGTCATAATTAATTGAGGGAATGATTAATATCTACCTGGTTGATGACAGTTCTCCGATCACCTATTATTGTAATATGTATGGTCTCTTCTTCTCTCATTACAATTAACATCCCCTTGTGTCCTTAAGCTCCCCTCCTTGGTATTTAATTGAGAAATTAGTGAGACTTCCATTATTAAATTAAACTTCCCAAATTGGTTTCGTTTATATAATATCTGATATATTGTTGCAGTGTGCATGTTTGACTTCCATTTGTGATGTGTTTTAGGAAGATGAATCACAAGTCGCAAAAATGATATTTTTTAAAGTGTTTATTTTACAAGATCACTTTATTGGACAGTTCTGATTCTTAGGAAGTTTCTCACTTATAGTTATATCAATCGATGTATCAAATTTCAGGACAGTGTGTGTAATATATCGTTTCGTTTCATTCCTATTCATTCAAGGTCCTCATATGGAGTATATTTAGTTACTTTACTGTTTATTGCCCCCAGAAATATTGTTAACTCTTTTTATTCAAAAAATACAAATATCAAACTTAAAATCTAGAAATACTTATTAGATTATTAGACTGTTTACTATCATTGGAATCTGCTTGATGTCATCTTTTCAAATATGATGATATCTCAAAATGCATCTTTTGCGACTTGTGACTCATTTTCCTGAAACAGATCACGTTTGTGTCTGTATAAAATGCTGGAATTTGCCGGGCCGAAAGGCAGCCCCTTGTGCTGTCTGCATTGTATGGTAACGGTCAAAACATTTGACCAGTGACATCACACCTGTTGAATGGGCTTTTTGTATTTGGGTCAGATTTTCAGAAAATGCACAATCTGCAGTTCTACACATCTCTCAAATTCTACTAAATTAGAGTAAATAATGATAAACACTGAGTATATCTGAGTGTATTCTGTATTGTATTCATTCAATAAATCTGTCTGGTTATGTTGAACTGTATTTTGAACCTGATTTTCGTCTTAAATTTGAGTTATTTCAGAGGATTGGGGAAGGTGAATTGTACATTTTCACGAAATCTGACCCATTTAACAGTGGACCCATGTGTCCGACAGAGTAAAGATTAATACACATAAACACCAACAAACACCAACACCAACACCAATAAACAATAAACAGAAACCAATCAACAGAAAGCATATATATATATGTATGCTTATATTGGAAATAAGGTAGACCATTAATTGCATAATTTGTAGGCTGTAAGTTATGTAATCTCCTATTTATGGGTTTTCTGAGGTGATTTCGAATGGTGTTCTTACTTTGTTTATTTTTGGTTTCTGAGTAATATACTTAGACTTAAAATTCAAATTTATGACACAATTTCTTTCTACTTTATGATGTATAATAAATCTGTTAACTAACTGTGTGTTTCAATCGCTTAGAATATTGCACTTCTTGCTATGCAACTCATGCAATATTCACGCTCCTTCAACCAACTCATTGGTTAACATATATGTATTGATAGGTGTACAAAGACGCATATTTAGGGACCAACATTTAAGGACCACTGGTGCAGGTATCACCAGCCCTGTAATAAAAACAACCGAGCAAACTCATCCAAAATATTTGGAAGAATCAAAATCAAATCTTTGGATGGGTTGGAAAGGAATTAAACACAGAAAAGTAAATCTTGAACTGAAGTTAACTGAAAGTACTGCTTCAAAACGCAGGCACTCATTTGTTTCATAAGGATTAAATGAAAAACATTATATTGGTAATATGTAACATAATACATAATATCAAAAAGGCAATTTCTTATCTCTCTCGTCAATATTTGATCATCCACCATCCCCACCATCCACCTAACCATCCAATTAGATCTTATTTAGAAACTTCAGAGCAGACAGCATTGGTTTTAATCAGTCTCTCTCCTTGCGAGTGGAAAAACATCAAACATTTCAATATAGGAGTCTCTTCGCCTCACTGATAGACTAATTGATTTGATAACTGCTGCCGTATATTATCATCCTCATCCCGGTCTTTCATGGTGCTAAAAAGCAAAGAGAGTTTAGTTAAGTTTTGCCTGCGGCGGCTCTAGAGTATGAGTAAGCGTGACAGCACTCTGAAATTACAATAGGGGAGTTAGAATAGAATAGAATAGAATAGAAAAATCTTTTATTCATCATCGAGGTGTTACATTATGTTGTTGATGAACAGGTCTACCGGCCTCTAGGTACCTTTTAGGATTTACACCTAGGTCTCCTAGCCGTTCCCTTGACATTTACATAGAAAGCTAATACATAGTACACAGTACATTTTGGGTAAAAATCATTTATGTAGGTTTAAGACCTATAACTAAGTATTAACATGATAATCAAGTACAGGATTAAATCCAGGCAAGCAAATGTTGCTCAATGTTTAATATATGTAGAAAAAAATACTTATAGTTCAACCTATAATAATAGGTTTGAACTATTAATATAATAATAATATAACATAAAATATTATATAATCTTTCCGCAGTTGCATGTGCCATTGCGCATGTCTGTTACAGTGCATTCTGGGACGGATACCGAGATAAATGATCTATACTGAGGAATGGTAACTAATTAACCATTCGTTAGCTCAAAATATATGGAATCATTGTGATGTGTTAAAGGAAAATCAGTCGCAAAAAAAGATATTTTCCAAATATGTTTTTACAAGAAACCTAGCTCTAAACGTGTTCGTTTTTTAGGTGTTTAGTTCTGTTGGTAGCATTAATACATGTGTCAGCTTTCAAGACTGTGTATTAAATATATCCAAGCGTACCTAAGGTTATCCTAAGGAGTTTATTTGTTGTCATGCATACAAAGTTCTCATTTGATGTTTGAATGTTTACTATATCATTGAAATCCACTCGATCTTATCTTTTCAAATACGGTGATATCTCAAAATTCAGTTCTTGCGACTTTTTTTCTGTGAGAGGTTACATATAGCTCGAAATGTATTATATTGTTGAGAATTGACTTTGATTAATGATTAAACATGTTAGAAAACCAACACCTCTACCTACATAGATAGTCCCTGGGTCGCCTCCCACTCCTGGCTGCAGGAGTTTGTTGTTTTAATCTATTAATTGTATAATCATGATTTGTTTATTCCAATCATGAGGTGGCATGTAAATTGCCTGCATAACATTTTGTAAGCTTGTAAGGCTTACACCCTCTTTACAATTGTTTAAAATCTACTGCAAGGCTACATAGCCCCCACAATAGATGTGGTAACATGATATGTTAATGATGATTTTATATGTATTTCTCTTGTATGTATTATAGAAACACTTATATGTTCTTGTTGTAGTGAAGTAGAAGGTTCTATCGGAAGAACTGTCAAGGCAGAGGTATGTGACCCGTTCTTCCGAGTAAACAATATGTAAAAAAAATGGAAAAATAAAGTTTCAATATATAAATAAAACCGGCTGAAAACTACCAGGTGTACCTAAGTGTCAGCTGCTGTTTTGCATACCTACTCTTTTCAGTAAAATAATTCCCCATCTTCAGTTTACTGTTTAAGTCTCCTGGCATTAGCAATTTGCGTGACATACTTCGGTTTAAAAAATCCATCGGGCTGGCCTGTTTGAATATCACATTTTAAACGCAAAAGAACAGAGAGATTATAGCTACCATTCACCTAGTAGTAAAATACCATTGTTCTAAAACGCACATTGTTAATTACTTGTCAGCCTTCCACTGTGTCTGTGTCTGGTGTTTAAGAAACCGCACCTTCTTACAAGGGTCAGATTTTCAGAAAATGTACAATTGGCAGCTCTACACATTTAGTAAATTATGATAAAATAAGCTGCAATTTGGTCAATACTAGGTAAATTCTAGCTATCTGTTTGGTTAGGTTGAACTGCATTTTGAATGTTATTTTCGTCTGAAATGTGGGTTATTTGAGAGGATTGGTGAAGGCCAATTGTACATTTTCTGAAAATCTGAATAATATATGTTCATTTAATTAAGACTCATTTTCCGTGATACATCACATATCACATATATAACTTTCTTACTTACCAATCAATACCACTGGCTGACATTGCTTTCTAGAGCCCCCGCAAGCGATTGTCTGTGATCAAACGAAGCGAAACCCGATCTAAATAGCTGAATTCCATTAATGTTTTATTGCCTTGCCCAGAACCATCAATCTCGCCCTGGGAATTCCTGTGATAATTGGATAAGGTCCTTTCTAGAATTTCACAGCGCCAAAAAGTAGCAGGATTCCATTGTGGTGCTGGGCTTTGATTTAAGCCTCAAGAAGGTAAACAGGTAATCCGTCCCCTTGAAACTGGTCTGAAAAACGTTATCTATTATAATGATTGCCTACCACCGATCTGTCATTGGTATTTCTCCACCGCCGGGTGCCTAGCAGTCAAAAGCGGGCCTTGATTTGAGTTAATCTCTGGGAAGAAGAGGAGAGAAAGGGAGGGAGGGAAGGAGAGGGAGGAAGAGGGGGAGAAACGTGTACTGAAAGGTTGAATGAGAGGAGAGAATGGAACAGAAAGAGCCAAAGACTCGACGTACAGAGGTGCATTGAGAATGCGATAGAGGGGGAAATGGAGAGAGTAAAGGATTCCAAGAAGGGGAGAGGGAGAGGGAGGGAGAGAGATAGGGAGAGGGCAGAAGAGAGAGAGAGGGGGCACAGGGGGAGGGGAAGGAAGAGAGAAGAGAGAGGGGGAATACAATGTTATTTAATTTATATAGTATCAAATTTAAACATTTACAAAATATGTAATATAATAGTTCCGTATGAATGATGTTACAAGTGTTCAGATGAGATGATAGGACAGCTGACCCATCGGCGTCAGCGCCTATATGTGATCCGATTTAGGAAAGTGACTCATAAGTCGCAAAAAATGGATTTGTGTAGGATAGAGGATGAGACACTGTTCTCTTAGTGAATATAATTGTCCAAGGCCGTCAGGCCGCGGACAATTATATTCACTAAGTATTCACTAAGTATCTGAGCCTCTGTGGCCGAGTGGGTAGAGCCTTCAACTCTACTTGCCAGCCTATACTTATGTGAGAGGTCCTGGGTTCGAATCCAGGCCAATCCTAGTTCAAAATTCTTTGTAACAGATACCTGAGCAGACTCTTTAATGAAAGAGTTCGCCCAGGGATCTGAGAGGACTCTTAGGAGCGGACTCTTTCATTAAAGAGTCCGCTCAGAATGCTCAAAGAGTACACCTGCAATTCAGGAGTGTACTCTATGAGCATGGGAGTCCGCCCAAGCCAATGCTGGAGAATAGGGGCACCACAGCAAGTGTAGGATAATGAGATATAACCAAATTTGAAAAGAGGAGATCAAAGTGATTCAATTGATAGTAAACACTAGGACACCCAATAAGTGTTTTATATTTTAAGTTTGATATTTTTATCTTTGAAACAAAAAGTTTGCATTGTTCCTAGATGGGTAATTACCGGTAAAGTAAGTAAATATACTTCATACAAAGGTCTTCAAAACGCAGGGATGTATTTAATACAATGTCCCGAAATTTGTTACATGGATTTATGTGACTATACGTGCTAAATCCTCTAAAGATCAGAACATTTCAATACAGAGATCCTGTGGATAAAACACTTAGAAAAATATCAATTTTGCGACTTATGACTAATTTTCCTAAAACAGATCACATATCTCCCTGGTGACTGACACCTGGAGACGGTGCGTCATCGCCGTTCCACCGACGTCGAAGGCCCAACGGCCGTTCTCCCCCGACCAGAGCAGTCGCACTAAAAGATTAATTTAAGTTGCTTTTAAAAAAATTACTTTAAGTTTGATAATTAATAGCTATGTTTGATGGTGAGTGAGTGGATGACAGCTTAGATACTTTGATTTAATTTAAACTAACTGATTCGAGTACATAAAGTTACAGTCTTTTCAGTTATTGTTATGCATTCTATTGAAAATGACCTTTTTCAGATCTAATTTTCTAATAGAAATGTATTCATCAACAATGTTTGATAGATTTTATCAACAAGTAATTCCTCAACTGGCAAGGGTTTTACAATGGCGTCAAAAGTTTTTTTTGTTTTTAAAGGTTATGGCGTCAAAAGTTAATTGTCTAGTAGAAAGCCCTGGAGAAGTGCTCAAGTGTTCTCCAGTGTCTGTATTAGCGCATAAATCTTCCAGCACTGAGCTCATGAACAGAACTGAGAACAAATATCTTTGGTCAAAACAGCCGGAGATGTAGTCTCCATGAAAAGACACCAGAGAACCATGTGTCAAAGTCAGAAATAATGAACCAAATGATAAAAATGGATAATAAAAAATACACTAAATCTTGCCAAACAAACAACAAATGAAGCAAAAGCTACTCGAAGTAGTCTCCGATCAATCCTTCCCTGTTGTCTTGATATTGTATATAAAATTGGGTATTTCTGTGTATTCCCTTCCCATAAATGATTTATTTGCGTCAAGCTTTGAACACAGTTATCAAAAACTCTCTCTCCAAGAACATTTGAGAATAACTACTCGATCATACACAGCTGTCAAATCTGTTTATGCTGTCTATTCAGCTTAGGGAAATGTGTCCTTTGCTTTGTTTTGACATTCACGTCGTTCAACTGGCTCTGATTTCTGTGGATTAATTCCCAGTACCCACGCGATATCTGATAGATCTTCCGTGTCCCTCCCGCCTGCCATTACCCCCCGGATATTAAGCAATACTGTAAATGGATTTATTTTTGTGCAAATAAATTTTCGCGCGCTAAGTACTTTGACACGCAGATTTAAATTCGCACAGCAAGGAAGTCTCACACCTTGTTTTTGCAATAATTATACCTTTCGCGCAGGTTTTATTTTCAAGCACAACGGTGATTGCGCGAAAATAGCGAAAATAAATACTGCGCGAACATTAATACCTTTACAGTAGATAGTTTGTCTGGATGCTATCTTGAACTTAAAGCTGTATTCTCAGCTGTATTATTTTATTGTTTTATTTTTTTATTTTATTTTTACAAAATCTTTATTACTGAGTTTACACAAAGGGTAGGCCTACATAAAGGAATACACCAGCAACACTTTCTCAAACATTCAATCTTCTAAAAATTAATGTACAATTTGCAGTTCTATATATTTAGGACATTCTGCTAAATTAGGACGAAAAATAAAGTACACCGGGTATGACTATAATTATTTGATATCGCATTGATTTAAAGTATCAGTTCTGTTATGTTAAACTGCATTTTGAAGCTCATTTTTGTCTTACATGTGGATTATTTGAGAGGATTGGTGAAGGCGAATTCCACATTTTCTAAAAATCTGACCCATATATATGAAGGGCAGTTAAAGAATATTTATTCTGGGGCCCTTTATGGGCTAAAATTCATCATCATTTCAGAGTTGAATGTCACTATAGAAATATGGTATGAAGTGTTAAGTCTGTGGATATATATTATATGTGGGTGGTGGGTGTGAAATCCCCTTCACAGTAAAATGGCTGACTACCGAATAACCAGTGTCGAGTATATTACTATATAGCTGTCTCGCGCAGATAGTCATGAGACCATAGTTCATAATTTAATATCCAGGTGTCGTAGTGTAGTAAGGTAAAAAATAGTTCTTTAGGATAGTCAGTAGGGGATGGCTCTCTCTCTCTCCCTCTCCCTCTCTCTCTCTCTCTCTCTCTCTCTCGAATTAAGTATAATCAAATTAATCATAATTACTTCTGTCATATACTGACATTTTTTTAGTTGGGTGAAATAGCTATATGGTATGACTACAAACACGGTTCCAAACACAACAGGAACTTGACACATGAATTATTGTCAAAGTGGCAAAACAAGTGGCACAAGCGAACTACCAGGTCTCCCCATTATGTATTTCAATATGCTATTTTCAAAAGATTCCCTGAGAAACACCCAATCCAAAATCCAAAATTACCTCAAACAAAGGAATTCATAATACCTTATACTTGTATTACGATACCATACAACGGACAATTTCTCTACGAACATTACTATTTCGGAACATTTATGAGTTCAAAACGTTTTATTTTAATAGGGCTATCCAGGAAGACCTGATTTCATGTATCTGCATTTACTATGTCAGCATATGAATAAAAGTCTTTATATAAATTTCTCCCATTGGCATACCTCAAATTTGGCCCACAACCCTTTGGGATATATACCATCCAGGAATTGGGGGCATTAATAGAGTAGAGAGGACGGAATCATCCACTGGTATAACACACAGGTTATCAATCATAAATTGTTATGGTACACTGGAAAAATACCCTTGTTACCAGCAACTCAACAAAAAAATCATAATTTACTTTTCCCTATCTAAAAGAAAACCCGTTCTGTATATACCGGGATAATAAGATTGGGGCTATCTACAAAATCCTTATAGATTTTCCCATATAGATAGCTGGTTGGTATGTGAAAGATTTATCCTTAAAGTCAATACAGGTTACTTTTTGTCCCTCGCAGTATATATTAATATGAGATCAGTATGATTTCAAATAGATCAGTTGCTGAAGACGTGGTAAGGCTTTAACATTTCAGTGAGCTTTGGTTCATATATATATATGTTTCAAGAAAATGAGTCACAAGTGCTTTATTTTAAAGATCTCTCTGTCGGAACCATCTCATTTTTGGAGGGTTTAGCGCCTTACGTCATATAAAGTGTAGCATATTTTCAAGTCAGTGTATCAAATTATATATCCTTGCGTTTTGAAAGTCATTATATGGAGTACATTAATTTTAATTACTTTACTGGTAATTGTCCACCCAGAAATATTGCAAACTTGTTTTCAAACAGAAAAATATCAAAACAGAAAATAGAAAGACCTCTTAGATGTCCTTAATGGTTACCATCAATGGAATCGGATTGATCTCAACTTTTCAAATATAATGATATCTCAAAATCAATTTTTGGCGACTCATTTTCCCGAGACACATCACATATAATTCGTTCAAAACTTGATCAAAACTCTTATAGAACCATCACATTTATACTGTTAATTTATTGCCATTTAAACTGTAGCTACCCTCAGAACAGCTGTAGTTTCAAACAAACAGGTATCTTTAAGAAATTATAACCTAGATCTAGATTAAGGTAAAAGACGAGACGATTTGTGGCACCAATCCTTGTAGAAGGAGAAATACACACAAATATAGCCAAAGTTATAACTCTACCCAAACAAATATTCGACCCAAACAAAAGAATTACAATCACTGGATCTAAATTATTGTTTAAATCCCGAAACAGGTCCATACTTTGCCCATTCCATCGATAAACCCTGGCTTCAAACAACCTGGGAGTCATTGTTTAACCCGATTCATCCTCAAGAACTAAGGTCTTTAGAAAAAAAATACGAACGCCCGAGGGAGCAAACATTCACACCGATATATAGCCCAAGTTCTTGCGTCCAAGGACCTATAGCAATATATTCTCCCCTGAAAGACCTTACCAATCTACTTACTACCCGACCCGTCCCACACACTGACCTATGTGAGCAACAGCAAGATGAAATAAATTGACTTAATTTGTCTAAAAAATTGACAATTGCTGCCGTGTAGTGAGCGATAACCGGGGAGATACGATCAATACGTCTGCTCACTTTCACTCCAGGGGGCGCGGCGGCGGAACAGCGTAATCACGTGACGTACACGTCCACTTCCGCCAGCCATTTCTGTCTCCTCACGAGAAGAGCGCATTGTATTGGCTCCGCGCTCAAGAGTAGTATTGAAAAAGGGGGCAAAGTAACTATAGGTCCTTCGCTTCGTTCTTGTGTATACCCGTTGCAACTCCGAGGCCCGATCAAGACAATGATAGGTTAGTACCAAGGGAGGCTAGGAATAGATTTTTATCAACTTTCTCAAAAGCTTCAGGCTATTTAATGGGCCAACAGAGGTTTGGTTTGATTGCAACTTAGATATGGAACTTCCGTTTCCAGTCTGTCGCTGGTGATACATCAAGACGGTAACAGTCTGGGGCCTGGGATGCACTAGTGAAATAAGGACCTAATCGCGATCTTTAATATCCAACAAGTTGACCATTTAGCCATATATTACCTCCCGAACGAGCAGCCAGAGCAAAGATAAGGCTTCATATATGTCTGACAAGAAAATAGCCATATCTAACTCAGACTAGGGCCCGGCAGGGTTGACGAAGTTTCTCTATGTCTTATCAATGGGTTCTCCGCGCAATAAAGTACTTGGGATACTTTTCTTGGGTCAGATTTTCAAAAAATGCACAATCTACATTTCTAGACATCACTCAAATTCTGCCAAATTAGAGTGAAAAATGATAAAATACTGAGTATATCTGAGTGTATTCTGTATTGTATTCATTGAATAAGTCTGTCTGGTTATGTTTAACTGTATTTTGAACCTGATTTTCGTCTGAAATCTGGGTTATTTGAGAGGATTCGTGAAGGCCCATTGTGTATTTTTTAAAGACTTGACTCGTTAACCCGGAGAATGGCCTGTGTATGGTGTATGCGATAAAAAGGTCAGCGAGATTTATAGAGCATACATGTAAATAAGTATAAAAAAGATGAGATTGGAGGCTGGGATATCATTTAAGATGCGTAAATAACTTATATTTTGCTATCTCAACAGCGATCAGACCGGGTATATGCTAATCTTATTCAGAAGAAAAAGGAGACCAGTTTAATGGAACACACTATAGTAGCGAAATTTTTAGAAAATCTATAATTCAACTCTGCCAATCTTCTCAAATAACCCAATTTTCAGACGGGAATAAAGTTCAAAATACAGCTCAACCTAACCAAACAGATTGCTAAAATCAATGCAATGCCGAATATACTCGAATTTACCTAGCATTGGCCAAATTGCAGCCCAATTTAGCAAAATTTACTAAATGTGTACATCTGCCAATTGTACATTTTCTGAAAATCTGACCCGTAAACAGCTTATATAATGCGATCTCAACAGCGAGCATTGTATATAAGAATTAATGGATACATTTATTCATTATATCATGTTTACATAAGGTAGGCCTACATGCATGTATACCACTGGGAGATTCCGTATATTGAATTGAATTGAATTGAAAAATACTTTATACTTTATTCGTCTGAAGTTATACAAGGAGGAATCAACAAATAGGTAACCAGGCTTATGGATAAAATCCAAGTCTTCCAGCCTTTTACCTTGCTAGACGTAAGGCCCTGTTCCACTAACCCGATTCTTATGCGATTCTCACGGAATGTAGGGGGAAAAGGTCCTCTGAGGCGCAAAATCGCATGAGAATCGGCTTAGTGGACTGGACTCTTACGAGAGAGACTACCTAGTAAGTAGAGGATATTAACAAGACATAAAACAAGGTTAAAGTTATAAAACAAGTCATTACGTTATAAAAACAAGTTATAAAAATGGTAATACAAAAACTTACTGATATCATCTTACATGATACATAGCACCGTCATATGGGTCAGATTTTCAGGAAATGTACAATTCAACTTCACCAATCCTCTCAATTAACCCAAATTTCAGACGAAAATAAAGTTCAAAATACAGTTCAACCTGGCCAAACAGATTGCTAGAATCAATGCAATGCTGAATATACTCGAATTTTCCTAGTATTGACCAAATTGCAGCCTAATTTAGCAGAATTTACTAAATGTGTACAGCTGCCAATTGTACATTTTCTAAAAATCTGACTCATGTGTGATGCGTCACAGGAAAATTAGTCGTAAATAAATGGATTTGGATATACCATCATATATTTGAAAAGATGAGATCAAGCTGATTCCAATGATAGTAAACATTAGCACACCCAATATGTACTTTTATAGCTGTGTATGCATGACAAAAGCGATATTTCCTGATGGTCAACCTAGTAAGGTAGTTAATAATTATACTCCATATGATAACCTCAGATATACATAGATATATGCGGCTAGAAATATGACAGAAATCATATGAATCATATGAAATCGGACTTCAAATTATAGATCCCTAGTTTCCATAGGTACTCGTATGATACGCTTTATATAATTCATAAACCATGCAACACCGTGCTACACTGTGCTACACAGTGCTACAACGTGCAACACCGTGCAACACAGTGCTACACCGTGCAACACAGTACTACACTGTTCTACACTGTGCAACACAGTACTACACCATGTAACACAGACTACACTGTGCTACACTGTGCAACACCGTGTAACACAGTGCAACACCGTGCAACACAGTACTACACCATGCAACACAGTGCTACACCGACCTTGGTATATATGTTATGTGTTTCGGGAAAATGAATCACAGGTCGCAAGAAATGGATTTTAAGATATCATCATATTTGAAAAGATTAGATCAAGCTGATTATAATGATAGTAAACAGTATTTTTATATTTTCCGGTTGATATTTGTATTTCTGAAAAAAAATAAGTTTGCAATATTTCTGTGTGGACATTGTCTAGTAAAGTAGCTAAATTTACTCTAGAATGTGACCTAGAATATACATGAATATATTTAATACACTATCTTTAAATTTGGTACCTGAATTTATGGTACTAGCAGCTCGAAGAACCCCAAATATAAAAACATTCGAAGCAAGGGTTCTTGTGAATAAATTACTTTGGTAGATATCACTTTTGTGACTTGTGACTCATTTTCCTGAAACATTTCACATATATACAGAAAATAAAATCTAATTACCACTACTTCCCCTGCCAAAGGTAAACCATGCCGAAACGCGTTGGGAATAAACAGAGAAAAACTACGTACCGGTTTATTCATTTGTAGGTTATTTCCTTAATCTAAATCAATACGTCCTAGATATAATCATTTGTTTGAAAGTTGATAATTTAAGTGTCTTTCCCGAATTATATAAAAAAAAAAAAATTGCTTCATCCTAAAGGAACTCCATCTCATAGTACCCATTACTGTGGTAACACTAGTCTCCTTCTAGGTTATGTTTTCACACAGAATCGCCGTTCCTTTCCACCGTCTCAGTGATCGATTGTAATCAAATTTTGTCACTGTCCTAATTGCATTCTAATGGAATCAATTGGATAACAGGGGTTGACCTTGGACGGTCTAAAGTGTAAATCAATCGCTGAAATCGAGTAGTCTAGACGAGCTTAAGTGAGGTTGCGGTGTGTGCTACTTAGAACTGTAATTAATCATGTTCCTGTCGCCGCTAAGGCTTGTTTCTCAAGCACTGACACCAAGTTCTGAGATATAACGGTCAGATTTTCAGAAAATGCACAATCTACCTTTCTACACAACTCTCAAAGTCTGCTAAATTAGAGAAAAAACTGATAAATACTGAGTATATCTGAGTGTATTCTGTATAGTATTCATTCAATAAATCTGTCTGGTTATGTTGAACTGTATTTCGAACCTGATTTTCGTTTTAAATTTGGCTTATTTGAGGGGATTGGTGAAGGCCACTTGTACATTTTCTGAAAATTTCAACCATAATAGGGAGGTTCAGCAAGTTTAACCTATACGTAAACGTAAACGCATCCGTATTTCTGATATACAAACATACATTAAAAGGAAGAAAGAGTTTCAGCAAAACATGGCTGGAAAAACGTAATGTAACATATCAAGCAAAATATTTCATCTCACAATTTATTTTTCATACATAAAAAGGCGACGTAGTACACACACAAAAAAGGGATTGAGATAGGTTTGCTTTCAGACCCTAGCATAGACAATGTACGTACACTTATTTTAAAATAAAATAATAAAAAAAAATTCTAAGTAGTATTATCTCTTCGCTATTTTGTCATTGTGATCGCTGCTAATTATTACAATCTAATATCTAAAAACGCTAATATACGATTATGTAGAATGATGGATCAAGGTTAGTTGTGTTCATAGGATACAGTTTCAAAATAAACTCATTTGAATTATATGAATGGATAAAGATGAAATAAAACCCACGAATAGTTTAGTCCTGTATAATTTACAAAATATTGTTTCTTTCCATAATAGTCTTTGGTGGTTCAATTACTTTTAGTGTTAAAAGACGGTTATACTCATACAGAGTCTCTTAGTCTTAGTCATATAGTTGGGTCAAGTTTTCAGTAAATGTACAATTCAACTTCGCCAATCCTCTCAAATAACCCGAATTTCAGACAGAAATAAAGTTCAAAATACAGTTCAACCTAGACAAACAGATTGCTAGAATCAAAGCAATGCCGAATATACTCGAATTTACCTAGTATTGACCAGATTGCAGCGTAAATTATCTGAATTTACTTAATGTGTACAGCAAATTGTACATTTTCTGAAAATCTGACCCATATAGTTATGTCCCATGCGATCGATGTCTTCTAGTTGATAGAGTGAACATTAGTTTCTTCAAGAAATGAAATGCTCCATAGGCCAGCAAATTGGCCCTCTTTCTTACATGTATACGTTTTCTTCTCACAAGTTATCAAGTTATTTCTGCTTTTTTAAAGTTCATTCAGATTAAAGCTCGAATCACAGCTATTACAAATAAACGAATCTCACCAAATCTACTCATATTATAACTCATAGTATCGAATATATCAATTATTTGCTGCTGGTATGAGTTCATACACGAATTTGAAGTCGACTCTCCGATCGTACGTGACCCATATTCAAAAGCGCTGACCTATATTTGCACTGCACAGGTGAGGTTTGCGGTAGACGCTGGGTCACCACAGGTAGGTATATATAGCAGGAGCCTACCAACGCACGTGGTCACAGGTGTCCTCAGGTGAGACCTATCACAGCGCTCAGGTGTCTCTGTGGCGCAATCGGTTAGCGCGTTAGACTGTTAATCTAAAGGTTGGTGGTTCGAGCCCACCCAGGGACTACGTTTTTCTGTTTCTTCTCTGCATTTTTACTGTGTGAATTACTATCAACGATGCAATTGTGCTCGACATTCAACTATACATTTCCTCAGACATACTTTTGTACTTCTGATATATATATTTTTTGATCAAATTCTGTATACAGGAATGGTAGAAATCGGAATATACTATACACGATTTTATTTTTATTTTATTTTACATTGTTTAAAAACATCTCTTTGGGGTGTCGTGCGATTTGCCCCAACGTGTGGATCAATTACAAACCTCCATCGTGCCATTAGGTATAAGAATAACAATGGTCTTCCGCCCTCTGCTGTGTCTAACTACACTATGTGTCAAAACTAATCAAAATAACGTCAAAGTTAAAGAATTTAAAACCGTTAATTCTTTATTTCAGGTACAGATCACAGATATTACTGTTAAAATAGATTTAAAAATCATTCAAAAGAGGAGCAAGCAGTCCAACAACCCTCGAGCAACACTCCGCCAGAATTACTATAAGTGGCAACACAATATGAATGTCAGAAAGGTAATATAAGATTTCCTATTCTTATAAAGTTTTCCAAATCGATGGTAGTCCTGCTGGGGACTTGCGGTAAAATTACACCACATAGACAATGTAGATCTAACATAAAAGTCAAACTTTACGACATTGTATTCTCTCTATAGTACTACTTCCAATAAGGAATCCCCTTGTTCTAGGCAACTGACAATAGAACGTTCATAAACTTCCATAAAATCCCCACCAAGTGTGAGTTCAAGATTGGAAAGTCTTGTGTTTTAGTGGGTGTGAGTATAGGGGACTGGCAGGGTCAGATCTTCTGAAAACGTACAATTGGTCTTCACAAATCCTCTCAAATAACCCCAATATAAGACGAAAATCAGGTTGAAAAACAGTTCAATATAACCAGACAGATTTATTGAATGAATACAATACAGAATAAACTCAGATATACTTAGTATTTATCAATTTTTACTCTAATTTAGCAGAATTTGATAGATGTAGAACTATAGATTGTGCATTTTCTGTTAATCTGACTGGTCAAGGATCGTAGTGTCACATTCAGAGAATTCTGCTATATATTTCGCTGGAAAATGATACAAAAGGGGGATTTGGGACAAAAGGGAAGTTACCAAATTTGTAGAGCTGGCGATTGTACATTTTCTGAAAATCTGACCCATATATATGCACAACGAGTTTGTTTATTCCTACAGTAGATATTTACTATCGACTATCAGCATTTTGATATTTCAATTTTTGTAAAATGTGACTTGGGGCAGATGAAAAACCCCAATTTCATTCATTCTTTCTTTCTTTCTTTCTTTCTTTCTTTTTCTTTTACAAACGATCTTTATTCAATCTATCAACAAAATCTCGCCTCTCACCAGACCAATTTAACATAGAGAAATACATTTGCTCTTCTCTCTTCCCAATATAATGAAGTCATGACACATTTCCAAGTTACATCTAGGATCATTACACTTTATATAGTCAAGGGATTATCAATGGAAATATTTGAATACAATGAAGATGGACGGCCCCTAGCCCTCTGTATATGGGTCAGATTTTCAGAAAATGTACAATTCACCTTCACCAATCCTCTCAAATAATACACATTGAAGACAGAAATGAGCTTCAAAATGCAGTTTAACATAAACAGAACTGATACTTTATTTCAATGCGATACCAAATATACTCAGAAATACCCGGTATTCATCATTATTCAGTCTAATTTAGCAATACTTCCTAAATGTTTAGAGCTGACAATTGTACATTTTCTGAACTTCTGACCCATATATAGCCCGCATCCTATTCTATAGATCGGCCATGTTGTCAGGACAAAGTTTAAGGGAGATATTTCCCCAAAGCCTCAGACATGGTATTTCCTATAGGTCTACGTCTCCCTCGGGGCTAATAGAGTTGATACAAAACACAAAGGTTTGAAATGAGCATTTTGCCGCTTGGTTAGGCCAAGGGAATCAAGTGCTGGTTTATTTCCCATCAGCGTATCGTAAGTCACTGGGCTAAGAAGCTGGGTTAGGCCACTAAACTATATAAATGTCAGTTTCTAGAGTAGTAGTGCATTCCTCATTGACCATATAAGATAAGATAAGATAAGATGTTTTTATTTGTCTTTCCGAAGAGTACAAATGAGTACAACCGAGTACTATATAAACAGACAAAAGGGTCGACATACCTAGATATGGACTACATAGAGTACATTTCTTCCGGCTGTTACCGTAATTTTGAAAATGTAGGGATGAACTAGGCTAAAACTAATTAAATGACTTAGAGATATAATAAGAATAAAAAATGAAATAAAATAAAATGACAAGTGCATTGCTTTCCTCTTATTAGATTAGCCCCTCTAATGAGACCACCTCGCTATGTGACCACGACTCGTTCAGTCCCAAGGGTGGTCTCAATAGAGAGGTTCCACTGTACTGTGTAAATGTCTTTCTTTTGGGTAATTAGAACAATTTGATTAGACGCACATGTACTATGGTGGTCGTGTAACTGTTCTATCAATTTGTCATGATTATTGTCTGTTTTTTACATGCATTGTTGTATTATTCATATTTTTCTATAGTATAGGCTATAATTAACTCAATGGAATATTCCTCAGTGATGATGCATAGAACTTGGTCTATGGCTTGGTTAAAGTTCATTCTTCCTATCCATTGTATAAAAGGGTTAGATTTTCAGAAAATGTACAATTCGCCTTCACCAATCCTCTCAAATAACCCACATTTAAGACAAAAATGAGCTTCAAAATGCAGTTTAACATAACAGAACTGATACTTTAAATCAATGCGATACCAAATATACTCAGATATTCCCGGTATTCTTCATTTTTCAACCTAATTGAGGAGAATTTCCTAAATGTGTAGAGCTGCCAATTGTACATTTTCTGAAAATCTGACCCACTGTAAATCATGCACTTTTACCTAATATTTGTGTAATGTTCTGCATATATAATGTAGTGCTTAAGGAAAATAAAAATGAAATATATGGATGAGGCGTAAGTAAATGTACAATTGTTCAATTCGGTCCTCTCTCCTTGACACTTGATCTTCCGGACCAACCCTCTAACCACATTTCTAAGTTCACATGTTACACAAGTATCTACATTGCATTGATATAATGCCCAAGTGTGTGTAATTCTTTATGCTTGCCTACATTCCCACAGTACCTGCCTCACTGACTGCGTTCTCACATGTATTTATGTGAATCTATCTCCATACCAAACACTTAAAACATTCCTGAAACATTCCCAAAACATGAACAATGAAATGCCTTGGAAATATGACTTGGGAAATATGACATTTGCACTGTGTAAAAGTCAGTAAAAGCTGTATTGTGGTTAATATCTCTGCAGACTTGTATAAAACAAGCCTGGCTGGCTGCATCCACCATTTTCCCATACCATACTGGCACATAAGGGGTGGCGTTGTTAATAGCTTGAAGACATTTACTAAATTTCAAGACAGTTTATTAAGTATGTGGGTGAGATTTTCAGAAAATGTACAATTCGCCTTCACCAATCCTCTCAAATAACCCACATTTAAGACAAAAATGAGCTTCAAAATACAGCTTAACATAACCGAAACGTTACTTTAAATCAATGCGATACCAAATATACTCAGATCTACCCAAAATCTATCAATTTATAGCCGAATTTAGCAGAAATTGCTATATATGTAGAGCTGCTAATTGTACATTTTCTGAAATTCTGACCCATATACATGCAGTAATTTTCCTAAAACGGGTCACATATTAATTCCCTGGATAGGGGATTTGTATGTGCCACTGCGCATGTCTGCTACAGTGCATGCTGGGATAGATTCAGACCACTTCTCACATACAAATATTTAGCAACATTTTGTATCGAACATTGCAAGAATGTTTTCACCACTATCATCACTTGTATAAATGATCTATGCAAACCAAATGCACGGTGGGAAAGATTGGTAAGATGGAACCTTGTGTGATGGAAACATATATAATGACATGAAAACATGGATATTGATATTGGATCACCAATAAATATTCAATACAGAACCTTATTACATGTTTCCTGTAGGTTTTACAGTCAAAACACCCGTAATTCCATGCAAATTAAGATTGAAGATGGCGAACGTGAAAATCCCATATTTACTCTAGGTCCAAACCCTCAGGTCAGATAAGAATGGTATGTCAGTGATTGAACGCCTACTTCGCTACTCGGTTTCATGACTAGGCTTTCTAATCGGATTATAATGACATTTTGCGGTCTTGTTGCAATTATAATGGCACTTTGCGGTTTGAGGCGAGAGGCTTTCTCTCTGTTTGAGGGGGGACTATCTGGTCTTTGGGCCTAGACTATGTTCATCTAGTTCTCAGGTGTTTTGAACAGGAAACACGCAAATTCTTTTGGCCTTATATTCAAGGTCCCTCTATTTCCATTCTAGCACCAAATACCTTCAGCCTAATTTGAATGGCTGTTTGTGCGTGCCACTCTCCCTGGCGGCCATTATGGGCGATAATAGGCGTAGTCACACCCAAACCCTGTGCACGTGATCATCACGGGAAGAAGCCAATAGGGCACTGTGGGTAATAGTAGCCTGGGTGGGAGGGGGGAATGGGGTAAGATATATTATATGTAAAGAAGGGCAGTGATGTAAAAAGCAGGGGGGCCACAGGGGCCATGGCCCCCCCCGCCAATGAAAGTGGGGGGGGGCCAGAGTATGGTTTGGCCCCCCCCCCCACCATTTTACCTTTAGGCCTATATCAATTTTGGGAATGCTCTAAAAAATGAACCAAAGATTCCTCCAGATAAAGAATGCCCTCTCTCAGTAATAAAAAATTCCAGTAGGCCTAAAGTGTTGTAACTAGCCCTTGCAAAAACATTTTCGCTGCAAATATACACAAGCTTAGGACTGCCACCCATGCCTTTGGTCCAGATACCCTAGTATCCCAGAAGCCCATTTAACTCACTTTTCTTGCTTAATTCAGTCTTAGTGTCTCTAATCCTTTCCCAATCAAAAGGGAATGACATCAATAACTAGGCTAAATGTGTGAGTTTGAAAGAAAACCGTGCCCCAGATATGAAGATATTAGTGAAATTAAAGAATAAAAGGACTGAAAAATGAGACAAATCTTTAAAGGCTGTCTGTCCTGGGATTCAACCTCACAATGTCTGGATTTGCAGTCTTACATGCTAACCACTTGAACATAGGGAACTGTGGAGAACATGTATTTAAATACAGGGCATACCAATTGATGTGAGCCGCAGGCAATTTATTGATTCAAATTATCATAAAAGTATGTCTGGCATCTGCAATATATTTATATAATGGGAAGGGATTTCTAGGTCTCCACCTTTGTCTGGACAGTTTTAACCTTTGCAGTGTTTTATAACATAGAGCAGGAGGGAGTGGTTTCACATATCTTACAAAACTGGAATAAAAACACGCAGATGCAGGTGTCATTTCCCCATTTTCATTAGGAAATGCATCCAGTGGAAGAACTTCTTAGGCACCTGCCTATTTAGATTGTTGAATAACCTTATTGTAATGTCATCTGAAAACAATAAAGAATTCTTGAAATGAAATGAAATGAAATTAGCAAATTCATTTCTCCCAATAGGCAAGTTTCTGGTGAGCTTGGCATGTGCATTCATAAAAGAGGTACGTGTAGGTCACATCAAAATATTTTATAATGAAATCTAATTCTGATTATACCAATTCATTGTTCAGGAAGGTATTTCATTAAAATAGACATATAGGACTTCTTCAGACATACTTTGACTAGCCTTTGTGCTTCAAATAAACTCTCTTTGCATCTGACATCCTTTGTTTGGATCCTGTTTCAATTTTCATGAGGAAATTGATAAATTTTTAGCATTTTTTCAATCTCACCTTTCTGAGCTCTGAAAGGGAATACCTAGAACTTTTGTTGCCAAATAGTTGCAAAAATTCTTTTTGTGATTATTAGAGAATGTAGAATGTATGTCCACACAACATCATGAAACATGAATCATGAAAGTGTGGCAGCATCATGAAGCGAGGACATTTTTCTAGCCAACAATTTTGTTAAAAATTGTTACTTTTGGTATTTGGGGGGAAACATAGGCATGGGTAACTTTTGAAATCTTCAAAGTTATCTTGCCATGTACTCTATGTCCTCATTGTCTTTTCTCAAGTCAGAACCAGTTGATGGAATTGGGTCCAAATAAAGCACCTAACATGGGCAGAACTAGATATGAGTTTTTCTAATGCTGCTAATTTTAGAAAACCTATGACACAAATTAGGTTGTTATGATGTTGGCAAATTTGCATATTGTCTTTTGACAAAATGCACATTTTCCCTCATATCTGATAGGTTGACAGATCATCAGTCTCATTTTGAAACTGACACATTATCCAGTGTAATTGTGTTCCATTACATGGCATTTGGAAATGGATGGTATAAGTGGACAACCAATCAGTAAATTCCATCATTAAAACAGCCATACAGCATAATTGTGTTATATAATTTGGAATACAAACTCAAGTGTCAACTACACCACTCGCGATGACACACAATCTTAGACCTTGTGTCATAGGGAAACTATTCCCAAATCAACTTCTCGCTTTATTAGATTATATTATATAGATATACAATTTCACTTTGTGGGACAAAGTTGGCCCCCCATGTTTAAAATGCTTCCTACATTACTGACGAAGGGAGGTGTATAGGGACTGGTTCCTAGGGCCCTGGGCCCTGTTGTATTTATAAGCTAAGGAAGGAAATCTTTCCATGGGAACTTTTCCCTCCCTATATTCATTCCTGCATGACATTGCATGGCAAAAAAACATAGGAATTCCCACAAAAAATTCCTTCCTTAGCTTATACAACAGGGCCCAGTCGTTTAAACTAAGGAAAGAAACATTATGTGGGGGAATTCCTACACCTTCCCCCTTTCCTTCGATGGGAATACAAACTCCCACCCACCATTGTGTGTATACATATAGGATTTAGCACCTATAATGAGTCAGATTTTCAGAAAATGTACAATTCACCTTCACCAATCCTCTCAAATGACCTAAATTTCAGACGAAAATAAAGTTCAAAATACAGTTTAACCTAGCCAAACAGATTGCTAGAATCAATGCAATGCCGAATATTACCTAGTATTGACCAAATTGCAGCCTAATTTAGCAGAATTTACTAAATGTGTACAGCTGCCAATTGTACATTTTCTGAAAATCTGACCTTTATCTACCATGCAGCTGGGAATTTTCCTTCCGACAGGTGAAGGTGAAGGAAAATGGGATTTGCATGTCTCACTGCGCATGTCTACTCAAGTGCATGCTAGGATCGATTCTGTTGAAATCTGACTTACAAATATTTGGCAACATCTTTATCAAAAAATTTTAAAATGTTTTCACCAATATGATTTGTAAATTATGAAAACCAAATGCATGATGGGAAAGATGAAGTTTTGTGTCATGGAAACATGTATAACACATGGATATTGGCATTAGAGCATTGCTAAATATTTCATGTTGAACATAACATATTTTCTATAGACTTTACACTGTACCCTAAGTCCCATAATTCCATGCTTTCCAAGATTCAAAATGGCGGCTATGCAAATCCTCTATTCCCACCAAAAATATTTCCTTAGCTTTTTCAACAACCCCCCAGCTGATGGTCAGTTCGAGGCCTTTTACCGATGTCCTTTTACCCAAGGTCGTCAGGGTGGTGATGTGAATTTGACCGGAAGTCCACAAGTACTATTGACGGGTACTTCCGGTCATGCCTTATAGGCAGAGTATAGAGGTAGTAAAATTGCGCTGGTGAATGGTAAAACAATATGGCTGGATTTACGAGCAGCAACGAGAGTGAATGGGTTGTTGTTCTTGTTTATCGCCATTTTATTGAGGTTTTATTCCTGTTTGTAAATCGGCTGTGCTAAGGACTGTGCGGTTTTTACTGGTCACTGGAAGAATATTATGCCCATTCGCATGATGACGTTCACAGGTTTGATTTTTGCAACAACAGACCATTGTTTGAGAGGGGAATATTCATTGCACTTGGCAGTGAAATATGTATATTGCACTGTAGACTTTTAGCAGGGGAGGATGTATTCTTGCTATGCTACATAAATGCACGCAACCTCATCTTCCCGAGAGTTTTTTTGATTTTGAGTAGATTTTGATACATGTGTCAGATTTTCAGAAAATGTACAATTTGCAGCTGTACACATTTAGTAAATTCTGCTAGATTAGGCTTAAATTGAGTCAATACTAGGTTAATTCAAGTATATTCGGTATTGCATGTATACTAGCAATCTGTTTGGTTATGTTGAACGTATTTTGAATTTAATTTTCGTCTGAAACTCGGATTATTTGAGAGAACTGGTGAATGTGAATTGTACATTTTCTGAGAATCTGACCCACATAGAGCCTAGTGTAGCTAGAGCCTGCAGTGGGTGGAAGACCATGGTCATTCTGTATTGAATTATTGCCTGTGAGCCATTATCTTGATATATGTACATGTCATCCATTGATCGTAAATCTATGTACACTGTGCATGTCTGTCTATGTTCAACCGTCATTTTACGAAAGATTGACTGTATTGATTGATTGGTATTGTTTATTTCCAGAACAAACAGTTACATAAGTGAGAAATATACGCTATATGTCTGGAGATAGGTGCTCGCATCTATGCTAGCCATAGCTCTTCCAGAGAGTCCTGTTACACTAAATTATACAATTATACATTTTATGGCACATTCATATATCATATTACATCATTGAGCATTGGCAGTTATAGTTATTTGTAGCATGGTAATTGATACAAATTCTACATAAAAAGGCTAAACAGCCTGACAATGACTGCCTTGAAGGTCCTGGCATTACAATCACCAAAGGAAGACATAACCTCCATCGATGGAGCCCCCATTAGAGTTGGAGGAAGACCAGCTATAGGAGCTGAGCTAAACAGACTGTAAAACATAATACAACTATAGATGGTAGTATACTACCCCAGGAGTTAGTGGAAGACCAGCTATAGCAGCTGAACTAAACAGCCTGTAAAACATCATACAACTATAGATGGTAGTATACTAGCCCAGGAGTTGGTGGAAGCCCAGCTACAGGAGCTGAACTAAACAACCTGTAAAATATCATACAACAATAGATGGTTGTATACTACCCCAGGAGTTAGTGGAAGACCAGCTACAGGAGCTGAACTAAACAACCTGTAAAATATCATACAACAATGGATGGGTTTGGTTCCCCGTCAAGGTAATGGCAGTTTTCAGCAGGTTCACTACAGCAGTATACTAGCCCAGTAGTTAGTGGAAGACCAGCTATATGAACTGAACTAAACAACCTTGTAAAACATCATACAAGAATGGATAGTAGTATACTAGCCCAGGAGTTAGCTTAGAAGTTAGAAGTAAAGTGCACTAAACAGCTTAGTAAAGTGCTATATTGGTCAGATTTCCAGAAAATGTACAATTCAACTTCACCAATCTGCTCAAATAACCCAAATTTCAGACGAAAATCAAGTTCAAAATACAGTTCAACCTAACCAAACAGATTGCTAGAATCAATGCCAAATGCCAAATATACTCGAATTTACCTATATAGTATTGACCAAATTGCAGCCGAATTTAGCAAAAGTTACTAAATGTGTACAGCTGCCAATTGTACATTTTCTGAAAATCTGACCCATATAAGAATAGATCATAGTATACTACCCTAGGTCCTTAGGGGACCACCAGCATGAGGAATATTTTATACAAAAGTCAATTATTTGACAATCAATATCATGAACAGCCAATGTTTCCAAGGAGCAGGTGGGCCTGTAAACAAAATAAATTCGGTCGATAAATCCAAATTTAATCACTTGAAAGTTGAAAAGACCTAAATAAAAAGGAAATAAAATGCTCTAAATATTTACTTTTGCAAAGATACCAAGATCCCACATCAGCACAGTGGGAAAACAGATTTTCATTAATCATTATGTTTCACCTTCCCATCTCGAAGCCTGATTATCGCAATTAAATTAACTGAAAAGAAAAATGATATTGGATGCAGTTTGGATCTCCCTCCCCAATCTAATGCCTCTTTTATTCGCGAAAATGCAACATTTTATCGCTCACGAGTCATTAAATTTCTCCTTTTAATATCTGACGCGTCAATACACTACTTTCAGTTTTAACCCCTTTTGTTATGACTTTCATTGGATCTTTTTTTTTCTTCCAATAAATTTCAAAGAATCGGTATTAAAATGTGGCATTTCTTAACATCGAGAAAATCACAAAGACCGCCGTCCCATAACAAAAGGCAGGGAAAATTGGGCTCAAAGAAACCATTCATGAGTACAAAAATGGCAAAAAATCATTTCTTAGAAGCAGCGTCCCTAAGGACAGACTTTTTTCTCCCATTGTTTGTAACATTATTTTTCTGAGTGGCTCCGAATATTGTTTCTAGAGGTTGAAGTACAAATATAGATGCCATCTTTAATATTGTGGTTAGGAAATACACCATACCTCTATCAACAAGTATCCACCCACCCAATTAATATTGTCAATAAATTAGCAAAGATTACTAAACGTCCCATGATAAATTATCAATCATATACTTTCTCGATCAAGAAATAACCATAACTATACTGACGAACTGTCCTTCCTCTTTTTAAGCGACAGTACCAGAGGAAGTAATGATTTTCAAATCTAATGTTTCTATTCTAGAGAAATAACAGAATGAATATATTGATGGACGAAACAGCCATGACATAAAGAAAAGAAATAAGGCACTGGACGTATACTGGGGGTTTTTAGTTAGTACAAATCAGATTATTCAACTTTGATACCATGATGAATTGTGTTACTGTAAATAATGTTGAGATTTCTTGTGTTAAATATATATATTTTAATAGGCGACGACGCCTGACATAATCCTCGAAGGGTAGTGCATATGGGTCAGATTTTCAGAAAATGTACAATTGGCAGCTGTACACATTTAGTAAATTCTGCTAAGTTAGGCTGCAATGTGTCCAGTACTAGGTAAATTCGACTATATTTGGCATTGCATTGATTCTAGCAAGCTGTTTGGTTAAGGTGAACTGTATTTTGAACTATATTTTCGTCTGAAACGTGGGTTATTTGAGAGGATTGGTGAAGATGATTTGTACATTTTTTTAAAAACTGACTCATCTTTGTGTAATGTATTAAAAATCATATCGGCCTGAATGAAATAATGATACAAAAGATATCTGTCATTTAGTAATATAATCCAGGGGGGCTGTTGTATAAGCTAAGGAAAGGAGAATTGAAGAAAGGAGAATTCCTACCTAGAGGTGAAGGAATTGCCACAGAAATGCCTTTCCTTAGGTTATACAACAGGCCCCTGTAATACTGCCACCCCAGCACAGTGGGTAGCCACAGCAGTGGCGACTCCCACGGAGTATCCACGAACTAAGCATAGCATCGAGCCTAATTTGGAGTTGGTGCCCCTGACCCTATCTCTCCCCCACACAGTCCATCTGTCATCTCCCCATCCAACCCACCCACCCCCGCTCATACGGGTCAGATTTTCAGAAAATGTACAATTCAACTTCTCAAATAACCCAAATTTCAGACAAGAATAAGCTTCAAAATACAGTTCAACCTAGCCAATCAGATTGCTAGCGTCAATGCAATGCCAAATATACTTGAATTTACCTAGTATTGGCCAAATTGCAGCCTAACTTGGCAGAATTTACTAAATGTGTACAGCTGCCAATTGTACATTTTCTGAAAATCTGACCCACACAGTCCATCTGTCATCCCCCCAACCAACCCACCCACCCACGCCTCTCATATCATCCCTCCCAAATGAAGTCCTTAACTCACCCACTCTCAAGCAAACCATCCAAATAAGACTCAAACAATGCTTTGGAGAGGATCGGTCACCACAATATTTATTTTTAGCATGCTAATTGGATGGTTATTTGTCATCATGTTACCATCAATTATTCAAGGGAGATGGACTGGTGTGAACGATGTGAGGTTTTGGAGAGAAATGCCAACTGTTTTGCCGCAGTCGACCATTCAATCCTTAGAATGTATAATTAATTATCTCTCCTTTGTCTGGCCAGAACAAGGATTGATTTTAAGATCACTGACAACAGGCCGTCATCTTCTTTCGAAACATTTTTCTTTTCTACTATAGACCTGTCCACCGGAATGTGTTTACAAATCCCAACATTTCAAATAAAGCTAAATTAATAGTGCAAATTTATCACCATCCAGATCCCATTTCCACTTGTTCTCATGCATTAATTTCGGGAATTCGATAGAATTTGATATTTCTTCAAAATATTTCTTTATTAGGATATTTTATAGAGATAACATAGAAGTTAATTTTTCTGTAATAGGGTTCATTTTGAAAGAGGTCGGGCTATACCTCTTATCTATTCAAACAGGAACCTAACCCCGCCAATGTCTTCCACTTCCTCCTAATTAATATGATGGGTGCTTTTTTATTATTATTTTTATTTTTATTTTTTATGTCTACTTTGTATAAAGACAATTGTACGTAAGGAGACTGTACCCAGTGTGGGTGGTCCTATTAGCTGTGGAGATATAGCTGGTGGCCTGGATCTGAAATTAATACTACTTTCATTATCTGCTAGATGATTAATCAATGCCAATGGACAGTCTAGGCTTAGAGTTGAGAGAGTCCCTGCAAACTGTGGTGGAGACAGCCTATTGCTCCAAATCGCACTTTGTCAAATTTAAGAACAACCCCCCTTGGAAGCCTGGTTACGGCCCTGTAATGCCTTTATAATCCCATAGGTACACATATATACTGTTATATCATATTATGTAATATATGATTACACAGATCGTTATTATCCTACACAGATTGATATTATACTGTTCCAAACTATCCAGTCTTAGAGCTAGAGTCATTTTATTATAAAATAAGCTGCATTTAGAAAAGATATGTCTAGCTGCAGTGGAATAGATCGTTACAAATGACAGTTACATGTTTCAGATACATGTTCTCCTTTAGGACATGATGTTGACATGATGTGCTATAAAGATGGCTTAATGAACGGATAGATAAATGCTGTAAACACTATCATCGATATTGGATTGACGTTGATTAACTTAAACGTGACAGGCGTGATAAGATAAAAGTTGTCACGCCTGTCACGCAAAAGTTACCACCACAAATGGTTGTGATAGCACTTTATAAACACAAATTTATCACGCAGCATATCTGTGATGGATTTCAGGAAAATGAGTCACAAGTCGCAAAATTGATATTTTTCAAAGTGTTTTTTTACAAGATCTCTTTATTGGAATGTTCTGATTTTTAGAGGGTTTAGCACTTAGAGTCATATGGCTCCATGCCACAAATTTCGGGACATTGTATTAAATATATCCTTGCGTTTTGAAGGCCTTCGTATGCAGTATATTTAGTTACTTTATTGGTAATTACCCATCCAGAAACATTACAAATTTCTTTTTTTCTAAAATGAAAATATCAAACTTAAAATATAGAAATACTTATTAGTTGTCCTAGTGTTTACATCATTGGAATCACCGTGATCAGCTTTTTTCAAATATGCTGATATCTCAAAATCCATATTTTGCGACTTATGACCATTTTCCTAAAACGGATCACATTTGTGAAAATTCAACCGTTTATGAACGCTAGCCCTGATATTGCTTATATTGCTTATTACTATTGCTTGTGTGTCGAAGGCCGATTTTTACCACACCGTGAAGGAAAACTTGTTCATACCACCTCCTCATGATTGTATAACATGCTGTGCATGCTTCTTATTGCTTTTTTTCTGCTTCATCAGCAGTCTTCCTCTTGCCATGTGTTTCTATTATAATACCAAATAATACTCAGACATACCCAGTACTTTTTTTTTTAGAAAAGTTTTATTGGTCAAAGTTTCACATCAGATGCGATAATTATCATTTGCCAACTCAAAATTAACTAATACATATCAATAAGATTTAACATTAGTTCATATTCATGTTGTATTACTATCGATACAGTCTATTACATATCTATCCAATGTTATTAACGTTTACAGTTTCTTTTCCAACTAGCGGAATAATTTTCCGACAAGTCGAGTTACATTCTATATACTTAAATTAATATTAACGCTTGATTTACTGTGGTCTGAATGAGTACTTACATTGTTCAGTCTGATTTAACATTATTCACTGAATGTGTAGAGAAGGCGATTGTAGGCCTACATTTTCCAATGCACCAGACCGTCTGTCTACAGAACATCCATAACTTATACTTGGCTTCTGAAGTTACCCCATGAATATTAAGAAGGATTGAGCTAGCCTGCAGCTAAAAATGTTCGCGGTCTAAAATACCGCCAATTCCGCGAAAATAATTTCTGGCACCGCGAAACTTTTTTCTCCGCGAAACTGGGGTGTCACATATCAGTTCTATGGCATAGAGGCACTCAACCCCAACATATTTTCTCCGAGAAACTGTTTTGAAATGCCCTACCGCAAAAATATTAGCCCGCGAATTTTTTTCGCTGCACGGTAGATTGTAAAGGGTCGACGACCGCTGAATACACCCTAGCAGTGGTATTGATATCAATGATATATTTCCCGGATCTACAAGAGAATTTGCGTGTTTGTTGCAGGAATTAGTGATCTGTCTGCACTAAATACCATATTGTCCCTACATCCATTGCTGCAAATAATAGGGCTCATTCATTGTACATTCCAACAAATGAAGGACTTTGCAACTGAGATTAGACTCTGTCCGGGAAGAGCATTCGTAAAGTTAAGTCTACTGCTTATTTATGGGTCAAGTCATCGGAAAATGTACAATGTGCCTTCACCAAATCTCTCAAATTATCCATTAATACAGAAATGATATTCAAAATGGGTCAGATTGTCAGAAAATGTACAATTGACCTTCACCAATCCTCTCAAATAAGCCAAATTTAAAAAGAAAATTAGGTTCAAAAGACAATTCAACATAACCAGACGGATGTAATAAATGAATACAATTCATTATATATTCAGATATAGGTAGTGTTTATCAGTTTTTACTCTAATTTAGCCGAGTTTGATAGATATGTAGAACTGTAGATTGTTAATTTTCTGGAAATCTGGCCCTAATACAGTTTAACATAACCAAAGAAAGTATATGATTCATTATCAAATATACTCAGATATATTCAGCATTATTCGATGTCTGAAGTCCCTGAGGGATGGAACGTTCTTTCTTGTAACTGTTGAATAATTATTGGCATCTAAATGAATAAATAAGATTGTTTTGGAATTGTTTAATTTAGCAGAATGTAATAACTTAAGGGTCAGATTTTCAGAAAATGTACAATTGGCAGCTCTACACATTTAGAAAATTCTGCTAAATTAGGCTGACAAACGATGGATACCGGGTATATCTGAGTATATTTGGTATCGCATTGATTCAAAGTATCAGTTCTGTTATGTTAAACAGCATTTTGAAGCTGATTTCTGTCTTAGATGTGGGCTATTTGAGAGGATTGGTGAAGGCGAATTGTACATTTTCTGAAGATTTGACCCTAAAGTCTAGGACTGCCACTTGTATAGTTCCCGCCGCCGTTCTTACGCATGATATATTCAGTCCACATTTAATAGTAGTTGGGTCTGGCCTCCGAAAGATGTACGATTGGATGTTGAATGAGAGACTTTCTCTTGATAAACCTTGTGTCTTGTTTCAGGGCTTTGTTTAATCATTGAAATTGGAATCACTGAGGTCAAGTATCCATATATAAAGTGGCATTAGAAAAATGTACTGAATTATCCAACACATAAAAGCCTAGAATATTAAAGATATAAAGAATATTGATAATTTTCCTTGATGAAGGGCAAACGACACTTGAATAAACAAACAAACAACTCGTCCCTCCGCCCTGGTCCTTATGTTTTGGGTTAAAATCCACATCCTAATATTTTATAATAATCTAGGATTTTTCCTTTTTCTTGGATAGTTCAATGTCTTTCTTTTTTCTTAGGGTAATTCACTTTAATTGAATTCATGAAAGGATTTCTTGGGCACAATGCAGGGTTAGCTGTACATGTATAGAGCCAAATAAAGTGTTTCGCATCTGGATTATATGGGTCAGATTTTCAGAAAATGTACAATTGGCAGCTCTACACATTTAGGAAGTTCCCCTAAATTAGGCTGAAATATGAAGAATACCGGGTATATCTGAGTATATCTGGTATCACGTTGATTTTAAGTATCAGTTCTGTTATGTTAAACTGCATTTTGACGCTCATTTTTGTCTTAATGGTGGGTTATTTGAGAGGATTGGTGAAGGTGAATTGTACATTTTCTGAAAATCTGACCCATATACCAAACAGTGCACCAGCCCCAAGATGAAGGTTATTCATCGTTTTAGCCCCTGCCTTGGGTAATAGCACTGGACTGTTCAAGGCGGTGCCTCAAGTGTATAAAAGTTCAAGTAGAAACCTTCCATTGACTTGTTGATGTTAAGTTGTGCACTATACATGCTCCTGGAACCAACTTGTTAGCTAACCCGTATTTATTAATGGAAATCATAATACTGCACCTCACGTAGCAAGAATATCAGTTATATACTGGCTTACACGGAACATAAATAATAGTTATCAGCTGGTAATACCAATTATTTCTAAGTATAATGTGGTGAAACATCTCTGACTGGATGTACCATACAATATGCACTGGCGAATTTAATGATGATCATAACAGGAACATTGGTGGGCAAGTGATAAATTCTAACTCTAGGTGGAGCAGGTGCAGGGAAAGCCTCCTCAGAGAGGCAGCCATATAATACATATGCTCCCCGCATATACATGGGCAAATCAACTATATTTATGGCCCTGCTGAATAGCTTGTATTTATGTAAGTCCTTAATTCTCCTGGTATTTGGAAATATATATAGGAGGATATTCACCCCAGGTATTTTTGAGATTACAGATAAGGATTTAAAGTACATTTATGTTAAGTATAATGTGCACTGAGCCGATCTCGATGGGGGAGCAGTCAGGGGAGAAACAGAGTGCAGTCAGGCCAGTGGAGATGCATGAAACAGAGTGCAGTCAGGCCAGTGGAGATGCATGAAACAGAGTGCAGTCAGGCCAGTGGAGATGCATGAAACAGAGTGCAGTCAAGCAAGGGGAGATGCATGAAACAGAGGGAAGTCAGGCCAGTGGAGATGTATGAAACAGAGGGCAGTCAGGCCAGTGGAGATGTATGAAACAGAGGGCAGTCAGGCCAGTGGAGATGCATGAAACAGAGGGCAGTCAGGCCAGTGGAGATGCATGAAACAGAGTGCAGTCAAGCAAGGGGAGATGCATGAAACAGAGGGCAGTCAGGCCAGTGGAGATGCATGAAACAGAGGGCAGTCAGGCCAGTGGAGATGCATGAAACAGAGGGCAGTCAGGCCAGTGGAGATGCATGAAACAGAGGGCAGTCAGGCCAGGGGAGATGCATGAAACAGAGGGCAGTCTGGCCAGTGGAGATGCATGAAACAGAGGACAGTCAGACAAGTGGAGGTACATGAAACCAATCAAGGTTGAATGAATATAATCAACAGGTTGTGTTGGGCCATCAGACGGCTGAATTCCTCCTTGGTAAAATTGGTTCAGTGGATATGGGGTCTATGTGAGCATTTGAGGTATTTTGAGAAAGCTACTGCCAACAATCCTAAGATGAGTCATTATTCATTCACATTGCAACATTGCATCATGGGATTTTTAGTAGAATGACTTTCCTTTAAAGCTGCATTCCCTTCTAAATTAACCAAATCTATTTTCCCAATAGGGGATTTGTATAGCCGCCATCTTGAATCTTGATTCACATGGAATTATGGGACTAATTATGCCATGTTCAGCATGGACTATTTATTGAAGCTTTAATGTCAATATCCATGTGTTTTACATGTTTTCATAACACAAGCCTCCATCTTTCCCATCATGCACTTGGCTTTCATAGATCATGATATTGGTGAAAATATTCTTGCAAATTTCAATAAATAATTGCCAAATATTTGTATGTCAGATTTCATCAGAATCCATCCCAGAATGCAATGTGATAGACATGCGCAGTGCCATATGCAAATCCCCTATTCTTTCATTTCAGCTTCTTAGCACTGTAGAATGGAAGATTTGAATATAGAAAATGGAAATTGAGTAGAATTTGCTTCTTTTTTTAAATTTCCACAAGCTGTAGGCAGTACGCGGGCATCTTGGGTGCTTATTTTCTCGAACGCCTGCGCTGCTCTGCTCGAAAACGTCGTCTCTGTGTTGTGCCACCTTGATTGAAGAACAAACAGTTACATAATATAAGTAGAGAATACGAAAGAGTCTGGAGATAGGTGCTCACCTCTATGCTAATCATAGCTCTTCCAGAGAGTCCTGATTACACTAAATGTTATACATTCTTAAATACATCTTATATCGTTGAACATTGACAATTATAGTTGTTGGTAGCACAGTGAGTAGTATTGAGTATAGAATAGTAAGTCTGACTTTGCTGAGTTTATAGTCTCTTATGGGGATAAACTACTGATACCTGACATTGGTAACCCCTGCTGTACACATCACTGTCAAGAAATGCTGCTGTGAAATATTAAACAATGTTATTCTTCCGCAAAACATAATAATTATTGCCATATTGTAGACATTTAGACAGAGCACTTTCCCATCCCCAAATCTGTAGTTTATCAAGACTGATTTTTAAATAACTAATATGTGAAGCTTCAATGTTATATTAGTAAACAATAGTTTCTCTTAAATTGTATGCATCATTTAACTTCAAAACAAAATAAAACCCTTTCTTCCCTCCTTTTCGCTAGTGCTGCCATGATTTGCAGATGAAACCATTGTCTTAAATTTGAGGATTAAACTCAACACTTTGGTAAACACCTTTATTTGAACTCATTCCTTACATAATAAATACTGATCTATGCATTATATTAAGGCAATAAAGGCAAGTTAATACCTAAATACGAACAAGATTAAAATGGTATACCAATTGGCCGTTTTGATGTTTTTTTGTCAAATACATTTAAGCAAAATAGTGTACAACGAACACTAAATAACCCCATTGATGGTAATGCACCATTTCAACATACTAACAAATCCACTGTAACAACTATTTTGGGGGGGACAACATTTTATTCAGGTTTTAACACAGTTACACTCTCACAAAAATATAACTATATTTGTGGTTTTCGTTATGCCCTGACTTAGTTGACAATTCGTTCAGAGCATAGAAGATACTAGGTAACAATTCAGCCAAATTATTTAAATATTAAAATATATAAAAATATAAAAAGAAATTAAGTGAAAAAAAGAAAAAATAGGTAAATGATGATGATAGATGAAGATACCTCTCTATTGGTTATAGGTTAAGGCTACTAAGAAGAGAGTCGTTAAATATATTGGATCCTGTGATTCATTATTCCATTCATATAATTCTACAATATCATATCATACTATTACACTTCGTTTAAAATGCTTTGTTTGTGATATGGAGTGAAGGAAATAATTATGTTGAAAGTATGATTTATGACAATAATTAGAGTTCAATAGATGGGACGTTCATATAGAAGACAATTCCACTAGGAAAAAGAATCATTTGTGACTTGTTCGGCTTTAATGACTCCCTTGGGGCTGGAAAATTAAAAAGGAGCTCTCCCTGAGATGAGAAACGGCTTGCTCCTATTTTACAACACACCGTTACGGAAATGCTTCGTTGATGTTAGCGTTGCGTTCTTCTTTTTAAACCCTCGTACTATAAGAAAATACAGAGAAAACAATTAGAGTTGAACAGCGCGGTTATTTTAACCATTAACAAATATTGTGAACATGTTTTCATACATGTAAAATGTAGAGGTACTTTTGAGATGTACCAGTGTTTACCATCATTGGAATCTGCTTGATCACATCTTTTCGAATATTCATTTCAATTCAATTCAAAGCTATTGTTATTTATACATTAAAGTGAGGTCTCCACTGGCTGCGGTAAGCTCTGCAGTAAGCTCTGTGGTAAGCTCTGCGGTAAGCCTTGCGATGGTGGTGTGATGGTGAGGAGTGGCGAGGTCTGCTCTAGCACTGAAACTGCATTAATTTCCATATCCTCGTCATTCCTCTCCACCTACAGAACCAGCACAACACAATCGCAAGGCTTACCGTAGAGCTAATACGCAGCCAGTGAAGACCACCCTTAAAGGTACACAAAAAGACCCCCGCATCTGAAAGTGAGTTCCAGGTCTTCCAGCACGTTCCTGACTAGTTGCTACGGATAGAAATTTTGATTTACATTAATATACCAAAATACGTTTAGGGCTATTTTCTAATGTATTTTTTCTAAATCATTTTATTGCGACTTGTGATTCATATTCCTGAAACACATCACATTTATATAAGTTGATATTTGGGACAATTCTAGCCTTTGAATGTACATCCATATGCAACTTGTGGCCTATTTTCCTATAACACATCACATATATAGATGGAACATAGCAAGTGGGAAGTCTGTACACTTGTTAGTGACCGAGGGAGCGCGGGAAGTTAGAGGGCGTTAGCCCAATATCTTCTGCGCTCCCGAGGTCACTAAAAAGTGTACAGACTTCACCTGAGCTTTGTTCCATATTTATTACACCCATTTAATAGATAGAAAATATAAATAGATAAAAATAAAAGAACTAATTTCAGTTTTCTGCTATTTTGTATGCTGTATGTGCCAAGGGTGGCATAATTTACATGTTATGCACCACCTTAACCAAGTGTGGCATACATAGAGAGAATGGGAGTTCCATTCTATATTTATTATATGGGTCAAATTTTTTTAGAATGTACAATTGCGAAATTTGCCACCTTTGCACATTATACTGAATGGGTATTGCAGACAAATGGTTCAATCCTTATGACCCTGGTATCATTGGAAAGCAGACATCCTAAGCTTTACGAAAATGTATACATTAGTATACATATTTGTAATTTTTGTATGTAATAAATCGCTCTAAATGTTGATTTCTCTATAAAAATACCTCAGAATTCACTACTTTTTCTCATTATACTGCCATTCTGAAAAAAACTAAATGTTTTAGATGTTACATTTCACCTGGTTTTATTCCTTATACATATCTATGACAACTTGGGAAAGTTTAAGCCTTCTACTAGCCCTCATCTCTGTATGTTAGTTCTATACTCAATTGTCCAATCTTTTTGGTCACTAGGGGATGCCCGGTATCAAACATAGATTGTTGTATATTGGCTAAATATTTATCTGCCACATATGATTTAAAATATCTAACATACACTTTAACATATTATCAATGCAATCCTGGTACAATTAGAACAGTAATGCCGACATTAGGAGGGCCATGCTTCAATGTTTACCAGACCAGAGATTTTATACCATTTGGTACCGGGCATCCCCATGTACACATCATAATGTAGATCCAGTTTCACTGCAACTGGGGGACTAAGATCCTGTACATATGATCCCAGTACCTATCCTAATATGCACACCAAATGCCAATCTTCTAAATCAATTTATCATGAAGATATGAATGCAAATGATGTCAGGGGTATACCCGGTATATTGAGGGATGCCCGGTATGGTAGGAAAGGAACAACTACAACAGACACTCAAACTGTTTTCATATGACCAAGCCTCTCTTTTTTCTTCTGGAAACAAAGACAACCACCATATATAATTATTGGGTTGGTATTCTTGGGATTTCTTGGACATTGTCAACCAGAATGAAAGTGACTAAACATTATACATGCTCTTGTATGGTGTGGAATTATTGTTAAGATGTTTAGGATTCAACCATCTGTGTGATATTTATGTGTCTAATCATTAATTATATGTTTAAAAAGATGTTTTCAACAATTATTATTGAAGAATGTTCCTGTCATAGGTTAAAAGAAGGATTAATTTAGCCTTACAACTAATAAGAATCCAAGAGGGTATGCCCGGTACCATCATCATTGAACGTGATTTATATGCACATTTAATAATCATTTCTCAATAGGGGGTCATGTTAAGTTAGTTTTCATTGATCAGTAATGCCATATGCATAATTCAACAAACTTTTAGGACTCTGGGGGCAGGGATGTTGAGATAAATGCATTTTGAATTGATACCGGGTATGCCCCACAAATCATTTTCTGTTGATAAAGGATAGCAAAATAGCATTATTATTGTTTGTTGGGTCCTCATATTATATGTCAATGTCCCTTGCAATTCCTTTTTCAATGTACAAGTGAAAACATGTTAATAAACACAATAGATACTTTTTTAAAACATATTTAAAGAGTGGTTGATACCGGGCATCCCCTGATACCGGGCATCCCCACTTCAATCCCAGTACCCTTCACCAAGTCCATTTTGAAGCTACAAATCACCATAAAATTTACCCTTCGAACATATCATGCCTTCATGTACATATGTATGTGGCTTTATGCCTCATTTCCATGCAATTTAATTCAACTTTAATCAAAATCATGATACCGGGCATCCCTTGGCATCCTCTGAAATGTTGAATTTTTGTCATAACTTCTACCCATGTGACTTTATCTTCTGTATTTTTTGTACTAACATGGCCTGTTCCTTCCCCTAACATGTGGGAACGTTAAAAATGAGATGTGGACACTTTTATTTTTCTGATGTTCTCAACCCCTATATATTTTTATTCAAAAAGTGTATGATCCATTACATTGATTTGTTATCATTGATTTTAGAGCCTGAATGCTTTACTACATATATCTCTTATGTACTTACTGAGTTTCATATGCTTGTGCCCATTTTAATAGCAACAGTGAGATGTCAGATAACATGTACTTTTTAGGGGGATGCCCGGTATATAGAGGGATGCCCGGTATATTTGAGAAGGTATTTGTCTCAGGCCAAGTGAGGTGATATTTAGTAAAGGAGTGTCTTGAACTTAGATCAATTGTGTACCAAATATATGCTGTTCATGTACTTGCTAGGTTTAAAGTGGTTTTATCCCCTTTCGTAGGCACAGGGAGACATCAGATATAAGATACTTTACTGGGGGATGCCCGGTATTATATACAAAGGGATGCCCGGTATCAAAGATGGCTTTCTATTACCGATTTTCTTAAGGATACTAAACATGATAGATCGGTAATAAGTTGCTAGATTGATGGAACAGATGTATATGTAACAAGAAAACAGGTTTTCACCCTGTTTATGGCAACAAATGTAGCATTATTGAAATTTTATTTGAACTATATATGTTACTCATCAAAACACTCCTGTTTTGGGGAAATGTGATACATTTGCTTTCATGTCTCATATCATATCCTTTGATGATACATAGTTATGGATTGGTACACTGGTAGAGGCACATTTAATCCTTATAAGGATTCTTTTCATTTGAAAATCGAATCATTATGTCTTGAGTTATTAAGGAATTAAATAGCTGACACTTCATCTGATACCGGGCATACCCTCAGAAAAGATAACCTTGTTTCAACCACAATAAAAACTGAAATATTGAGAGTTGGTGAGTATAATTGGTGTTTTTAGGGGGTGAGGACATGGATGATAACAGTCAGAAGGAATATGAGTTCATACTTATTAATTTTTTTTTCAATTTTCTTAAACCTTGCAAAATCGCAATTGTACATTCTAAAAAAATTTGACCCATATGTGCATAAAATTTGATAATATATCATCAGATATCACTGAAAAAGTATCAAAGAACTCTCAGAGAGCCCCGCTGCCCTGCTGAGAGCACCGCTGAGAGCACTGCTGAGAGCTCCATTAGCTACAACGGTGGCTACAACGGTGCCTTGTCAGGCCTGTGTGATCATGCAGTATTTAGGGCAGTCGTGGAAGAACTGCAAGGGGGCAGAGGACAAACCTTTTCCATTCTTTTTTATGTGATATTGTAATTGTATATCATGAATGAATAAAAGCATTATATATATATTTACTTGCTGACATTGTTGAATTAAAACGTTCATATCACGGCCATTTCTTTAGCTACAATAATACAGTTTATATCATTGATAGAGAATTTAATTCTCTCTTTAATGGTGTGGTTTTTATTATGTAATTTTATAATTATAGTACCAGAATCACGGGTGGATTACCGATCACAGGGATCTCGGCGGGGATCTCCGTGGAGACAGCGGAAGTGCTGAGGTAACGTCAGAGCTATTTTTAGATAACTACATTTTTATAGGACGCGTCCTATATGAATATTTTTATAGCACCCCACTTATAGCACCTCTCATTTAGCATGCGCATATAATAAAATGCTGAAGGTATAGGCAACTACAGCACAGGGGTGTAATAAATGGACGAAGAGAAAGGGTAGACAAGGCAAAGGACACCTTACCAGTATGAGCGATGAATGTTATACCTGCCTCTGATTCCCGCCATTTCCCAAAGCCTTGGTCTAGAGTTTGCTGCACCCTGGGTATGGGATCTAGTTCCGTCTGCCTCTATAAAGGGTGGTTTCCACTGGCTGTGGTAAGCTCTGCAGTAAGCTCTGTGGTAAGCTCTGCGGTAAGCCTTGCGATGGTGCTATGATGCTGAGAAGTAATGAGGTCCTGCCTACATGGCCAGTGAAATATGTAGGCAGGACCTCGTCATTCCTCTCCACCTACAGAACCAGCACAAACCATCGCAAGGCTTACCGCAAGGCTTACCACAAGGCTTACCGCAAGGCTTACCACAGAGCACACTGCAGAGCTTACCGCAGAGCTTACCGCAGAGCTTACCGCAGAGCTTACCGCAGAGCTTACCGCAGAGCTCACCGCAGAGCTCACCGCAGAGCTCACCGCAGAGCTCACCGCAGAGCTCACCGCAGAGCTCACCGCAGAGCACCTGTTTGGTGAAATACCAACTTAGAAAACATATTTTGAAAATATATATTCTGTCCCCGATTTCAAGTCAAGGAAGAGACTTATGGGCATAATTACTAATGACTTTAAAATAAAGAAAAATGTCATCGATAAATTTGTAATGTAATGACTCACTGTTACTCATATTGTGGATAAAGGTGATCATACTTTCAATACATGGTTGAAATCTTTAATTTCTTCCCATCAACAAGATCTACATTTCGTTTTAAACAATGCAGAACGGTTTTGCTCCCTTCAAACAATAAAATATAGGTTTAAATCTTTTAGGGTTGTTTTACAATGATTTCAATTGTTCACCAATATGTCCAAATTCACCAATTGTGGCATCCTAATATACATAATGACAAATTTTGAAAAATGCATAAGCATTCCCATTAACTTCTATATTTTAGTTTAAGAATTCCCTCTTTAGAACCTTCTCAAACTTCTATTCTATTAGGCTTCTCTTCCAATTGCCATCACATTAACCAAGCCAATAAATCCCATTTCAATCCTTTTCATTCTGGCCAAAAACCAATTTGGCTAATATTCTTTTAAACCATAAAGGAACATATTTGTAAATTCAATATAGGCAACAAAATCCTAGAGTGGCAATTTCTGCCTAATTTCCGGAGGCAAGCTATACCCAGACTGATTTCATTCAGAAGCAAACCTCCACCATCTGACTGGTAAAAAAATAATATATATTCTGACTGAGAGAGACAGGGAATCACTCAAGCAAGGCATCTCCATCCAGACAAATCATTTATCTTTGGATAATCCATGCAGTGGACCACGAGGGTCTAGCGACCCGCCCTGGACTTAACCTATCACTCTAGGATATAAGCAAATAGTACCAAACATATAAGAGATGTATGGTGGGGGTGGAGAGGGGAGTGAAAGTTTCAAAGCACAATTAATCCTCTAATAGGGGATTTGCATGTGACACTGCGCATGTCTGTTGCAGTGCATCCTGGGATGGATTCAGTTGAAATCTGACATACAAATATTTGACAATATTTTATCATAGAAAATTGCAAGAATTTTTTCATCAATATCTTGTATAAAAACCATTCATGAAAACCAAATGCATGATGGGAAAGATGGGGATTTCTGTTATGGAAATATGTATAACACCTGGATATTAACATTAGAGCATGGGTAAATATTCCAAGCTGAACATGGCATGATTTCTATAGATTTTACACTGTACTGTTAGTACCATAAGTCCATGCGGATCAAGATTCAAAAAGGCGGCTATGCAAATCCCCTATTATTAATTACAATGCTGAAGTAAAATAGAAATCATCCAAACAACTGCTGAACTATTGGTCTAAACATAACAGTCTAGGCTCAAAGCTGAGAGAGTCCCTTCAAACTGAGGGAAAGCCTCTGATGTTCTACTTGTTGCTAAATGGTGTAAAACAACCACAAAATTACAAAATAGTCCAATTTATACTTTTCCTGTACTCAGGTAGAGGAATGTGTGCGACGTACAGAGCCAAAACTAACTAATTCTTAAATGTTTTAATGGGAATTATGATATGTTGTGACCCTGCAAACCCAATCAAACCCATCTCTCACAATTGTATTTCCCTTGGTTGGGGAGTCAAAATAAGGCTATGTACAGGTCTGTATATGGGACAGATTTTCAGAAAATGTACAATTGGCAGCTGTACACATTTATTAAATTCTGCTAAATAAGGCTGCGATTTCGACAATACTAGGTTAATTCAAGTATATTCGGCATAGTATTGATTCTAGCAATCTCTTTGGTTAGGTTGAACTGTATTTTTAACATTATTTTCGTCTGAAATTTGGGTTATTTGAGAAGATTGGCGAAGATGAATTTTATATTTTCTGAAAATATAACCCATGTATGTCCAGCTCCAAAACAATATAATCGATTTTTTGCGGCAGCTAAAAAAGAAGGTACACGTGGGTCATTTCTTTCAAATGTGTTGTTTTTCCTGAACATTATATTACCCGTCCTATCATCTATGATATGCGTTGGATTTTCAGAATTGTGTTATTCCATTCCTATTAACGAGTGGTACTCTTCCTAGACTGATTCCAGTATTTCGTGTCCTAAAATGCCCTGTTTTTTATTGCATCATTTTTCAATAAAAAAAAAAGCAGTTATTTCATTCTATTTGTTCTATGCTGAATCTAATATTTTGAGTCCTAAAATAAAGAAAATGATTATTTCTCAAATTTTAAAACATCTTGTGCTCACTCTGACGAACCTGTCACTCTACCTATTCCCGCCCTGATATAACCGCCCATTCTTGATGCCCCCTCCCCCCTGCCCCTTGCTTCCCCTCTCCCTGTCCCCACCGCCCCCCCCCCCCCCCCGGTGCCTGGGCCACCCCTGAATGATATCGCCTGCTCGCCAGGCAGTCATGTTCTATAGAGACTTCCACCTCCCTACATAAATACATCATGCCCCTGAAAAATAGCCACAACATTGGAATTGCAAAGATACGGAGATATTTCATTCCCTAAAGAATTGTTTCTCTTTCTCATAAATATTATACTTATTCATCAGAAACTTTCAGAGACTACTGTTACTGAAACTTTGTTAGATTATGGCATTTTCCAAATAAACACAGAAAAAGTGCAATGGAAGTAATATTCATTTTTTAAAATCTCACTTTTTTGTGTTCTGTTTAGGGATGTGAGCCTTTAGTTTTTCGTTATGTTTCTACACTTCTTTTATTCAACTCCTATCCTAGCTCAATTTCTCTTCCAATTCAATTATTCAAATGTGATTTGACAGACAAACTCATTCTGCTGGCAAACCTTACAACCTTTATTGGATGTAACTGTAATATCTATAGGATATGTTGGAAATGAAATGAATGAAAAGATTGTTTTCATTCGTTTTATTTTCCTATTTAACATGAGCTGACGCGTTCTCTTATGTTTAGTTATGAGATGAAAGCTAATACAATTGATGTTATAATGGGATGGCGTGAAGTCCTGAGTATGTAGATACTGAAGGGGGAACTTAAAAAGGAACTTAATATTATATTTCAAATAATATATATAATAATATATGGTGAGAGACGAGGCGAGATGTGACACCAATTTTTTTGTTCAGACAACAGGAGCAGGAGAGAAGTATGAACTAATATAAGGATAAGATCTTCAGAAAATGTACAATTCGCCTTCAGTAATTCTCTCAAATAACCCACATTTAGGACAGAAATGAGCTTCAAAATATAGTTTAACATAGCAAAACACATATTTTGAAGCCACACAAAACTAAATATACTCAGGTATATCTGGTATTCATCGTTTTTCAGCCTAATTTATCAGAATTTACTAAATGCGTAGAGCTGCCAGTTGTACAGTTTCTGACGGTCTAACTCCTTCCCAGACAAAAGAATCTTAATCACTTGATACTCCTTATATTTCTCATTCATTCATTCCGTGGCATGTTTTGCTCGCTTGTTTAGCACTTTTCATTTAAAACCAGATTGATATATCAAATCCAGGACCAACATGTTCTGAATATGTTCAATATTTAATATTTCCTCTGTTAGTATAGATGTCTTTTCTATTATGAGGTGACGGCTGGAAGACCTGGATTTTATCCAGAAGCCTGGTCACCTATTTGTCTAACGTTCATACTTGTACCTGTACAAACCTCAGACAAATAAAGTATTTTTCAATTCAATTCAATAACAAGGAGAATAACTGAAATTTTAAGCCTCAAGAATTGATGCAATCCGCGGGTATCCAGACAGCTTTAGTTGGCAGAAATCGTAGAGAAATAACAAATCAGGAATTTAAAAAAACAGAGAATGCTCACAGGCATTCATTTACACGGCCGTGCCACTGCGCATGCCCGACGTAAAACTTCTTCCGGCAAATCCCCGAACTGATGCAGGGCGGCATCTCTCGAAAATGGAACGACAAGGAATGAATAAAATTGCTCTCAGTGAAAATAATAAAGCCTGTTCAAAATTCACTAGTACTGAATGATTTATACTAGTGGAAATGAAAGGCATGCACGGACATGTGTATTTTATAAGGTGCTTTATCTCCAGGTATTTATATTGAAGAATTTCTGACTTCTGGATGAATTCTCGCTTTTAGTTATAAAACAATTCGAGCCTGCCCTTGATTTGAGATAGGGGGATTTACATAGGCGCGTTGTTCTCTATTTCCAACTCAGTTTATTAAAGCTCAGAGTTGATAGAGTCCCTCCAAACTGAGGGAAAGCCTCTCGCTCCTAACCGCAATATACCAGTAGAATCCCACAAGGAACGCCTCCGGTCACCATTCATTTCTATTGATACAATAGTTCTTATTATTTCGATCATTCATTCATATTCAATCATAGGTCATATCAACGATATAACAAGATGACCGGGTAAGCCATTAGCGCAGTAGGCGTCCAATCACTAATACCATTCTTACCTAATCTGATCTGAGAGGCAGTGAACCTAAGCAAAGTCTGAAAACTCAACAATTGTTTCGCCACCAATATATGGGTCAGATTTTCAGAAAATGTACAATTCAACCTTGCCAATCTTCTCAAATAACTCACATTTCAGACGAAAATAAAGTTCAAAATACAGTTCAAACTAACCAAACAGATTGCTACAATCAATGCAATGCCAAATATACTCGGATTTACCTAATATTGACCAAATTGCAGCCTAATTTAACAGAATTTACTAAATGTGTACAGCTGCAAATTGTACATTTTCTGAAAATCTGACCCACATAATACTTTTCCCCACGTTTCTTCCATCTTTATATCAAAACTTCCATTAACCTCCTTTATATTGTATTTGTTTTATTATATTGCTTTAGGCTCCGGCATTTTTAATAGGAATAAAAATACAATATATGGATCAGATCGCCTAGAAATCTACAATCGGCAACTCTACACAAATTTGTGAAATTATGCTCAATTATGCTGAGACATTATAAATACTGGATATATCTGAGTATATTTGGTATTGTTTTGATTCAGACGATCTATTTGGTTATGTTGAACTGAAATTTGAACATCATTTGTGTCTGATATTTAGGTTATTTGAGAGGATTGTTGAAGGCGAATTATACATTTTCTGGCGAACTGATCCATATCCAATACCAGCTAGCTAATATATGGTCAGATTGTACAATGTACAATGTACAATTTAACTTCTTCTCAAATAACCCATATTTCAGACGAAAATAAAGTTCAAAATACAGTTCAACCTAACCAAAGAGATTGCTAGAATCAATGCAATGCAGAATATACTCTGTATTGAGCAAATTGCAGCCTGATTTAGCAGAATTTAGTAAATGTGTAGAGCTGCCAATTGTACATTTTCTGAAAATCTGACACATATGATGAGGGACTCAATATATAAACTAGTATTAAAACATTTAAATGTATTGCCCAATACACCTTAATTAAGACATACCGTTCATAACGATGCAATTGGTTAACGCAACTCCCTCTATACAAGATCAGATCCAATATAAAACCATTGTGTTTTCTCCCTCTGTGGAAATTCCTAGAACAGCCAGACAGGCAAGGTCTGCTTTTAATCCCTTTATGGGTCAGATTTTCAGACAATGCACAATTGGCAGCTCTACACATTCAGTAAATTAGGCTAAATTAGGCTGAAAAATGATAAATACAGGGTATATCTGAGTATATTTGGTATTGCATTGATTCAAAGTATCCCTTCTGTTATAAATGTTGAACTGAATTTTGAAGCTCATTTTTGTCTTAATTGTGGGTTGTTTGAGAGGATTGGTGAAGGCGAATTGTACATTTTCTGAAGATCTGACCCATATATCGGGGAGTGACTAGCAGAGGTGTGTGAGAGGGGCAAAGGGGTTAGGGCTGGGAGAGGGATGAGGGATGTGAGGAGGGGGGGGCAAATTTAAGGGGTGAGGGATGAGAGGCGGCAAGAGGTTGAGGGGTGTGAGAGAGAGGGGCAAAGGGATTAGGGATGGGACAGGGGTGAGGGGTGTGAGGGGGGAATTTAAGGGGTTAGGGGTGAGAGGAGGCAAAGGGGTGAGGGGTGAGATCGAGCTTTCAATCCGTTCCAGCATGCTCTCCGGAATCACAATTCAACTTCACCAATCCTCTCAATTAACCCAAATTTCAGACGAAAATAAAGTTCAAAATACAGTTCAACCTGGCCAAACAGATTGCTAGAATCAATGCAATGCTGAATATACTCGAATTGTCCTAGTATTGACCAAATTGCAGCCTAATTTAGCAGAATTTACTAAATGTGTACACTGCCAATTGTACATTTTCTGAAAATCTGACTCATATATGTGATGGGTCACGGGAAAAGTAGTCACAATCTCCAAAATGTGAACTTTAGTACATCTTACAAGTATTTCCATATTATAAATATGATATTCTTACCCGATGTGCATTGGAAAATCCACCAGTGCATGTAAAAGTGCCACTGACCAGTCACAAAAGTGCAACCCTCTCAAAAAAGCAGTATTGCGCCTGGTTCTGCACCTGATGCAATGTGCATCATCAGATGCACTCCAAAAATGCGTATCAAATTTATATATATAAATCGGGTATCAATGCACTAGCTACATGCAGTGGGATTAATGGATGTCAGTCAGTCAGTCTAGAGGAATTTATACAATTCATGAATTATAGTATCTTTTATTCTGACTCAAAAATATAATTATATTTCATAAGGCAACATATGAAAACATTTATGGTGAATACAGCGTTTTTTCAATGTAACTGTTAAAGCCCTATAAAGAATAACAATCTTATAAATAAAGCCTCTACCTAAATGTCCTGTTTATTTGTATGAATAATGATGAATGAAGGAATAACTTTCATGAAGTAATTCCCTCCCTCTCCCTCAGACTCACATAGCAATAGCAATGAAAGTGCTTCACTGAGTGCATTATAACTGTGTCTTTTACACCTGGTCAGTAGCACATCGTTGGGAGCATCAGAACCACATTTATATGTAGGGTCCATGGAGCATATTTTATTCATTTGACAATCTCATGTAGTCATCTGTATAACCTAAACATTCTTAACACTTCTATCACAAATAATATTTCAAACCAAATCCGCACCCACAACTACCATAAAATTCTACAACACAATGAAGCTACTTTAACATTCCATAATACCTGCCACAGCTCACTCACCTGCATGGCATTCACACCTAATGTCGCACCTATCTGACATCCCCCTCTCTGACACTCACACTCCATCTCTGACACCCATTCATAGAAACCCCTCTCTACTAAACTAAACGATGTAATGCTACCTCCATATTTTAGAATAAAGGTATTTGTACTACTAGAAGTATGATAAATATATTGTGATGTATTTTGGTATTTCGTACAGCCATGGAATACAAATATGCGTAATGATGCATATGGTTGAATTCCTTATTTCGTAAGCTTTCTGTAGATATAAAATGTGAGCATGTTAAAGAATATTTAATATGATAGAATGTGGAATACACACACGCTGACATATTTCTCTCTCTACCTTCTTATCAAGAAGGTTCTGAGTGGATTCTTCGTTTTTGAAATGAAGTATGTGTCAGATCTCATATATATTTTATCAATAGTTATTAATTACTCATATTTATTAAATGCGGTAGAGTAATAGTACTCATGTGACGCTGACAGTAGAGCTACCACTCTTACTTTGGTGCCTAGTATTTCAAAGTATGAACAGAAATCCGAACTGATTTATTTTTAATATTTCAAGTCGAAATAGAACTAACTAAATTAGTATATTGTATTGGTCATTATTTTATAGTTTTATTATTTCCTGGCCTGGATTTTATATTCAACACATGACTTCCCAATATATTTTTTCATACTTACTATGCCAAAACTCCATAGTAAATGAATAAAAAAAAGATCATTGATTATCCAGTGTCCAGGCTCAATGGTAAAATAAGATTAAACTATGTCCGACTAAATATATTGATTTATTTCCAGCATTTTATTGGGCCTCCCGTGATTTTTCTTCATTTTTAAGGCCCTAAAATCCAGTTTTTTCACCACCATGCCTAAATTCTTAGGAAAACTAAACAGGGGGTATTTCTTATGTATTTTGGGCGGGTGGACACGATAAAACTATTAAAAATTGTCTGCCATAATTTGGTTTCCATTCAAATAAGCAGAAGACGATTTTAGGGTCAAATGACGACCAAATGGTGGATTTGCTCATATATGGTACTTCAGAACTTAAGATTCTACTTCTGAGTCGAATTTTGATATATGTGATGTGTTACAGGAAAATGAGTCATAAGTCGCAAAAATGGATTTTTAGATATCATTATGATTATTTGAAAAGATGAGACTAAGTCGATTCCAATGATAGTAAACAGTCTAATAATCTAATAAGTATTTCCAGATTTTAGGTTTAATATTTTCATTATTGAAAAGAAAGGTTTGTGATATTTCTGTGGGGCAATAACCAGTAAAGTATCTAAATATACTCCATCTGGGGACCTTAAAACGAAAGGATATATCAAATACGGACTGCACTTTTGTGACTGGTCAGTTGCACTTTTGCATGCACTGGCAGATTGTCCAATGCACAATGGGCTTGTTCTCACCAGGTGGCGGCACTCTTCACTAGGTGGCGTGTCATGTCACTTGGTTGTATTTACAATTTATTTTACAATGGAAGCACCGCTATTACACTTTTGTGAATTTTATACACTATGAATGTTCTCCATTATGTAATTAGGAATATTATAAGTGATATCCTTCTATGGATAACTTGTATAATTTATCTGTTTGATATTGATCATCAAAACACCCCTATTATTATACATAGAGATTGTGCCTATAGTGGCTTGGGGGAGGCAGAGTTAACAAATAACTGAATCACATGAAAGCCACTGTGCCACACTCTAAGCAACAAGGCTTACAAATAGGATGGTATAATTGATGAAAATTAAACGATGCATGCAATCCTCTAAACCTTCTTTGAAATTCTTTGGGAATATAGATATCCTTCAAACCTTTCTGTGAGCAAAACTACTCTCCTACAGAGCAATGAAAGTGCCTCATTGAGTGCATCATAAGTGCGCTTTTTAACCTGGCCAATAGAGCATTATTGAGAGCATCAGAATCATAGTAAATACAACTGGTCAGTAGTGCATCATTGAGAGCATCAGTAGTGTATTTATAAATCGGGTCCATAGAGCATTATAAAATCAAGTTTGAGCCTCATAACTGTTTACGATTTCCACTAGTAAAGCACCAGGTCAGAATCAGGTCAAAAGTTCCAGGTGAGAACTAGGTCAGGATTGCAATCATGCACATCGGGTAGTTTTGAAAAATAAGTTTGCAATATTTCTGGATAGACATTTACTAGTAAAGTAGCTATATGAAGATGACTTTAGAAATGCATGGATATAAATATAGTACACTCTCTTGAAATAAAGTGTATTCATGCTACGAACAGCGTTGACAACATTTCCACGAATCTACCTTGTGCATAAAACACTTTGGGAAATAGCAATTCTGCGACTTGTGGCTCATTTGCACACAATTATATATAGTGACATTCCTGGTAAATTTACAAAATCAATTCTAAATTCATGAGACTGATGTATTGGGAGGATGTATTTATGTCTATAGCTTTCATAAGATAAAATAAGATGGGTTTTTTTCATAAAAACCTGTCTTTCAACCTGTACAGTCAGATAACATTCATCTGACTTTCATAAAAACCTGCCTTTGAACCTTAATACAGGAGAGAGAGAGAGAGAGAGAGAGAGAGAAAGAGAGAGAGAGAGAGAGAGAGAGAGAGAGCGAGAGAGAGAGAGAGAGAGTCACAAAGATATAAATAAAGAAGAATAGGTTGAACAGAAATAAATGAATGGTAACCAACTATAGGGCTCGAGATTGTATTAGATTTAATTGATATGAACATTGAATACGATGAGACGAATGTGGTTCACTGAAATTGAATGATATATCCTGTAATGTATTTGTTGAAAAATAAACTTTTCCAGGAAATAATATATGATATGAGAGAGATAACAGCCTCCCTCCCCCATTTTTCACTAATTAAAAAGGAATAGGCCAATCGAAACAGTCCTCCTCTACCATTGTATCACTGTCTCTTGTCTTGAATTTGTCTCTAGTTTATAACATTTAGTGTAACTTTTTCCCAAATTAGGCGGGCGTTGTATTTGAAATTTAATGAGCGATTAATACAATCTCCCTAATGAGGCTTGATATCACGTTGGTATTATTATTTAACGCGCTCTCTCTTATTTCTTTTTTTATAATGTAACGACAGAAGTCATCTTGCTTTTGTTGTGTATGTACATATTACGTTCTGTAGTTGTAGTAGATTAATTTTTGTATACAGTAAATCAGGATTTCTGAGAATAGCATCATCGATGTGATGTAATTCCTGAGTAAAAGAAATTAAACCCCTCCGCCCCCACAATTCCGCCCCCCCCCCCAACCCCCACACAGCCAATAGGGGTGTTGCATGTCTCACTGCGCATGTCTACTGAAGTGCATGCTGGGATGGATTCTGATGAAATCTGACATACAAATATTTGGCAATATTTTATCAAAAATTGCAAGAATGTTTTCACCAATATCATAGCTTGTATAAATCATCTATGAAAACCAAATGCATGATGGGAAAGAAGAAGGCTGCTGTCATGGAAACATGCATGATATATCATGTATATCATGTATACATGTATATTGACATTAGAACATCGATAAATACACCATGCTGAACATGGCATGTTTTCTATAGATTTTACACTGTACCATTACTCCCATAATTCCACACGAATCAAGATTCACAATGGCGGCTATGCAACTCCCCAATTTCCAACACCACCGTCGAGACATGGGCGACAAACAAGCGGCCACTGAGTCAGACAACTCAAACAATTTATTCCAATTCTTCACGACACATTAACAATGGAAAACTGTTTGAGGCAAGTGACATGAAACTTCAGCCATTGGATCAAATAAATCATAACCTCACCGGTCGCCAGTCGCTTCTGTTTTACTGCCCCCATATTTCACCCTTCTACCGCCAGCATCGCAGATGTAAAAATTTAATGCCTGACATGACGTTCGCTACGACGCGCCGGCGTCGATTTCTGACGTCGTCGCTCTAATTTATACCACCCCTCTAGGAAGTTTGATCTCCGCGTTAACCTGGTATGCACCCCCTACCAAGCATTTGTTGTCTGTGATATAGGGGGTATTAGGTGAGGAAGGGGGTTCTTTAGTATTACATTGAGGTAGTCTAGGCTCAAAGTTGGGGGAGTCCCTCTAAATTGAGGGAAAATCTCTTGCTCCAAACCACAAAATGTCATTATGATCCCATTACGACCACATAGTGTCATTAGAATCCTGTTTAGACGCCTACTCCAGGGCCGGGAAAACCATTAGCGCAGTAGGCGTCCAATCACAAACATACCGTTACGTATATAAGAGAAATCGCAAATTATAGAGACATTGGATCTTATTATCAACTACTGAAACATTAGGAGGATAGATTCAGCTCTACATATATATCAAAGAGTTCGACACGGCATGCAGTTATATTCTGCAATATTTTACTCAATTATTTATATATGAATTTATTTGATTACGGAACATTATTGTTTATTACAGTTTTCAGAACTAGAACAATTATATTTAATTCGGTGGAAACAATTATGGGTTTTTCATCTGCCCCAAGTCACATTTGTACAAAACATTGAATATCAAAATGACGGTCAAATTGTTCACATTTGCTTGTTACCTCAAAAAATGATAAATGAAAAGGGAGGAAATGAATGACTTACTCGTGAAGTTACCTCAATTCTTTATATATTCTCATTACATAGTGCAGCAGTGAGGGAATTAATCACTGACTCCTAATCTATACTTTTCCCACCCAACTCTCCCTCCCTCCCTCTCTCTCTCTCTCTCTCTTTCACTGAATAAATTTGTCACAGGAAAATGAGTCACAAGTCGCAAAATTTACATTTTTTGTAGTATTTCATCTACAAGATCTCTTTGTAAGAATGATATATATAATCTTTTCGGTATCTAATGTTCCAAATCTAATGTATCAAATTTCAAGAAAGTGTCTTAAATATATTCATACATTTCGTAGCTCATCATATAGAGTATATTTACCTCCTCAATGTCTACCATCATTAGAATCCGGCTTGTTCTCATAGTTTCAAATATGATGATATATCAAAATCCATTTTGACTCATTTTGCACATCACAAATCCTATCCAGCCAACCATCCCCTTCACTCCTCACGTGGGGTCAAAGGTCACCTCCACCGACCTCCAGGCTCGGAGGGCCCAAGTCATCACCCGAGTTACTCATGGGTAATTGGCGAAGAGTCTTGAGCATTTCTAAGGAGCAGTTCCACATTATTATATACACTCATATTATATATGGGGAGCCTGTACGATGTGTTCTAAAGGAGCACCATATGGAGTATGTTATGTTTACCAGTTTATTTAAACTCTGAGATTTAAGGCTAAGGGAAATGTCTCTCACTGGATCTTGCGCTACCACTGGATATAACTGCAGCTATAAATCGATTTTTATTTAATGTTTTTATATATTTGGACACTTTTACGTGCTGTTTAAAAAGGATTTATGTACAAAAGGGAGAAGATATATTACAGGAAATCGTGCAGACCAGTTCGATCATATTCATCAAGGATACTGTTGACAACTGGATTATATGTTATAGACGATACATATATTACATTATTTCTACCTATTCTGAGCTACAGTATTTAGAACTGATTTGTGTGTATGGATAACGTTAGAGTCGATTCCGTTCGTGATTGGGGATGAATGACTGAATGGTATTCAACCTGGGACTTTCTTCTTCATATGAATATCAATTCATAGCTGTTGATGTGAACTAATAGAAATGTTGATTCATGCAGCTAATTGGAAAGACCGCACTGGATGTGTTATATGAATGCATTATAAGTTATTAGCAAAACTGCTCCGGACATTAACTATCTTCTATGTCTGATGTCTGATGGAGAGTAGTCCCTATGAGTAACTTACGTGGAGGATTTAAGGCATTATATATGAGATTACTGAGACGGGTTCAACCCACTGACAATTTACCATGGACTTCTCATCAAGTGTTGTCGCCACTGTGCATCTCCAACTTGACTTACCGTTTGTGAGTATTATTTTGACTTATCGTTTGTGAGTATTATTTTGACTTATCGTTTGTGAGTATTATTTTGACTTATCGTTCGGGCAATGATCTGGTGGAGTTGACGAGGAAGAGGAGGGGTTGAGGGGAGGAGGAGGAGGAGGAGGAGGAGAAGGGGGAGAAAAGCGGTGAGAGGATTAAGAGTAAGGGAGGAGATATGGAGGGGAAGAAGAAGGAGAAGGAGGAGGAGAAGAAGGAGGAGGAGAAGAAGAAGGGGGGAGGAGAAGGAGAAGAAGGAGGAGGAGGAGAAGAAGAAGGGGGGAGGAGGGGGAGGGAAGATGGGGGGAGGAGTAGGAGGAGAAGAAGAGGGGGAGGGAAGATGGGGGAGGAGTAGGAGGAGAAGAAGAAGGGGAGGAGGAGAAGGAGAAGAAGGAGGAGGAGGAGAAGAAGAAGGGGGGAGGAGGGGGAGGGAAGATGGGGGGAAGGAGTAGGAGGAGAAGAAGAAGGGGAGGGGGAGAAGAAGGAGGAGGAGAAGGAGAAGAAGAAGGAGGAGAAGAAGAAGAAGGAGGAGAAGAAGAAGAAGGCGAAGGAGGAGAAGGAGGGGTCGGGAAGATGGAGGGGGACGGTCGAGGAGGAGGTAGGAGGAGGAGGATGCATCACATTCACAGGTATATAAATGTGTACCACTGTTCCCGTAATGATGATTGTTCCCAGGTTCCCAGGTGAAGAAATATACACTGTGGTATTAACTTGTTGATTTAATGATTATACTCTGGTATGTATAATTCCCTTGTAATTGCTGTTAAATGTGATCATACGTTGACTGGATGCAAAAGACATTATATAGACCTCGGCTTTCCTAGAAATCTACCTACATATATCATTTACATTACATTAGTGACTATTGACTATACACAAATTACCTTTTAATTAGCTAAGCTTCCAATGGACCTTCATTCATGATTTTCTAATGAAGTGCTATGCTTTCTATGTAAAGTGAACCGTACAAAAGTTACATTCTCCTTTCTCCATTCTTTATACTGAAATATTATAATATTACCTGCAAAATTTCACAGCATCTCTGAATTGAGTTGTGTTATTTCTCAGAATTATCGCAATATATGAGGCTCTTTTTTTTTTACAGCTGGACATCTTTTAATTACCTGTTTCATCCCTATACTGCTGCCATAGATGTTTATGTTTAGTAATTTTGAGACTGGATTTGAAGATCATAATTGTTAAGAACGTTTAGATAAAAGGAGTTATTGGAGCTTCACTGAAACTGAAAAAGCCACAGCAAATATTGCATCAATATTCCATAGACCACCGCGTTGTATAATCCCAGAATTATTGCATTCTAACTGGGTATCTCACGCTGAGTGAATTAAAGTGCCCGCCCTCCCAGAGGCTGGTTTAGATATTTGGGTCAGATTTTCAGAAAATGTAGAATTTGGCAGCTGTACAAATTTAGTAAGTTGTGCTAAAATAGGATGCAATTTGGTCAATATTAGGTAAATTCGAGTATATTGAGCATTGCATTGATTCTAGCAATCTGGTTGGTTAGGTTGGCTGTATTTTGAAGTTTATTAGCGTCTGAAATTTGGGTTATTTGAGAGGATTGGTGAAAGCGAATTGTACATTTTCTGAAAATCTGACCCATTTGTGTTGTGGCCCTGGTTGAACGCCATAAGTCAAGATGTTATCAGAGGAGGGGAGTAAATCTGAACAGCCTGTGTGTATCAATATAGCAGACAGACGCCATTGCGTAGATGCCCCCCACTCCCTGCTTCTGTAACACCCAATTATGAGTTAGTTAAGTTGGGAAAGGATTTTTTTTGTTTTTTATTTAGAACTTTTGTACTTTATTGTATAAGGTAAAACAATCAGTTCTAACAGTTTAATACCACATGGGATAGTGGTCCTCGGTACGACCATGAAGTGTCTCTCTGTTTCTTTTCTCTGTCTCTCTCTCCCTTTTTCTTTGGTCCTCGGTATGACCATAAAGTGCCTTTCTGTCTCTTTTCTCTCTCTCTCCCTTCTTCTTTGGTCCTGTGTATGATCATAAAGTGCCTTTCTGTCTCTTTTCTCTCTCTCTCTCCCTTCTTCTTTGGTCCTGTGTATGATCATAAAGTGCCTTTCTGCCTCTTTTCTCTCTCTCTCTCTCCCTTCTTCTCTATCTCTATGGCCTGGGTATGACCATATAAAGTGCCTTTCTGTCTCTTGTCTCTGTCTCTCTCTCCCTTCTTCTCTATCTCTATTTCCTGGGTATGATCATAAACTGCCTCCCTCTCAGCTCGCCCGCCCTTGATATATAACTATATTAAATGTGTTGATAAGGGCGTAAAGCAACCAATCTCACTCACTCACCACATGGGATATGTTCTCACGTTTGGAATATCTAGTACAGTCGTAATCTCGTATCGATGAATCATGTATCAAATTCCAGGGCAGGGTGCATTAGATATATCCTTGCAATTCTAGGGTAAACCTATGGAGAATATTTACTTACTTTACTAGTAATAGTCCATACAGTAATATTGCAAACTTTCTTTTTCATACATGAACACAATCAAAAGTAAAATAAAGAAATACTTTTTAGATTTCCTAAATGTGAACAGAGTTGGTATCGACTTAATCATTTCAAATAATAATATTATGATGGCATCTCAAAATCCCTCTTTTGCGACTTGTGACTCACTTTTCTGTGACACATCACATACCATTATAAGCCCTCTACAGCGCTTAATTAGTACCTGCTATAATATATTGTAGCTGGGACTGGGTTTATATTATGATATCAAATCCGATGTTGCTGTTTTTAGTTCTCTATCCATCCTAGATAAGGTAGAGTGGAAGTGACCCTGATTGCACGATCCATCATTGCAAAGTAAGGTAATGAACCATGACGCCGCAGTAATACAATTAGACTTGGGATTTGCCTGGTGATGTTATGAATAATTCCCCCTCTCTTTGTCCCAGTTGTTTACCTCACTATATTGATCAAGTCGACAGAAAATGTACAGTTCGCCTTCATGAATCTTCTCAAATAATTTACATTTAAGATAAATATGAGGTTTAGAATGCAGCTTAACATTCTCATTATGATCAAATATCAGTCTCATTATGATAAAAAATATATAGTTTTAAGTAGTATTCTGTTCCGTAGAATCTGATGTAGCTAGACACAGCAGTGGGCGGAAGACCATGGTTATTTTTCTTTGAATTATTGCCCGTGAGCCCTTGATATCTTGATATGTATATGTCCTCAATTGAGTATAAGTTCCATTGTACACTGTGTATTGCTTGTTTGTAACTCAACTGTCGTTTACGGGGGAGTTGCTTTAAACAAATAATAAATAAATAATAAAAAAACCGGATTGTTTGCATATTTCAATCACCGGACTGAAATATATACTCAGATATACATAGTATCGACCATTTATCGGTCTAATCTAGCAGAGTTTACTTCACAAGTGTAGAGCTGACGATTGTACATATTCCGCAGTTGTTATCCATATGATATATTGAGTTTCTGAGGGTAGTAGTATATGGAACGAACCAAGATGCCAATTTAACTGAAATGCCTAAGTAGTTTTTAATTGAATTAACAACAGAGACGCTTGTTTCGCTGCTTAAGTATAGAAGCACTGATTCTAATGGGACAGTATAGAAATCAACTGGATATTTCAAGAAGTGTCGATCCTGAATAGGGAAAAGGGAAAATGAAAAATATAATTGCACTTATCTCTCTGTTTTATTAATTAAACATTTATAATCATGCAGTTCATAGGGTTGATATATGCAACGGTTCATATATATATGTTATATGTTATATGTTATATGTTAACAACGTTTATCATGTATTGGTGTTTTTATGCAAAGACCCCAGCATAAAATTATGTTAGTTTCAAATATTCAATGTAACACAATAAGGGAGTTGAGGGCATTTACCCTAATAGGGGATTTGCATGTCTCACTGCGCATGTCTGTTACAGTGCATCATGGGATGGATTCAGTTCAAATATGACATAGAAATATTTGGCAACATTTTTATCGAAAATTGCAAGAATGTTTTCTTCACCATTATCATAGCTTGTGTAAATGATCTATGAAAACCAAATGCATGATGGGAAAGATGTAGACTTGTGTAATGGAAACATGTATGGTACATAGATATTGACATTAGAACATTGATAAATACCCCATGTTTTCTATAGATTTTAGACTGTACCATTAGTCCCAGAATTCCACGTGAATCAAGATTCAAAATGGCGGCTATGCAAGTCCCCTATTCCCAGGTAACATATTTGTTATTAAACTGTTAACCCTTTCAACACAAAGGGGGAAATGTACCATCATAATGATGAAATGGAGTGCATGAAGGAACCATTAGCATATCCTTGATAATATGTATGTCTAAATGGAACATTCTAGAATTGTTCTCTAGAACTGGGGTTGATGCTCAGGTTTTCAAACTACTTAAGAAGAGAAATTTATGGAAATGGTCCATTATATATATCCATTTTTTAATTTTTTTTTAAAGATTTTATTTCCACTGGGGAACACATTTCCCAGTAAATTGTTTTTTTCCAATGCGCCCAGCTTGAGGTAACAATGAGTAATTATAGAGAAAAGCAATGTAGCATTGATCAAGTTATCCATAGAGTTTTACCAATTTTTGTAATTGGAATAATTAGATAAAAAAATTACAAGACAAACCTGTCTAAATACTTGTGTGTGACCTTATGTAACACTGGCTGTTTTAGAAGTACATGAAATCAGATTTCCTACATTTACTCTTGGCATTTATTTTGGCACGGTTTCCCTCTTTTTCCTATTAGACAGTAGAATTACTGTTTCATATTACATGTAGTAGGATGACGCCTATGTTATCAGAGACTCAATTTAACATGCAAGCAGGCCAGTACAGACAATAGCTCGAGCTAAAATCAATAATATATAGATCTAGACAACACGCTAAAATGTGATAAAAATAACTAAAGCAATAGGTGGACAATATCTGTAGATGCTATAGTTCTGGCTCTTTTTCTCCAACTCCCTTTCTCTCTGTAGGTAGTGTTCCTGACCTTTTAAGGCCCCTTAAGGTCCTTTAAGGCCCTTCTAGGGGGCATTTTAGTGGCATGTACTGTCGCCTGGCGTGGGCAGGTCAATAGGATCGCGAGGCATACGCAGATATCCAACATTTGAGGCCGGAGGTCCATTGTTTGCGCAGCCGCCACAAGAGGGCCCTTGCATCGCGTCACGTGACTATGAGCATAGGTATCACTTCCGGTGGCCTGGTCACGCCCCCTGTAGGCGTAGGGGTGTGCTTGCTATTCCTACAATGAAGAAGACTCGCAGGAGGAAATTCAAGATAAAAAGAGAGAAAAATGGGATCACCAGTGCCTGAATTTAAGTCTGTGACTTTGAGTTTCTTTTATTACTTGGGGAAGTCAGGTTTGGTTTGGAAATGGGAAGTAAAATGGCATGTTTGGAGCTGGGGCAGTGAATAGAATACTGTCACCTATGCCTTGTCCTGACGCTGTCCTCTAGGCTTAGGGGTCGCTGCAAATGTCAGTTGGAACCTTGAATTAGTTAACGCATCTGGGTCAGATTTTCAGAAAATGTACAATTGGCAGCTCTACACATTTAGGAAATTCTCCAAAATTAGGCTGAAAAATGAAGAATACCGGGTATATCTGAGTATATTTGGTGTCGCATTGATTTAAAGTATCTGTTCTGTTATGTTGAACTGCATTTTGAAGTTCATTTTTGTCCATAATTTGGGTTATTTGAGAGGATTGATGAAGGTGAATTGTACATTTTCTGAAAATCCGACCTATCTACTCCAAGTCAGCTGAGTGTCTGAAAGGTCAGTTCATGGGTGGTCTGTGGAGGTTAGGAATTTAAAGACAAATTATATGTTTATATTGTGATAAAAAGGATTGATGCAGTGAAAGAGGACTTTGCTACAAATGATATTAAGAAGTGACTTTGTCCTCTTGTCAAAGGGAATTCAATCAATTAAGCAGGGTCTCTCTTTGCCAGGTGCAATCGCAGCATCAGTTTTATTTACATTTTCTTTTTCACTTGATATGTTCCCTTTCCTTTACAATCCCTGCTGCAAAGGTTTCAGTTGGTGCTTGGTATTTCAAATATGTTTGGACATTTAAAGTTGGTTTCACTAAAATATACTCGATCAAAACCACAATTGTTTCATGAGCGATTTAAGTTTGTTTGTTTGTTTTTTTATTTAATAAGCTGTAACGAGTACAATGTTTTCAGATTACATACTATAAGTATCATCATAAGGGTCAGATTTTCAGAAAATGTACAATTCGCCTTCACCAATCCTCTCAAATAACCCACATTAAAGACAAAAATGAGCTTCAAAATGCAGTTTAACATAACAAAACTAATACTTTAAATCAATGCGATACCAAATATATTCAGATATACCCAAAATCTATCATTTTATAGCCGAATTGAGCCGAAATTACAAAATATGTAGAGCTGCTAATTGTACATTTTCTGAAAATCTGACCCATAGGCATCCATTAAGACGCACTAGCAGATATAATTCATATATATATATAATATATTTATATAATATATAATTTAGGTCACAAGTAGACCGGTCAAATAAACTAGAATTAAATGTTAAAATAAGGTTTATATTTCTCTCTATATATTAAAGATATGCGCCATTTAAGAGTTTATTTGGTTTCAGACATTTCTGGTATTTATATATTCTCCCCCCATGTGAATCTTATAAGAACAGCTGGACACAAGGAAATGCAACCAGTCTGTGGGTGTTGTTTCAGGATGGAACAGCCAGACGCACTGTCCAGGAAGACAATGGCTATCTGGTGGAGCATATGGGTAAGATTTTCAGTTAAATGTACAATTGGCAGATCTACACATTCAGTGAAGTGTACTAAATTTGGCTGAAAAATGGTCAATACCGGGTATATTTGAGTATATTTGGTATCATCACATTGATTTAAAGTATCTGCTTTGTTATGTTAAACTGCATTTTGAACCTCACTTCTGTCCTAAATGTGGGTTATTTGAGAGGATTGGTGAAGACGAATTGTACATTTTCTGAAAATCTGACTCATATAGTTCTTCATTAAGTAATACTGCGAGACATTGTTTAATATAAACATACCTATACATCAATAACCTTTTGATTTTCAACATATCATTAAACAGTGTGTGACAAAATATGGTGAAGAGTAATAAGATTTTGGGTTGAGAGACGCCATACGTAAAATTCACAGAGACCAAAAAACACTTCAAAAGAAATTAAATAATTACGTTCACGTCTCACTGACATGCTGAGCTTAACTCGGACTAAATTGATGACAATACAGCAAGATGAGTTGTTGCAGCTTATGTTTTATGTTTACACATTTACGCAAGTTATGAAATATTGAATTTGATTGAGTTTTGCAAATAAAAAGGCAATGCTTGAGCCTGTTTAGTGCATCAGACACATGATGCAGTTATATCTTATTTTCTAATTTAAGTTCTTCCAATTCCCCAGCAGCTTCTTTATTTAAAAACTTTCAATATTTATTCTGAACAATCAATAACAATAATTTGTATCGCATGGATTGCTCCCAAGTTCTTTCCTATATGGGATGAATTGGAATTCAATGTGTATTTGAAAACTTTTTATTCAATACTGACTTGTGATACGTTCTCCAGCTAATGGGAAGTGTTTAAGTCCTTTTGCTATATCTTACAATAACTTATAATTTGTGTCAATGAGTGACAATTACCATAGTAAAATTATTCGCTACTATTACTGATCGCAGTTATGTGGTGTATACAAAAACAATTGTATGACACACAAGTTCCATCAATAAAATTATTGGACAAAATGGAGTATTTTATAGCATTTTAAAGCTTTTTCTTAGAACCGATGTTTTGGTGGGCCTCAGCTTGAAGCTTATTCCAGGAATATGCAATTCTATTTAGGATGGATTTTCGAATCTGCTTATTTATGGATAACGATTGACTCTCCGTGTTCATCTCCCAATTAATCTAATTTATAAAATTCTAAGTGATTGAGACAATGTTTGTATTTGAAGGAGGTTTAATGTGTTGGGGCGATTTACGTTTTGAAATTTCAAAAGTCTTACCTTCAGACAAAAAAATACTTTTTCTACTTTGTGTTACACTCTTTTCTAAACCAACTAAAAGTCATTTGAACATAACGCCTGGGGGTTGCTTGTGGTTGTTTTTGCTACAGGGGCTTCATAATAGATTTTGAGATATCATCATATTTGAAAAAAATGACGTCAGGCGGATTCGAGTGATGGAAACATTACGGACATCTAATAAGTACTTCTATATTTTAAGTTTGATATTTTCATTTTTGAAGAAAACACTTTTGGGTGGACAATTACTATTAAAGTAGCTGAATATACTCTATACGGTGAGCTTAGAAATGCATGAATATGTTTAATACACTGTTTTGATATTTAGTGAATGCATTCATACAACTTGATAGGCTGTTCACAATATTTGACACTTTCATTGTAATAAAATTCCATTAGGGACTGTTTTAATTTTTAACCACTGGGGGTGGGGGTGGGGGAAGCCACCTTTTTTGTGTATACTCTGAAGGAGGGGCATTTTTGACACAGAATCTGAAGGGGGCACTTTTTTTTGCACAGACTCTAAAAGTGTGTGTGTGTCTTGGAGGGGGGGGGGGGGCGGGGTGGCACCTTTTTTTTGCACAGCCCTATATCTACAATGATGTAGGGAGGGGGTTCATCCAATTTTGCACAAACTTTCAAGGGGGGCATTAAATTTTGCACAACAATTTAAGGCGGGTCATCGTTGTGCACATTTTTTTTTACAAATTCTCCCCCCCCCCCCCCGTGGTTAATTATGAACAGTCCATTAGGTTTTCATTACACAGATCTATGTGGGTCAGATTTTCAGAAAATTCAACTTCGCCAATCTTCTCAAATAACCCAAATTTTAGACGAAAATACAGTTCAAAATAAAGTTCAACCCAACCAAACAGATTGCTAGAATCAATGCAATGCCGAATATACTCGAATTTACCTAGTACTGATCAAATTTCTGCCTAATTTAGCAGAATTTACTAAATGTGTACAGCTGCCAATTGTACATTTTCTGAAAATCTGACACATGTATTACTTCTAGTAGTTTTGCGTTTTCACTAAGTAATTTAGATTTTAAAGTACCTGAGTTCTGTCAAACTGTGGCTGATGATTGCAAACTTCTTCTAATGTCTGCAGGGATATACAAAATAAAAAAATACCCATCTGGACATGTTTTGCTGGCTTAACCCAAAAGAGAGAAAAAAGCTTACCAAAAACAACTGCGAAGACGGTGAAATTATACTTTGATTCGCGAAAAAAAACCCACTTCCCAATTACATCTCCTTCCTATACAACATCATCTACTACAATGGAAGCTAGTTATGAGGCCGCAAAGTAAATACAAATATAACTGCACTTCCGAAACAACGAGCAACATATGGGTCAGATTTTTAGAAAATGTACAATTGGCAGCTCTACACATTTAGGAAAGTCTACTAAATTAGGCTGAAAAATGAAGAATACAGGGTATATTGGAGTATATTTGGTATCGCATTGATTTAAAGTATCATTTCTGTTATGTTAAACTGCTTTTTGAAGCTCATTTGTGTCTTAAATGTGGGTTATTTGAGAGGATTGGTGAAGGCGAATTGTACATTTTTTGAAAATCTGACCCATATATGGATCAGATTTCCATAAAATGCACAGTTCTATAGATACATCTATCCAATTCTGCTAAATTAGAGTAAACACTTATAAATACTAGGTGCATCTGAGTACATTTGTCTGGTTATGTTGAATTATGTTTTGAACCTAATTTTCTTCTTAAATTTGGGTTATTAGAGAGGATTGGTGAAGGTCAATTGTACATTTTCTGACGATCTGGCCCATATGCGCAAAAATCCCAAGATAAAAGCCCATACATGTATGGGTGGCACTAACATAGCCCAAGTATATAATTTAGCGCGACCCTGCATAGTGATGTGAGCTGAGGTTACTGCTTGTCAACGTTTATGGGTGAGAGTTTCCGAAAATGTACAATTCAGCTTCGCCAATCTTCTCAAATAACCCAAATTTCTGACGAGAACAAAGTTTAAAATACAGTCCAACCTAACCAAACAGATTGCTAGAATCACTGCAATGCCGAGTATACTCAAATGTACCTATAGTATTGCCCATTTTTCAGTCTAATTGAGCAGAGTTTACTAAATGTGTACAGCTGCCAATTGTACATTTTGCGAAAAACTGAACTTTATATTGTGGGTGTCTGCATGGCGACTACTAGAGAGCGTGTTAATGATCAGCTACAAGTGACTGTTCCCTCTCAGGGTAGACAGGTAGACACTAATTAGCTACCTCAACCCTACACGTCTGGCATACAGGTGTCTACCAGCCTCCGGCCCTTTCTCCCCTCATAAAGGTCCTTATATTGCATGGAATGGGCAGCTGGAATATGTACAATTGGACTATACAAATCACTCAAATTGGTTTGGTTTGGAAACATTTTTGTATCCAAATGAAGGGTACATGGGTCAGATTTTCAGAGAATGTACAATTCAACTTCGCCAATCCTCTCAAATAATGCACATTTCAGACAAAAATAAAGTTCAACCTAACCAAACAGATTGCTAGAATCAATGCCATGCCGAATATACTCGAATTTACCCAGTATTGACTAAATTGCAGCTTAATTTAGCAGAATTTACTCAATGTGTACAGCTGCCAATTGTACATTTTCTGAAAATCTGACCCATATGTGAACACAAGTGTCCATGCCTGTAGCTCTTACAGCTTACCTTACTTATTGTACACTGGTATAATAATTGTCCGGTATTTTATCATATTATATGCGAGTGCATGTATATATAATATATACATTTTCACTGATTTTCTGAATATTTCACTATTTTGCAATAAGAAATTATCATGCAACACATTATCATGCGTAACAAGTATTTTTGTGTGATGCACGGGTCTGAATAATGAATAAATTAGGACTGAGATCAAAATGTACATGTATGTATCCTTATTTCATACGCATGTAATTATATATGAATTACAATTTGTGATGGTGATGTGATTCAGGAAAGTGAATCATAAGTCGCAAAAAATTGGATTTTGAGATAGGCTGAGAGCTTACAATTATTTGATTTGGGTTGGAAATATCTGTATACATTTTGTTTCATCTGTGAACAACATTGTTCATATTTACGTCCGAAGCCCTTATGGCTTACCTGTCCTGTATTTAGCAGAGGGCAGTCAGGTCATGGTATAATGATATTTGTCTAATTTTTCTCATGTACTCATATAATATATAAATGATACTCCTATTTCATGTAAATGTAATTTCAATTAGTATTGTATCTAATCAGTTAATGTTAATGTTAATCAGTATACATTTTGATTTGCATTCATTTTTGTGAGGGAAAGTGTGTGTGGAGTGTGGAAGGGGGGCTCACCTGCTCATGGCAATGAGAATGTGTCTGTTTGAAAATTAAAGTTTACCAGTGATAGATGGTAAAGGAGGTCCTAGGTCAATATATAGGACATATCTTATATATTCACCTAGGACAGGACCTCCCTGGGTGAAACCTCCTTTTGAAACAGTATATAATGGGTCAGATTTTCAGAAAATGTACAATTGGCAGCTGTCCGCATCTAGTAGATTCTGCTAAATTAGGCTGCAATTTGGTCAATACTAGTTAAATTCGAGTATATTCGGTATTGTATTCATTCTAGCAATCTGTTTGGTTAGGTTGAACTGTATTTTGAAGTTCATTTTCGTCTGAAAATTGGGTTAATTGAGAGGATTGGTGAATGTGAATTGAACATTTTCTCAAAATCTGACCCATATAGACTCCAGCTTCAATCCTAGTAGATTCAAAGCCTTCCAAGGAGAACACATACTGCTCCCTGAGCAGCTCAAAATGCCCCATATTTCAGTTATTGATACAATGTGCTCACACCATGCAATATGAATTCTTCCCATCCCTGAGGCCCTCTCACATTCTAGGTGTTGGCAGCATAACAGCATAGGTTCATTACATGTCGATCACCGCCCCTTAGCTGAGGGAGTTGATATGTGATACTCCCCTGCGATTTCTGCATTCCATTCTTTATTGATGTTCAATTCTTGAACCCTAGAGAGCGCTAAATGATGGAAGATGGGTCCAGGTGAACCTGTTTTGTAAGGCAGGATGTTCATGGAAACCATGCAATAGTAAGTAAGGCTGAGCGCGGATGAATTGTAGGTGATGAAAACTGGGAAGGTTTGGATTTAAACATTGTGTCCACTATACTGATTATATCAATGTGGGCAGAGGCCCGTTGCACCAGATTTGTTGATATCGTCTCCGTTAAAATAATATTAACGGAGCGACAGCGGAACGACGTTCACAGTGTTGCATGAGAACCTCCGCTGTCGCATCGCTCCGCTATTGAAAGAGGGAAATTGACGCCTCATAACCAACGTTATTAGGCCGCGCCCACCTAACAACGGTATCCCAGCATAGCAACCTGAATATATAGCCCACATTCCGAAGAGGATACTGAAAGTATAAACATACTTTTCCCAGTGAATGTCATGCTTCCCAGCTTTATAATTTATACAGTGTGTAGAGTAAAATATATACATCGGGAAAACGAAAGAAAATTAGGGGGTCATCGCTGAAAATCTCAAGTTTTGCAGGTCAAAATGAAGCCTATTCCTTCAATTATTCTGTCTCAAGTTGGTTTGTTTTGATTTTGCGAAGCCCACTCCATCACAGTTGATATCCATATTTTTTTTCTATGTCATCTGAACTTATAAATTTTATTTCTATATGTCATCTGAACTTATAAATTAATTTCAACGATCTTTGCTCATAATATATAACTGTAGCTTAAAAAATAGCCAACTCAGTAGGCCTACACTCGCAGTGTGACAGGCTGTCAACAGTGCCCCAAGTGAGAGTCTGTGGATCGATAGCAACGCAAGAGCGTGCAGGTCATCGGTGAAAAGTTTTTAAACATAACAGTTGTTTTCTTTGTGAGAAAATGTTCCCTCGTCGTCTTCAATGATTACTCAACTTCTACCCACTACTTTCATGAAATTATTTTAGATTCTGGAAGGGGAGAGTTGAATCTACAAGTCGTGCAAATTCTGTAATTCTGTTACGACTGGTTCCTTTTAATCCAATTGATCTAAAACGGCAAACGTTACGGCGAAGTTACCATATTTCCGACAAATATTCCTAGATTTATAATTCTTACAGTTTGTAGAGTAATATGTATACATCAGGAAAGCAAAAGAAAAATATGGGGTCATCGCTGAAAATCAGAAGATATTTACATCAAAACTGGACAAGGGTTAGCCAGCTTTTTTTAGCCACTCGATCCCATACTAATATATTTAGCGGAGTGCCCCAAAGGTGCTCCGCTAAATAAGCTCCGCTAACAGAACTTAGCGGAGCGGAGGCGACTGGTGCAACAGTGACATGTTAACGGAAGCTTAGCGGAACGGAATTTATTTAGCGATACCTCATGCAACGGACTTCAGTCACAGGAAAAGGAGATGGTGGGGGTGGGGGGCGGTGGAGGGGCAATCCTGATAGAGGTCAGTCAGGCCAGTGGAGGAGAAATAAAGGGTTGTCAGCCCGGTGGAGGAGAAACAGGGGACAGTCAGACCAGTGGAGGAGAAACAGAGGGCAGTCAGGTCAGTGGAGGGAAAACAGAGGGCAGTCAGGCCAGTGCAGGAGAAACAGAAGACAGTCAGGCCAGTGCAGGAGAAACAGGGGACAGTCAGGCCAGTGCAGGAAAAACAGGGGGCAGTCAGGCCAGTGCAGGAGAAACAGAAGACAGTCAGGCCAGTGCAGGAGAAACAGGGGACAGTCAGGCCAGTGCAGGAAAAACAGGGGACAGTCAGGCCAGTGCAGGAGAAACAGAGGGCAGTCAGGCCAGTGCAGGAGAAACAGAGGGCAGTCAGGCCAGTGCAGGAGAAACAGAGGACAGTCAGGCCAGTGCAGGGAAAACAGAGGGCAGTCAGGCCAGTGGAGGAGAAACAGGAGGCAGTCAGGGCAGTGTAGGAGAAATAAAGGGCAGTCAGGTCAGTGTAGGAGAAACAGGGGACAATCAGGCCAGTGCAGGAGAAACAGAGGATAGGAGCAATGGAGTCTTTAGCACTGTTGGTCGCATGAAGACTAGTACCAAATTACAAGATTGTTGAATATATCTACCATGCAGCTCAAGATTTTCACGTACTAAAATACTGCGAATTCCACGAAATAATTTTGGCACCACAATTTTTTTTCTCAGCAAAAGTTGTTGAAACTGGGGTTTTACATATCAGTCCTATGGCATAGAGGAATTCAACTGCAAATTTTTTTCTCTACGAAACGTTTTCAAATGCCCTACCACGAAATATTAGCCCGCAAACATTTTTAGCTTCACAGTTTGCATATTTGAGGTTATGCTAAGGGGTACTTTTGACTACTCTACTAGTGATTTACCTTCAAAAACTTTCTCACACATAAGAAATATAGAAGTATTAATGTTTACCATCATTGGAATTGGCTAAATCTCATCTTCTCAAATATAATGAGATCTCAAAATGTTTGTGACTTATTTTCTCATCACAAATGTCAATTTTAAAGAAGAAGCCGCAAAAAGGTCTCGGACACATTTTTAACGAATTGTACATTTTCTGATGCCATGTCCCGAGTGTGTAATTAAAATTGTTATTCTCTTGCTTTGATCTGACAACACCCATAAATTATAATCATTGGTTTCCTTGGCCAAGGTTGAATAAGCCCCAGTTGTATATAAGGGTAAGATTTTCAGAAAATGTACAATTTAAATTCACCAATCTTCTCAAATAACCCGAATTTTAGACGAAAATTAAGTTCAAAATACAGTTCAACCTAACCAAGCAGATTGCTAGAATCAATGCAATGCCAAATATACTCGAATTGACCAAGTATTGGCCAAATTTCAGCCTAATTTAGCAGAATGTACTAAATGTGTAGAGCTGCCAATTGTATATTTTCTGAAAATCTGACCCATATAACAAATGTTATATTTTGCTTGTGATGAGACATATTTCTTTGAATAAGAATAAATGAACGGATGAATGAAACATAATTTATATGCTTTGGCTCTAGATTAATTCAAAGAGAACAGAAGTTTCTCGTACAGGTTGGTTAAAATTAATCCATTTCCTGACATACTCAGCGCTAAACTATGACGTTTAAAATTGAATCAAGGTCACTCTGTTTTATACTTTCTGAACATTTATATAATGGATGTTTTATTTACGGTCTTGCCTTGAAGTGAACTGTTAATAAAAATTGAATTCCTAAGATCCTGCTGAAGTCATCTTACACTCGCTAATGCACGTAATGCGCTATACATGTACGTATTGGCCATATCACTAGGAGCTGTAGTATTAGTTCTTAGTTATGATTATGTTGTGGGTCAGATTTTCAGAACATGTACAATTGGCCTTCACCAATCCTCTCAAATAACCCTCATTTTGGACGAAAAGTTCAAAATACAGTTCAATCTAACCAAACAGATTGCTAGAATCAATTCAATGCCGAATATTCTCGAATTGACCTAGTATTGACCAAATTGCAGCCTAATTTTGAAGAATTTGCTCAATGTGTACAGCTGCCAATTGTACATTTTCTTAAAATCTGACCCATACATGTACGTATTGGCCATAAAACTAGAAGCTGTAGTATTAGTTCTTAATTATGTATGTACTGTGAGAAAGGTGTCAGTGCATTTAGATCAGTTTCAGTAATAGGGGATTTGTGCATGATTCTCTCCAAGTCTCTTGCAGTGCATGCTGGGATGGATTATGTTTATATCTGACATACAATGTCCTAAAGATAGCCATATTTTTTTTTATAAAAGATAAGATAAAATATTTTCACCAAGATTTACGTTCATATAAATGATATATGAGATCAAAGTGTATGGAAATATAGGTACCTGTTTTAGGCCTAGAGTAAATGGCATGGGCCATAGCACCCATAAGACTATCTATATTGTTCTATCATACCCATAACACTATCTATATAGTTCTATAAATACTTATAATCTTTTAACTAATTTAAATTACACAATAACATGTCAATGTCAGATATAATCAGATATACCTGGTATCTGTAATTTATCGGAATTTAGCAGTATTTATTAAAAGTATAGAGCCCATTATTTTGTATCATATTACGCAATTATGACGTAATAATGATTAACCACATTTTTATAATCAAGATATAACTATTAACCACATTTTCTGACCCCCCCCCGACCCCACAACACTCTGTTATGCAACATAATAATTACTGATGCATTTGCCATGTTACTATGAATTATGAATATTAAATAGGATCATTGAATATGGTTATGTCATGTTATGCAATGTTACATAATGTTACGCAATGTTACATAAGAGATATGAATTGATAAACAGAGAAAAAGGCCTTTATTCCAACTTATCATAACAGTTACATAGGAAAAAGGTCATGTCAATTTGTCAAACTTATAGCACTTTTACCTTGCTGACCAGTGCATGTGTGTACCTTTACCTATACCATCAGCCCAACCCATTCCACTTGGTTCCCCCTTGAATCCCTTTTAGTTTTACGAGCCTGAGAAACATGTCGAAGACCATATGGCAAAGGGCATGATACAGGTTAGACATGGAACTAGAAATGACAGCATGTCCTTCTGGGGTCATCGGGGTGGTATGACCTCCCAACATTAGGCTTGACAAGGGCCAGAGATCAAGCAAGGTCTAAAAAGCAGGGAAATAAAAGGCATCAAACCTGCAAAGGGAAGAAGATTGGCTGCAACTCCTTATCGCGTGTTTGGTCATTTATGGCAGCATGTGGGTCAGATTTTCAGAAAATGCACAATCTACAGTTCTACACATCTATCCAATTCTGCTAAATTAGAGTGAGAATTGAGTATATCTGAGTGTATTCTGTATTGTATTCATTCAATACATCTGTCTGGTTATGTTGAACCGAATTTTGAACCTGATTTTCGTCTTAGATTTGGGTTATTTCAGAGGATTTGTGAAGGCCAATTGTACATCTTCTAAAAATCTGACCCATGTAAGCGTGGTATGCACTGGGTAAATGCAATGCACTTTATGCTGTCAGGTAACTAAATCTTCCCCCTTTGTGAAGTGACAGGTGAGAAGTGTGGATGTTTTAGCATAGTGAATAACGGTGACAGCACTGGTAAATCTAAATATGTGTGGGTGCAGTTGTCGGTAAATGTACAATATGTTTTGAGGAATCCTCTGAAATATTTCTAATCTAAGGTAAGATGAGGTTCAAAATACAATTCAATATAAATGAACAAAGGTCAAAGAAATGACAGATTTATTCGGATTTGTTATTCATCTACTGTAAATGTGACTTGGAAAATCTGTTATTATTATTATTAATATTATATTGGCCTTAAATAAATGAATAAAAAATATTACTATGAATGGTACTATGAATCACACGTGAATCACACATGGAAACCAATGTATTGTTTATGAATAAATGTTACTAAAAGATGCAGTTTTGACCTTTCATGCGACATATACCTTTATAGAGCTACTATTTTAAATCGCTATTAACGTATATAGGCTGGAAACGGTTTAAAAACCCATATTTTTCAGAAGAAAAATACGAATTTATGCCGATACAGTACAGTCAAAGTTGTGCAAAATATCAAATGATTACCTATGGCCTTAAATGAACAAATAAAAATGTGTCTGTAATACGGGTCGTACATAGTGATTCTAATATATGACAGATTTTAATTTAATCTGAAGTTCTTTTTTTAGAAAATCAATCAAGACTTGAGGAAGTCTACTTAGTAGGGACATTTAGCAACCACTAACATAAACGCTAGTTTCTCACGATAGGGTGGGCCGTATGTAATGGCAGAATTCTATCAGTTTTAGTGGTGGAGAGGTGTTTTCAGAGGGCAAAAAAACACACAATTTCATGAATGTGAGTAGTGTTTTACACCTGTATACAAAGAAAAACACCTCCCGCTCATTTGTACATAAAAATGAAATGATAATTGTCCATTATTTTAGTGTGAAATAGACATACGTTGGGAACGTATTGACACACCTCTTAGCGTAATTGACGTCCGTATCTCAGGTAGCAAGCTAAGAATAGCACACCTAGTGGTGACGTAGTCCTCACAAAAGATATGTTTACGTTAGCGTTAGCGTTAGCGTTAGCGTAGGGGTTGCTAAATGTCCCTATTACCATCAGTGTTCCCAATCATTTCCCTTATGAATCTAACAATCATCGTAACGGATCTAGAAGGAAATGGGTCAGATTTTCAGAAAATGTACAATTCAACTAAGCCAATCTTCTCAAATAACCCAAATTTCAGACGAAAATAAAGTTCAAAATACAGTTCAACCTAACCAAACATATTGCTAGAATCAATACAATGCCGAATATACTCGAATGTACCTAGTATTGAACAAATTGCAGTCTAAGTTAGCAGAATTCACTAAATGTGTACAGCTGCCAATTGTACATTTTCTGAATATCTGACCCTTAGGTGATCTATAAAACCAAATGCATGATGGGAAACATGAAGTCTTGCCTTATGGCTAAAATGTAAAACACATGCCTATTTACATGAGATCATTGTTAAATATTCCATGCTGCACATGACATGTTTTATAGCTTTTACACTGACATGCAATTCCCATAACTCCATGCGAATCAGGATGATTCAAGATGACGGACATGCAAATCCCCTATTGAATCAGTTAACAATCCATACAGAAGCCCCAGTCAGTGATAAACCAGCCGCATTTTCCTAATTATTTCAACCTATTCGTTACACCTATCACTCTTTACCCATTGTCTGGGCCGGGAAATATGCCAGAAACAGAAAAAAAACAATTTATGTCTTTTAGATTGGAAGTGCTCATATTTCTTGTACAATGGGTAGGGTTGACAGGATACCACAAATATAGTTGTAAACGACACATCGCTTGCCAGCAACCATTTGACATATGACACATCAGTTTATTTTTGTTTTTGTTTGTTTTTGTTGGGTTGTTTGGTTTTTTTTTGGGGGGGGGGGTTATTGGGGGGGGGGAGAGGGTGTATAGTTGTTTTTCGTTTTCTATCATTAGCAGTTTCGAAATGTATGGGAAATCTAAAGGCCCTACACCTTCAGTTTGAATGATTATGAATTTAAAATTTCTAATCGACATGAGGAAATTTATGTGGCCCAAATATATCCGCATGAATAAGACTTAATTAATTTCAAATAATTATCAATAAATCTTTCATGCCCATATTAGAATTTCAGATATCTAAAACCCATTCATAGATAGCTATCTGCAAACAAATTACAGATTTCTACAAATAAGTATTGATATTTGCATCTCTCATTCCTATTTCTGTCCCCAGAGGAAGGTGGGAGAGGCCCGAAAGCTTGTGAAATAAAGGGTGGTTTCCACTGGTTGTGGTAAGCCCTGCGGTTAGCTCTGCGGTAAGCCTTGCGATGGTGCTGTGATGGTGACAAGTGGCGAGGTCCTGCCTACATGGTTAGTGATCCACGTAGGCAAGGACCTCACCACTCCTCACCACCTACAGAACCAGCACAACCCATCGCAAGGCTTACCGCAGAGCTTACCGCAGCCAGTGGAGACCACCCTTAAAGGACAAATCAACAAGAACCCACTTTATCCACTGACCAAAAAATGAATCAATATTGAATACCATGGGCCCACCAATATACAGCTATCATCTTCCCTCCATCGCGATTGGTTTTTTTGCATATCCAGAATTAAATATTACAAAAAAAATAACGGAAACAATCTCAGATATCCGATTTTTTTAAAAAATAAATGTCCTCATGGAGTTCCAGACGCGCCGTGTGCGCCTTGTGTCAGTTGGTACCAACCTCTCGGCCCAATAGACATGCAGGCCTTTTTACCTCTAATTGGCCTTTATTCAACATGGGCCAAGAAGACCACACACTGGCCCTATCATCGCCAATTAAGTCTCTTGTGGCACCACATAGGTCTGTGGATGACAATGGTAGCATGCCACTTGCATGGACTGAAGGTCCTCCATTCCCACGCAGAGTGACCAAGCCCTGGGGTCATTATGTCAGGCAATTATTGTCAATTTTTCAGCTTTTGGTGAAGAGGATGAGACAGATATTTAATGCACAGGCACCAGGCGTTAATATTCGCGCGAATCGCGTTCCATAAATTGTGTACTTACTGCGCCGAGTACAATTAGGTATTGGTTCAGATTTTCGGAAAATGTACAATTGGCAGCTGTACACATTTAGTAAATTCTCCTAAAGTAGGCTGAAAAATGAAGAATACCGGGTATATCTGAGTATATTTGGTATCGCATTGATTTAAAGTATCAGTTCTGTTATGGTCCGCTGGTGGTCAGTGCACCTGTCCAACACCAGGGGTCAGTACTGGTCATCTCTACAGCAGAGCTGCCAGTTAGCTTCTACAATACATTCTAAGGGAAATCTCATTTTTGGATACGAACATTTTAAGACTGTTTATTAGATATAACCTTGCCTAGGGTCATCCTCTGGAGTGTGTTCATATATTAGCTACTGTATTGACTGTCCACCCAGAAATATAGCAATTTTTTTTAATTTGTTTTCAAAAATAAAACTAGCAAACCTAAAATATAGAAATACCTATTATTTGGCTTAATGGTTAATATCATTCGAATCTGCTTGATCTCATCATTTTTAATGTGATCATATCTCACAATGCATTTTTCAAACTTACAAGTCATTTATAACATATAACTTCATAACATATTGGTCGGATTTTCAGAAAATGTACAATTCGCCTTCACCAATCCTCTCAAATAACCCACATTTAAGACAAAGGTGAGCTTCCAAATGTAGTTTAACATAACAGAACTGATACTTTAAATCAATGCGACACCAAATATACTCAGATATGCCTGGTATTCATCATTTTTTAGGCTAATTTGTCAAAATTCCCTAAATATGTAGAGCTGCCAATTGTACATTGTCCGAAAATCTGACCCATATATGCATCACATAATATTTATCTTACATCTGAAGTCAAACCTGAACAACAAATGTACATTAGCCCTAAAATCCAGTCCTCTGGATCAAATATGAAACGGTTTCTGAAGAGGAAATGTGAATCACACATCATGGATAATACCTTCTTACTTCACTTTACATTACTTTCACTGTTTGATGCAGGGGAAGACACACATGAACAGTCGTAGTCTACTGGGGACGTGGCAAAGACATGTACGTGCAGAATAAGCATTTCGTCTATAGTAACATATTGGTTGCAAATGCCTCTTTAAATTTGGACCACCTATCGGTGACACTGGCATGATACAATTCCTTCAGGAATATCTTCTGCATTTACCAATAATATCCCAAGTATTGCCATAACATTTCTCATCTCCTAAATGAGTAACATTTGTGATTAGTCAAACCCTAAAAGGCTTTTTGCATTGTGCTCCATTACATACATACATATAATGGGTCAGATTGTTGTTAATTAATGTCCAACTGGCAGCTATCCACATTTATCAACTTATGCTAAATTAGTCTAAATAATGACCAATGCTAGATATATCTTAATACATTCGTTATTTCGCAGATTCAAACAAGCTGCTCAACTACATTCAACTACACTTTTAACCTGTTGCAAGTTGTACATTTTCTGACGACTTGACCCATTAGTAGAAAGTTACTATGAAGGAATTCTAGAACAGTCTGGCTCCTTTAATATACCCCTCTCATATTGCTGCTCATCAGGTTTCATTCGTTAAGTGACTTGTGACTAAATCAAAGCCAGCATGCTTCTATTATCGCTCAATTCCATCTTCTCGCCTCTCGCCGCACGCCATTGCTTCTCACCCAATCGCGCATGCGTTAACCTCCTCCCAGAAGGCACTGCGCATCACACTTCCGCTTCCCAAGATATTAGCGTCATTTCACAAAAGCCTCCACTGATGTTTGAACAGATTTTAACCTCCTTTTTCCTAAGGCAAATTACCTTGGAAAAGCTCTCGTAAATTATTTCTTTGAGCGCAATAGATATTCCCATTTTCTTCCTAAATTAGTCCTTCAGACAAGTGTGAAAGAAAGAAGGCGAAAATCCATTACTTCTTGTCAGGAAAGTATTTGGCCAATCTAAACATATCTGCTCTCGGCGGGAAACAAAAGGCGTCCATTTTCGTGACTATTTCTCAGAGCTGAAAAGACAGATTTGCTGCTTAAAAAATTGGTCGAGTCAATCTTGATAAGCAACGTTTGCCAGCCCCATCTAGAGTCGGCACGCTATATATTTCCTGTGGGTAATATATCCCCCTGGCTCCTTCCCATCCATATCTCTTTCCTGTTGAGGAAAAAAATGCAATTTTACGGAGATATTGATCGTTTATACTAACACGAGAGGTATTAGTTGGTATCACGACATCCTGGTTTGCTATATTATAAATCTTTGCTGCCCACTTTATATTGCGGCAATGATTAAAGCAACCGAAACTAAATGTATTGAGCGACGAATAGCTATTTCTCCAGTTCTTCCTCACAGTCAAACATTAAAATTGACAGGCAAATGAGTCACAATTCACAACAACAAAATTCCGATGTGGTCTGTCACGGGAACCCTTGCTTAGAATATTTTCATTTTGGGGTTATCTAGCACTGTGAGTAGCATGAATACACTTGCCAAATTTCAAGACTTTCTATTGAATGTATCTTTACATATCTGTGGTCATCCTAAGGAGTATAAATTTAACTACTTTAATAGTGAGTGACCATAAGAAAATATCACTAACTTTCATTTCATGCATGAGAAAAATATAGAAGGTTATCAAATGTCCTTATGTTTACCATCATTGAAATCCCTTGGATCTTATCCTTTCAGATTTTATTACGGTATCTCAAAATTCATTTCTTTGCGAGTTGTGACTCATTTTCCTTCAACACATCACATCAGTGTTCATATCAGGGGTTACCAAGTTAGTTACTATTATAATATATTTAAGGCCTTGCAGTACTCTTCTGTCCACAACTGCCTCAGGAGCATGCCAGTATGACAGACCAGCTAAAATGGTGTGTTGGGGGTTGTATAACTTATAATATTGGGGAATGTAACTGTGCTATAATTGTACCAATATCTGAATAAAGATGTGATTTGGCCGACCTATCTTTAATCATCCAATTATGAAAATCACTACTGAACATGATGATGAATTGCAATAATGTATTTTCGGAATTGCATGATCAAAATGTTTTTCTAGCCGGTCAGAATTGCAAAGTTGGTCATGCAAAGTTACATTTGCTCATGAAAATGAAATTTCAGAAATGTAAAATCTATCATATTAGATTCACTAGTTATCAGAGTCACTACTGCCTCGACGGAGGATCAGTGAATAAGGAGTAGAAGACTACTGCATCTAAGCGAATATTTCATAATTATACATATGGGTCAGATTTTCAGAAAATGCACAATTGGCAGCTCTACACTTTTAGGAAATTCTCCTAAATTAGGCTGAACAATTAAGAATACCGGGGATATCTGAGTATATTTGGTATCGCATTGATTTAAAGTATCAGTTCTGTTATGTTAAACAGCATTTTGAAGCTCATTTTTGTCTTAAATGTGGGTTATTTGAGATGATTGGTGAAGGCGAATTGTACATTTTCTGAAAATCTGACCCATAAACCTTCTGCGAACGATCGCAGGTCTTCCAGGGCCTTACAAATAACCCAGTCTTGAGGGTGAGGGCTAGTCTAATGAAAAGTATAAAAGAACTTTTAAATTGCATCTCATCTCATCTCACAAATGTGATGTGTTCCAGGAAAATGAGTCATAAGTCGCGAAAATTGGATTTTGAGATATCATCATATTTGAATACATAAGACCAAGCCGATTCCAATGAATATAAACATTAAGGACATTTAACAAGTACTTTTATCTTTTTAGTTAGATATTTTTATTTTTGAAAACAAAGTTTGCAATATTTCTGAGGCAAAAATTACCAGTAAAGTAGCTAAATATTCACAATAGAATGATGTAAGAAACGTACTGATATAATCAATAAACAGTCTTGAATTTTGATAAATGTTTTCATACAATCACAAGGACTAGACACCCCAAAAATGAAAATATTCCAACAAAGAGATCTTGCAAGTAAACGACTTTGAAAAACACAAATTTTGCGACTTGTGACTCATCTTCCTGAAATACATCACATAATTATGTCATTAGAATATAATCTTCCAGCATGTGGTACTTATTTGATTTAAATTAGGGAAATAAGTTAAGAACAATCCAAGAACGCCGAATGGCATAAGATATCTGATTGTATCATTGCGTGTCATTCCTGGGCAAAACAATCCCTTTATAAAGATATCATTTGATTTCAAGATGTGTGATGTGTTGCAGAGACATGACTCAAAAAGATTTTGAGATATCATCATATTTGAAAAGATGAGGTCAAGCCGATTCTAATGATAGTAAACACTAAAAACATCCCATAAGTGTTTCTATATTTTAAGTTTGATATTTTTTATTTTGAAAAAAAAAGAAAAGAATTGCAATATCTCTGGGCGGCCAATTATTAGTAAAGTAGCTGAATATACACTATAGGATGAGCTTAGAAGTGTATAGATACATTAAATACACGGTTTTGAAATTTGGCACATGTATTCATAACGACTCGAAGCATTAGATAACCAAAAAAGGAGAACATCTTGTGAATAAAATACTTTGAAACATATCAAATTTGCGACTTGCGACTCATTTTCCTGAAACACGTCACATATCATTTGATTTCAAGACGATATGGATGACGATAAACAGACACCTCAGCCCCTGTTCATGGGAATAATACGATTGAAATGAACAGTATCAGTAAATGTATCCTTGAGGACTGAGCAGAGGATTCAGGCTCATGTAAATAGTTTCACAATAATACCCTAGGTGGCAGCACTAGCAACCTTCCTGCCTGCTTTCATCACACTCCGCAGAGTGGCTTGTCCTTCATGTTTCCATTCACATGGAACCAGTAACATATGGGTCAGATTTTCAGAAAATGTACAATTTACTTTCACAAATTCTCTGAAATAACCCAAGTTTCAGACAAAATGAAGTTCAGAATACAGTTCAACCTAACCAAACAGATTGCTAGAATCAATGCAATGCCGATATATACTCGAATTTACCAAGTATTGACCAAATTGCAGCCTCATTTAGCAGAATTTACTAAATGTATACAGCTGCCAATTGTACATTTTCTGAAAATCTGACACATATAACTCACTCGCATCCCCATTCCTGTCTATCTGTCTCTCTATTTGTCTCTTTGTTTCCTCTGTCTCTGTCTCAATCTCTGACCGAACTGTCTATCGCCCTAGCCCCTTGATACTATTTCCCATATAGGGGATTTGCATGTCTCAGTGTGCATGTCTACTGAAGTGTATGCTGTTGAAATCTGATATACCAATATGTGGCAATATTTTTATCGAAACTTGCAAGAATGTTTTCACCAATATCAGAGCTTTTGTAAGTGATCTATGAAAACCAAATGCATCATGGGAAAGATGGGAACTTGTGTTATGAAAACGTGTATAACACATGGATACTGACATTAGAGCATTGATAAATATTCCATGCTGAACATGGCATGTTTTCTATAGATTTTACACTGTCCCATAATTCCATACAAATTAAGATTCAAAATGGCACCTATACAAATCCCCTATTGTCCGCAAAACTGTATGGATAAATGCATAGAATCAACCACTCTATTCTTAAAGTACCGCAGATAGGAGAGAATGAATGTACATACACAGCGGCATTTGCCTTAGATCTCATAACAATATATCTTCACAAGTGATTGAATTATGCCCCCCTCTATTGTCCTCTGTTCACCTCCTTCTATTTCCAATTCGTCTCCTTCCCAAAAAATAACAAGATTGAGATCTTAATAAGATCAGAAGTTTCCCAATTCAATTTGTTCACTACGTTATAAAAGAAGGTATGCCTGGCGAGAGGGTCGTACGTGTTGGGAGTTGACTGAGTGAGCAGCCATTGTTCCTAACGCGTGTGCTATCCTTGATCACGGAAGAATAGGGTAATAAAAGCTCAGAATCACAGCCTCACAATGTCAGAATCTGGGTGCAAATATTTACAAGACAATATGTGCGTGTGTACGTGTAGGAGTTTGCCTAGTAAAATCATGGGGTATGTGAGTATAAAATCACTGAGTTTAACACCCCACCCCAGCCCACCCCCTGCACCCCAGCCCACCCCCTGGAACTTGGCTTGTGGGTGCGGGGTCGAGTGGCATTGTTATTGTAGAAGATATGTGGGTCAGATTTCCAGAAAATGTACAATTGGCAGCTGTAGAACATTTAGTAAATTCTGCTAAATTAGGCTGCAATTTGGTCAATACTAGGTAAATTTGAGTATATTCGGTATTGCATTGATTCTAGCAACCTGTTTGGTTAGGTTGAACGGTATTTTGAACAGTATTTTGGTCTGAAATTTGGGTTATTTGAGAAGATTGGCGAAGTTGAATTGTACATTTTCTGAAAATCTGACCCATGGATACTGTTTGGCTGAAGGTTGCATGCAATGGGGCAATTTTGATCCATGAAACATAATTGTGATTCTGTTACCAGTAATTTTGATTCAATATTCAAACAGCCTTTTTGTACAGTACTTTATGTGTGCATGCAATTTAAGGTGTCGACGTGGGCTTGTCAAGATACAATAACGATCATCAATTTTTTGTTGTTTTTACATCAGCTACTTTATTCAATATGTCAACAAAACTTTCCACTTCGCCAGAGCAAATCGACATCGAAGAATACATATAGTTATGCTCTATTCCTGATGATCATGCTGTTTTTTAGGAATAACTTTTCTTTTTCCCTCGCTAAACTAACATAAGTAACTTATTCGTTGAACAAAGTATTTCTTACTATACATTTTGAACGCTTTGTTGATTTTTCACCTACTCGTTGGTTTAACCGAGCTATAAGCTATTATTAAAACTGATAAAGCTCAGATATGCTACCATTTTCATCCTTTCTAGAAGTAGTCATCCTTTTTATAATTATGCTGTCCCAAATGTTCAATGAAAAGTATTTAATTCGTGGAATTGGAAACGTTTGGAATGACACGTTTGATATGACAGTCATAAAATCAACTTAGTGACTGTTTGATCTATTGAGGTGGAATCGAGTCCTCTTACCCTATTATAGCGACAAATCTCAAAGAATACTTCTATCGAGATACTCAGGTATCCACGTACTCATATATATTGGACATTTTATTGCCAATGACTTGTGGATGATCACGCTATACCCGTGTCTAAGTACGCCCATGAATGATCCCTTACTTATGGCCCAAAGTCATGTATGTTTCATGTTATAGGTAATGTACATATATAATTGCACCACATACATCTCGTGCCGCACTGGCCGTGGTTTGGAGCTTAATGCTTAATTACATTTCAACAATGTTCTAAAAGTACACAGGGATCAGGACCTTGATACTTACCCTACCTGTACCTATGCCCCCTCCCCTCACCTTACCCCCTCACCTTATCCCCATCCCATCATTCCACCCCACCACCCCTACTCTCCCACTATCACCCCACCCCTCCCCTTTCCCCCTCACCGTACCCCCCCCCCCCCACCCACCCACCCACTCAATCATTCCACCCATCACCCCCTCCTCTCCTCCTATCACCACACCCGTCCCCTCCCCTTCCCCCCTCACCTCACCTTCCCCCCACCCCATCATTCCACCCCATCACCCCTCCTCTCACCCTATCACCCCTCCCCTTCCCTCCCCTTCCCCCTCGCCTCACCTTCACCCCACCCCATCATCCCACCCCATCATTCCATCCCATCACCCCTCCTCTCCCCCTATCACCCCACCAGTTCTCTCCCCCTATCACCCCACCCTCCCCTTCTCTCCCAACCAATCCTCCAGTTGGGAATGTCTCGGGTCACAATCGGGAATTAAGGTAACCTTTCTGCCGACCCAAAACAAAGAAAGTAACCCTTCAAGAATCATTACTTATATTCAGCATTTTGATCAGGATTAATTTTGCTGATTTGAATATTTATATTATCTACTTGCAAGTTCATGCTCTGGCACCAAAATATCTTTGCTGTCATTCAATGTAAGGATTTCCGTACGTTTACAGTATATATAGCCACAGTTTATGATGGGTGCATAGAGTACAGTACAACCACATTGGTGGTCCGTTGTACCAAGGTGGTTTAAATTCCTTACGGTTTTAGCCTTGTATTAAAGTTCAATTATCTTGCAATGTTAAGTCAAATATGTTGAAACATATATATGAGCTGTAATTTGTTTTTGTTTTTAGGTTTTAATGAATTACAAATATATTTAATGATCAATATTTGAAATTATCAACAAATATTGTGTCTTTATGGTGTTACAACACATAGTCCATAACCAAGTACATTTACCATAATATGATTTCAAATTAAAGTTCCAGGTTGTGGATTATAGCCTATGGATGGTTAAAATGTAAGCAAATCTCCAAAAACCAGGAACTTAACGATAATGTAATAAGGTATATAGGATAAAATAGTCAGAACTTAACACTTCGTTGTGACGCTTGTAAAAAGGAGTATTGGAATTATATAATTGTATTTGAAACATTGTAATAATGTCAGTACAAATATGGACTGTAGAGAGATGAGTTATGCTATGTCTGTAACAAAACATGTTGGAAATCTTTAGATGAGTAAATGTAAAACTAACCCAGAAATAACCAAGGACAACCTGGAAAAACTCTGACTTTACAGAAGGTTAAGGGATCGTCCTTTTCCCATTGAATGTAAATGTATAATCGGAAATACATCCATTACAATACAACAATACAAACTTAGTGCCAATTTATTTTTCTCCTAACATCAGGGGGGATACAAGGTAATGCACATATATATACCCGCTCTCCCATGCAAAACAATTTGAACCATTGGTGGCAAGTACCTCCTTAAATTAAAACTAAACGAGACCAATCCTCTATAACCAGTTTCTTCTCCCATAATGCACAGCTCCCCGGTATGCCACGCATTGCGCACGCGCAGTAAGCACCCCATACCTGTGTCAGTCACCCCAATGCATCACGGGACGTTTTTACCGCGAGTTCTGCCGCAAGCATTGCGTCAGGCCGGTGATATATCTTCTTCTTCTTCTTCTTCTTCAAAAGTCTGTTATCTGTAATTATATGGTTCCCCTTTTAAGTCCTGATCTTTTGGCAGATTGCCAGTAATTATAGCTCCATTTGTAGCAGTTTGAAGGCATTTTGAATATACGAGGATGTCTTTATAGGCCTGTCACCCCTTCTGTCTTCATAGAACCATTTTTTTTATTAATGTTTTGTATTCTTGACAATATGTTCCAAGAGTTGAATACATGGAATGTATCGGTCTGTGGACTCCAAAGCCATCAACCGCATCCTTGTTCCCAATTAGAAACTATCACATTGAATGTATACTATAGAAGATTGTGCCTAGACCGTCACCCCATTCTTCATATATAGAATCTTTATTATTTTTTACTTAAAAACGTGTTGTTCAAAGTCTTGATCATGAGGAATGTCGTTAAATGGTTGCCAAAGGCATGAGACAGGGTCCATAATAAACCCCATTAGAAAACGGTATATTTGATTTGTATTTATCTTACTGTTTTTGTTTTTTTAAGATTGTTATTTCAGCTAGACGTTATGTAGCATTTACATTGTTCTCAGTGCTGGCTGATCATCAAATACATTAATAGAGAAAATTATATCCATAGGTAACATAAAAAATGCATATTGGTGGTTAACCACTACATTTGGAATTTAATATACACAAATTGAATAGAAAAGTGTCCCAGAAGCATTGAATCACCCGGGTCTGTGTCCGACCGATGACAGACAGATTTAGAAACATGTTTATCCAAACATCAATATAGATAGAGACAATTGCTATGTTAAATATTCGAATTTTCTGAAGCATGATCCATATGGGTCAGATGTTCAGAAAATGTACAATTGGCAGCTGTACACATTTATTAAATGATGCTAAATTAGGCTGCAATTTGGTCAATACTTGGTAAATTCGAGTATATTCGGCATTGTAGTAATTCTATTAATGAACTGTATTTTGAACTTTATTTTCGTCTGAAATTTAGGTTATTTGAGAAGATTGGCGAAGTTGAATTGTACATTTTCTTAAAATCTGACCCATATATGTATATGGGTCTGATTTTGGGAAAATGTACAATTGGCAGCTCTACAAATTTCGGGAACTTTGCTAAATTAGACTGAAAATTGATGAATACCGGGTATATATGAGTATATTTGGTATCGCATTGATCTAAAGTATCAGTTCTGTTATGTTAAACTGCATTTTGAAGCTTATTTCTGTCTTAAATATGGGCTATTTCAGAGGATTGGTGAAGGCGAATTGTGCATTTTCTGAAGATCTGACCCATATGTGTTAGGTGTTCTGACTGCGTGGAATGCTGCATTTGACAAGTGCGTGCGCACATGACGAGGAAATGTACGCTTGACTTACTCCTGCAACTCGCTCCTGTTACTCCACCTCTAAACCTTTGCAGAAAAATTAACGCCTCGACGTTTTGTGGTTGTCGCCAAAGAATGTCGCAAAATGTACCGAGCACGCATGTGTGAGTGAGTGTGTATATGGTAGTTATAGCTTTTCACCCGTGAGTAATACCGTAGAGAGACAGTGATATCATTCAAACATAAGCTTATACTGAAACACCACTGTACAGGGTTTGAATCAGTCGAAAAGTGGGAAAGAAGGTATGCAATTATGTACACTTTTCTTCCCTGTGTTGAGGTCAACTAACTTTAGATATCAAATATGCAGGAAAATATGTGAATAAAGTTTGCATAATTTATATTGTTAATATCCTTAAAAATTTATTAAGTTCTGATTCAACTAAACAGGTCGTATGACTCTGAAAGTGTTTTTAGTTCCTTTTTTTTTTAGTTCTCTCAGTCGGGGCTCAGAGTGGAAAGAGTCCCTCCAAACTGAGGCACAGCCTCTCTCTCCAAACCGCCTTTATAATCCCATTAGAATGTCTAGTCCAGGGCCAGGAAAGTCATTAGCTCAGTACGCGTCCTATCACTGACATACTATTCCTATCTGATCTGAGAGGTTGTGAGCCTAGTCCATGCCCACATTTTATAAGACGATAAACTAGTCGATTGTCCAAGAGATTTTATATGAAGACCCATCTCGAGATCATTCGCTTGTTTACAATGTAAAGCTGTGGTGTAACACTGAACCCTATTTAAAGATCGGATCGTAACTATATCGGCCAAGTTGTCAGAAAATGTACAATTGGCCTTCACCAATCCGATCAAATAACCCAAATTTAAGACCAAAATGGGGTTCAAAATACAGTTCTACATAACCAAATATTATGTATTTTACCAAATATACTCAGATATACCTAATTTGTATAATTGCTGAGCCTAATTTTGCAGAATTTAGCAAAAGGGAAGAGCTGCCGATTGTACATTTTTTAAAGATCTCACCCAGCTATATCGACTAAGGTATCCCCCTCCCCCAGCAGTTCGCTCTTTGTTCGCTCCATGGGACTCAAGTTCTCAATATGTTTTTAAGTATTTCAAGCCCATTCAGCAGACAAACCAGTGAAGGTGAACGATAATAAGTGAAATTTCGCATCGGGGGATGAATTTCCATTTGTGATGGCGACTGACAATGACACAAAAAATAGTTCTTCTTATCAAATGACTTTCAAATGTTTTAAGGATCAAAAGAAAAGTAAAGTTCTATCAGAAAGTCATTAGGCACTTTTGAAGAACTTTTTAACAAAACATAACCCCAACTCGTGGATGAATCCTCCATCCTTATTTTCTTATCCTTATTTTTTTTTATATGAGGGTTAAAGCAAGCTTAAAGGAACTAGCAACTACAACCGAATCATCCTCAAAATAAAATCCTCACATCCAGAACAAATATTTAGTTATCTACTTGGGTCAGATTTTCAGAAAATGTATAATTCAACTTCGCCAATCTTCTCAAATACCCCAAATGTCAGACGAAAATAATGTTCAAAATACAGTTCAACCTAACCAAACAGATTGCTAGAATCAATACAATGCCAAATGCACTCAAATGTACGTAGTATTGACCAAATAGCAGCCTAATTTAGCTGAATTCACTAAATGTATAGAGCTGCCAATTGTACATTTTCTGAAAATCTGACCCACTTATGTACAATTCGTGACGCAGAATATCAGAAGCTGCAATTTATACTTAGCTCAACAGTTTCTCCTTAATTCATTTTTGATCTATAGATCTAAATCCCGCTCCCAGGGGCGGGGTTAATTGCTAATTATGTGTGCAGCTAGCACATCCAATAATATGCAAGGTCACATGCAGGGTCAGGTGGGTGAACACTGCCCCTGTCGGCCAGCGACCAAACTGCAGAAACGCTGAGTAGGTCCATTTCCTTCTAAAGTGAAGACACTGCAGGTGGGCCGAGGAGATTCCACACTTTATCCATCCTCTAATGGGTCAGGTTTTCAGAAAATGTACAATTCAACTTCGCCAATCTTCTCAAATAACCCAGATTTCAGACGAAAATAAAGGTCAATACACAAAATACAGTTCAACCTAACTAAACATATTACTAGAATCAATGCAATGCCGAATATTCTCGAATTTACTCACTTATTGACCAAATTGCAGCCTAATTTAGCAGAATTCACTAAATGTGTACAGCTGCCAATTGTACATTTTCTGAAAATCTGACCCATATAAATCAGATAACATTCACACAAATAAAATTGCTTATCTACAGCATGATGAAGGTATTGATGACAATTATATCCATGCACATTTTATTTTAAGTATGGAAGTAGTTGATGAACAATAGGGTATACCCCGACACCTCCGTCTTACCCCGATCCCCCACCCCCGTCTTACCCCGATCCCCCACCCCCGTCTTACCCCGACCCCACACCCCCATCCAAGGCGCCCTTACCAAATCTTGAACTCTCGAACTTTTGATTTATATGAAAGCCGACTTAAAATAAGATCCAGGTAACTTCAATGAAGGTAAGGTATGGAAAGTATTGTATTGTATTTTTCATGATGAAGTTGTATTAATCGAAATTTGAAAAAATTCTCAACATGAAATGTATCACAAGCGTGAAATAGTTTGGAAAGTAAAAAAAGAAATGTCGAATGTCTAATGCTTTATGGCAATATGGTGATTCCCAAGAATAATACATGTACATTCATTTATATCATATAGTCGTCATTGTATATATGTACATGCACAAAGTGGATAGCCATATTATATAGTCATTCGAATTTCTATGCAATAACAAAGATGAAGTCTCAATTTATCTAGTTTATTCGTAAACCAATGTTGGTGGAGGCGTTCAAATTGAGTACAATTGCTTTAAAAGTGTATTCCCATCGACAGTGCTATCACAAAAATAAGGCAGCTTCGTAAGGGATCTATATACCTAGTGAACTCACAAAAGATTTCTCAGTTTTAGGACACAGGATGGAATACCCAGTCCAGGCCCAGATAAGAATGGCACGTCTGTGGTGATTGGACGCCTACTTCGCTAATAGGTTTTTAGCCTAGGACTAGGCGTTCTAATGGGATTATAATGACACTGTGCTGTCCTAATGGAATTACAATGGCGGTTTGAGGCCAGAGGCTTTCCCTCCGTTTGAAGGGACTCTCTCATCTTCGGGCCTTGACTGTACCGCTATAGTTGCCTGTGTGCTGTTTTAAAAAATATGCTTTCATAAATTGTTTCTTGCCTAAATACTTTCCCTTGTATGTACAATGTTTATTTCCGGAAGTGTACATTTATGTAATAATAGATCAATTATTGCATAAATGTACACTTCCGGAAATACACATTAAATATATAACATTTATAATCAGCTGGGTACAATCTTATAATCAACTGGTAAGAATATGTATGGAAGGAATATGCCATATGGGTCATATTTTCAGAAAATGTACAATTCAACTTCGCCAATCTTCTCAAAACACCCAAATTTCCAACGAAAATAAAGTTCAAAATACAGTTCAACCTAACCAAAACGATTGCTAGAATCAATGCAATGCCAAATATACTCGAATTTACCTAGTATTGACCAAATTACAGCCTAATTTTGCAGAATTTACTAAATGTGTACAGCTGCCAATTGTACATTTTCTGAAAATCTTACCCATATATGGCCCTTTGGATTATTGGCATCATGAGAAATTATCCTCATAAATGGAGATTCTGCTGAGTGAACTTGTGCCATTTGCCCTGACATTGCACTCTTTAATAGACCAAATGTAAAACAGAAACTGAGGTTCAAAATACAGTTCAACATCACAGAACAGATGTTTAAATCAACTCAATACCAAATATACTCAGATATACATGGTCTATAGTATATATCACTTTCAGCATAATTTAGCATAATTTACAAAATGTGTAGAGCTGTCTAGTGTACATTTTCTCACGCCCTGGTCCATATCTAAGCAAAGATCATGATGTATACCAACAGCCTACGAGGGATCGAGTTCGATTCCTATCAAGAGCCCTAATTTGATACCCCAATTCTTATCAAATAAGCCACAAATACTTTATGTCTTTTGATATCAACTAATTGCGATCGAGATAAAGCATCTATCGTGGATAATTCTATACATTTGGTACAGATCCCATGGCCAGATCCTATTCACACACCCATCCCTTAACAACAATTAGCATCCTTTACCATTTAATATCTGTCTTCATAAATTTCCCAATTGTGTGTGTGACGCTGAAAGAACCAGATTCTCCTACCCGGCAACAGTCCGTAACATCATCTGGTATTAGGTGAGGGTAGTGATATGAATTTGTAAATCTATCATTTCAAGATCTGGGTTGTATTTCTTACAGTTCTCCTGAGAAACAAAGGAAAAGTCATAAATCTTGATGAGTAAACTGCCTCTGCTAACAACATAAAGGAAATTAGACCGCGGTTGTTCCTCCCTCTTCATGGAGATAAGGCTGGAGTTGTTTGGGGTAGAGTGGATTGAATTTCTTATCTTGGAAGAGGGTATTTGAGGAGGGACACCATTTTGGATCAAGGTTAATGATGAATTGTGGATTTTTTGTGTGGAAAACTCAAATGGCTGTTGAGGTGAAATGACAACAAAATAGAAAATTCCATTTTAATGTATTTTATACTTGGTAACTCGCTTATCGAACTTATGTGAATCTCGTTTAATATCTCCAAGTTAAAGTAATTAGATTGATCCTAACTGAACCTAATTATTAGCGGTTTTGTATGGGCTCCATGAGATTATCATTGAATGAAACTGGACTCACTAAAATTTTGTTAAAAAAGATAAATTCATGAGGCTAATCTCAACTACATTGTATAAGGATCAGATTTTCCCAAAATGTACAATTGGCAGCTCTACACATTTAGGAAATTCTGCTATATTAGGCTGAAAAATGATGAATTCTGGATATATCTGAGTATATTCAGTGTCGAATTGATTTATAGTATCAGTTCTGTTATGTTAAACTGTACTTTGAAGCTCATTTCCGTCTTGGACGTGGGTTATTTGAGAGAATTAAGGAAGGCGAATTGTACATTTTCAGAAAATCTGACCCATTATAAGTGTGTGCATCACCCAATACCTCAAAACCTAGCTTGTTGAAAACAAGAGTTTGAATTCACATTCCGGTGAGGGCATCGTACTTAGATGTAAATGAATAAACCTATTATAAATATTTCAATCGACTGAACCACACAAAACACACTCACACCTGTGAGACCGATTTAAGCCACTGTTTAAACAAGCACAGAAGCACCCAATATTTCTCACGTTCATACCCATACCAGAACTTGCACCTAGGAGAAATCTTACAATTTCTACTTGAACTCTAGACCCTTGCGTCCGAGCGGGTGACTTTTATCTATTGTACAGTTAGTTTCTATCTCTTATGTAGGTAGGAACACAAAGGGCAGTCCATAGGTAGCGAATAACTGCTGCTTTGAGGAAAGCCTAAACGCTTGGACACCTGCTTAGCTAGGTGTGACTCGAGCTTTAGATGCAGATCTATGGTTTTATATATATGGGTCAGATTTTCAGAAAATGTACAATTGACAGCTGTACACATTTAGTAAATTTTGCTAAATTGGGCTGCAATTTGGTCAATACTAGGTAAATTCGAGTATATGTGGCATTGCATTGATTCTAGCAATCTGTTTGGTTGGGTTGAACTGTATTGTGAACATTATTCTCGTCTGAAAATTGGGTTATTTGAGAAGATTGGTGAAGTTGAATTGTACATTTTCTGAAAATCTGACCATTATATGGCCCTTTGGATTATTGGCATCATGAGAAATTATCCTCATAAATGAAGATTCTCCTGAGTGAAGATAACCTGTTCTGTGCTGTTGAACAAATCGGTGCGTTGGTTCTGGTGTTGGAATAAGGAGCGGAGAGTGGTAGGATGATGGATTGCATGTACAATATATTGGCAGATTTCGGAATTCGGAATAAGAGGTGTTAAAGGGAGTTCAGTCCTGGGATGTTCTGAATTATTACCCCTTTTTTCACTTTCTCTTTCTCCTCTCTAACTCTCTCCAATCGCTCCCTCTCTCTCCGTATATGGGTCAGATTTTCAGAAAATGTACAATTGACATTTACTAATCTTCTCAAATAACTCAAATTTCAGACGAAAATGAAGTTCAAAATACAGCTCAACCTAACCAAACAGATTGCTAGAATCAATGCAATGCCAAATATACTCGAATTTACCTAGTATTGACCAAATTGCAGCCTAATTTAGCTGAATGTACTAAATGTGTACAGCTGCCAATTGTACATTTTCTGAAAATCTGACCCATCTATAATATGCTACCGTAGCATATTATTCCATATGTACCATATATCACAATCTGTATGGTAAACAGGACTCTTGGTAATGTTCAACACATTATCAGCGAAGATAAGACCAGACAAGGAAGGTCTCACATGGACTTCTGTTCTTGAAAATCGAGACACTCACAAAGAAAGAACATTGAACATTAACTAAACTCAAACAATTAAGAATTAGAAATTAGTTTTGGAATGAGCGGTAGATCTGCCACGCAGAATATTTCTTCCAAATCAGTGATAGGAAGATATGACAAAAGAATGTAAGCTGTAATAATGAATAAAAGTTTTTATTTATAATAAGTGTTTTTTAAGAATGTATTAGCGAGGTAGGAAGTGATACCGCTTCATAGTGAGATCCCGGGAGTTGTCCTTTTGGTTTTTGTGATAGTGAGGAATAATTCCCAAATATAAAGATTTTGTTGGTATTTTATTATGCAGCAAAGTAATATCAGAGCATGGCCGAAATGATATAAGTGTCTTAATGATGAAGTGTGGTTAATTAGATATTAGTAATTAAAGTAATTTACATAATTCTGTCAAGGGGCAATGGGGGGGGGGGGAATTAAGGCATATATATTTTAAACACTATACGGTAATATATATATTTATATTATACGAACAATATGATATAAATCATCGATTGATTATTTCATTTAAGGAATTAAGAAATTCTTTATTTTTCAATATCGGAAACATATTAAGACACGGTAGCTAACTTAATGGAATCTTGATGTCTGGTATAAAAACTAAGATTTAGAATTAGACCCTATCTATAGAGAGATTGATTCCGAATCAATGTCGATGCACTTTCGTGTTTGACCCGCGGTTTTCTGACCCCAAAATGGTTAAGTGCATCCCTTTAACATTAGCTCATTACAAGGGTATTATTCAAGGATGAGTGGACGAAATGGGTCAGATTTTCACAAAATGTACAATTCGCCTTCACCAAACCTCTCGAATAACCCAAATTTAAGACAAAAATGAGCTTCAAAATGCAGTTTAACATAACAGAACTGATACTTTAAATCAACGCAATACCAAATACACTCAGATATACCTAGAATTCGTCATTTTTCAGCCTAATTTAGGAGAATTCCCTAAATGTGTACAGCTGCCAATTGTACATTTTCTGAATATCTGACGCAAATATGCTTTGTTACAATCTCCCCCTTCGTTCCTATCTGCCCCAATCACTGCCCCTATCTGGTAGGCTATCTGTAACTGGGCCTGTTCTATCTCCCAAGTAACCCTCTCCTGTCGGGCGAGCTGGTGCTAGATTACAAAAGGGTAAAATCGCCAGAAAATGTACAATTCGCCTTCACCAATCCTCTCAAATTACCCAAATGTCAGACAAAAATAAGGTTCAAAACACAGTTCAATATAACCAAACACACTGTTTAAATCAAGGTAATATCAAATATACTCATATACATCTAGTATTGGCAATTCTTCAGTATAATTTAGCGAAATTTACTAAATTTGTTTATCTGCCAAGTGTACATTTTCTGAACATTTGACCCAAAAGTTCCATATGAAGCCCTTCAATTGGAATTAATGCTTCATCAATAGGACCTCCCCAATGATACCATTGTGTTTTGATAATCCCTAAACCCACTTTGTTCCGTAGGTAGGGTATGTTTTGTCCAGTGTGGTCAAGTCATTGCCTCACCTGTCCTTTTAGAGTTAGATGCACAGATCAGGGGGTCGTTGACCCATGCAGTGGACAGAGGGTTGGTCACTTAGTCGATGGCATGTGCCTCAAAATAAAGATAATTCATCTGTGACCGAAGGTAAACATTTAAGTGTTTTGGATCTCGGCGCCCCGGCTTTGAAGATGGGATCTCATATCAGAGGGTATTCTGTTTCCTCACCTATATTCTGCTCATCTTGGATTTTCATCGGTCAGGTTTTCAGAAAATGCACAATTCAACTTCACCAATTCTCTCAAATAACACAAGTTTAAGACAAAAATCAGGTTCAAAATACTGTTCAACATAACCACACGGACTCGTTGAATCAAGGTAATACCAAATATGCCCATATATACCTAGAGTTGATGATTTTTCAGTCACATTTGGCAGAATTTACAAAATATGTTGATCTGCCAATTGTACATTTTCTGAAAATCTGACCCTCATAGGTCGTTACAGCGACAAAAACGAAAAATGCTTGGAGTCAAGTTGTAAATGATACTAATCCTTTGGTCTCATGTTGAGAATTATATTTGTCTTCTTGTTAGTCCGTCCTTTATAGTTAGATATACCTTTTCCGACATCTGTCGACTTTTCCTATTTTCCCTATTTATTTCTATTCTCGTATACAAATTTACGGTACAGTAATGGTGGGAAACTATTTAAGTTTTCGTATATAAAAAAAATTCCACAATTCATAACTGGCAATCAAATGTTATGTGTATATCTTCTTACGTATCTGTTCTTAAAGCGGAACTCCACTAGAGGAAAAACGGCGGCGACAAATTTTCTTGTTGCCCACTAATATCAGTTCATGTTATGTTTGCAATGAAAACGCAAATGGAGGAGTGTCAGATGTGTTGCCACATTCTCTGGAAACTGTTGTTTCTGTATGGATATTTGTTGCAACAAATTAGTGGGCAACAACAACATTTGTCGGCGCCGTTTTTCTCTTCTATTAGGAATCTACTGCTAGGCAGTCACTAGCGATCTTATTGATATTATATAATTCATATATTATTTGTCAACTAGTTAAGACCTCATTTCCAAATTCAGGGTTATTTGGAAGAACTGTATACGTTACAGATGATACCCCTTTTTCATTCAATTTCTAGTCTGCACTTTATATTAATTTTGTTAATGTTTATGGAAATAATAATCTATTATTACTATAATTGATAATGAATTATTTACCAGATAGAGTGACTACCAGTATGCACAATACAAGTGAAGATTGTCGGACCTATAGAAATAAATCCAACCTTTGTATCTGATTTTATGACAGTATTGTCGCATACAGATGTTAATTCTGTGCTCTGTGAGAGTGGAAAAACTACAAGAAAGTACTAAAAATGTCGAGATCACAATGGGTTTCGCTGGCTTATATTGTCAATAGAAAAATAAGAATGGTCGGGATTAGTGAAAAGTCGCGATTTGGAGCTGATTGAAAAAGCATACCTTTATATTGCTATGACTACATAAAAACATATGGTCCATGGTCCCAAAACGCACACAAACAAGTTCTTCACTTTATAAAAATTCTCTCAAAAAGCCTTTAAAAGAACGATATTATCAACAATTCTATGGCAATAAGATCCAATCTAAAAGCATTGGAAAAGTTTCGTTGTACCTCAATTGCTTCAAACCCAAATCGGCCTAATTTTTTCTCACGAAAATTCATAAAAGTTGTCTTCCAATCAAGCGGTGTGAATGGACCGACCCACAAGGATTTTGATCTTTGAACCATATACTCTGAGTGAAAACAGATTAAAAAGGGTTTTTATCCCGATTAGACACCAGAAGAGTATGTAAAAACATCTACACTAAAATAGATACCTAATCCCCTGCTTAGATCTAGCTTCTGCTTGAGATGAATTGTTATTGTTCAACCAAGGAGAATATAATGGTTTACCTTTTTTAGAGATGGTTGTATGGCGAGCACTTGTTTATTCCCAAGGGTGTGGGGAATCTCTTGTTATAGTATTCATCGTATGTATCCTCTTATCACTGTCCTATTGGGACTACTTGAAATCACTTCAAAAATAAATCCGAATCCCCTAGCAGTGTTAGAAGGGGTTGGTTGTTTTTTTAATCATTATTATTTGCAATGGTTTATCTTCTATTTTTGGTATATTAGTCTAAATACCAGTCCATATTATTGGAGCTCCTACAAACATTAGATATACTAGGTCTCAATACTGTCATTTATTTGTTCTATAATCTATTTTCCTATTCAGTGACTATATGTGATGAGTTTTAGGAAAATGAGTCACAAGTCGCAAAAAATTTCAAGTATTTCTGAGTAGACATTTACTACTAAAGTATCTAAATATACTCTATAAGTTGACCTTAGAAATGCATGAATATATTTAATACACGGTCTTGGAATTTGATACATGTATTCACACTATCAACAGCGTTAGACACCCTAACAATAAAAATATTTCCACAAACACATACAAGAATAAACCACTTAGAAAAATAGCAATTTTGCGACTTGTGACACATTTTCCTAAAATACATTACATATATATATACATCGAGATTTGCTTATCTAGAACACGATTTTAAAAAATGAAATACAAAATATACATAAAATTATCAGTGGGACTGTCATATTCATAACCACCAATGACGTACCACAATAAATAAACGTATGGGTCAGATTTTCAGAAAATGTACAATTCAACTTCGCCGATCTTCTCATATAACCCAAATTTCAGACAAAAATAAACTTAAAAAATACAGTTCAACCTAATCAAACAGATTGCTAGAATCAATGCAATGCCAAATATACTCGAATTTACCTAGTATTGACCAAATTGCAGCCTAATTTAGCAGAATTTGCCAGATGTGTACAGCTGCCAATTGTACATTTTCTGAAAATCTCACCTGTATACATACAAAATCGTATCATTAAAATCATCATTGTTTCATTTCATCATGAGAAACTGTAGATATCCTACCATCCACTCTTTTAAAAGGTATACATCCAAAAGAAATGTACATTATTTAAACGCTTAATAATCGCCGATCGTATTCAACAAACTTCCCAGATCTGGAAACACAATTCAAGCCTTCCCGGAAGTACTTCCGGTCGGTTCCGGGTCACATCAAAGGAACAAACACGCACGCGCACACATTACTGCCGGCAGGCCGCTTAGCACACAATAAACAAAATCAATCAAACCTTCAAATAACGGGCCAACACGTGCCCTGGTCAACTAATTGGCATAAATCAAATAATTGCTAGGACATATAATGGTCCTAGAACAAACACTTCAGACTTGAATAGCCGGTGGTGATGTGTCTGAATCGGCCGGAGGAATAATATTAATGTAGCTGATATGTCTACTTCCTTGTTCGTTTGTTTTGTTTCTGATTCATGTGTTTAGGGGTCAGATTTTCAGAAAATGTACAATTACCAGCTCTACACATTTAGAAAATTCTCCTAAATTAGGCTGAATAATGAAGAATACTGGGTATATCTGACTCTGAGTATATATATTTGGTATCGCATTGATTTAAAGTATCAGTTTTGTTAAACTGCATTTTGAAGCTCATTTTTGTCTTAAATGTGGGTTATTTGAGAGGATTGGTGAAGGTGAATTGTACATTTTCTGAAAATCTGACCCATAGGGACATATTTGGGTAGAGGTAGTATATTGGAATGTAGCAAAGTGTAAAATAACAATTAAATCTGCACTCTCAGTTAACAACGGACAAAACGTGTTCTACCTTTTGTTCCGTTCTTTTCAAACACTTCTAAAAATTCCAGGTGCAAAGCCTCAGATCGGATGAGAATGGTATGTCGGTGATTAGACGCCTACTTCGCTAATCGGTTTCCTGGCCTAGGTCTTGGCGTTCTAATGGGAAAATGGATTATAATGGCACTTTGTTGTTTGAGGCGAGAAGCTTTCCCCTCCGTTTGAAGGGACTCTCTCAACTTTGGGCCTAGACTGTAAATGTTTTGGAGGATTTTGTTCGGTTATTTTTGCTGTAGAGTTCATGATTTTTGCTGTAGGGTTTCATAAACGCCTTCAGTTATATTGCGGTGACCCGCCGAAATCATTTCCTGCGGTGACCCTACATAATTGGGTCAGATTTTCAGAAAATGTATAATTCAACTTCGCCAATCTTCTCATATAACCCAAATTTCAGACGAAAATCAACTTCAAAATACAGTTCAACCTAACCAAACAGATTGCTAGAATCACTGCAATGCCGAATATACTCGAATTTACCTAGTATTGACCAAATTGCAGCCTAATTTAGCAGAATTTGCCAAATGTGTACAGCTGCCAATTGTACATTTTCTGAAAATCTCACCCAATTATCGATTTTTTAGTCGCGGCTTTAAGCAAGCAGTTGACAGCCTGAATGCAGAAATCCTTTTCTCGTCTCGGGAAACTTTAGCTCAGGATCATTTGAAAGGTGTACAAACAGCTGCAGTAGGGTCAAGTTTTCAGAAAATGTACAATTCACCTTCACCAATCCTCTCAAATAACCCAAATTTCAGTCAAAAATAAAGTTCAAAATACAGTTCAACCTAACCAAACCGACTGCTAGAACTAATGCAATGCTGAATATACTAGAATTTACGTAGTATTGACCAAATTTGCTGCCTAATTTAGCAGAATTTACTTAATGTGTACAACTCCTAATTGTACATTTTCTGAAGATTTCGCCCAATAGCAGAAGAGAGGACAGCCAGCAAAGATAACCACGAAACATTCAAATATTTCAAAGAATTAGATACGAAACTAAAATAATGAAAATTCTCAATTCCACATATATGATAGGTTTCGTCTGGGTTTTTTTCTACACCTCGTGATTATCTGATGAATTACATCGTAATATTCTCCAAAAAATAACTAAAAAATAAACTTCAAAGCCAAACCAACTTTCCCATCAAACCTTTCTATGGTTTACATTTGTGATGGGTTTCAGGGAAATGAGTCACAATTCGCAAAATTGATATTTTCCAAAGTGATTTAATCACAAGATCTGTTTGTAGGAATGTATACTCATCTAATGCAGTGTATTAAATATATCCATTTATTTCTAAGGTCATCTTACTAGTAAATATCGACCATCCACCCAATTTTTTTTATTTTTTTTTAAACTAAAAGTATCAAACTTAAAATGTAGAAATACTTATTAGACTGTTTCCTATCATTGGAATTGGCTTAATCTCATCTTGTCAAATATAATGATATCTCAAAATCCATACTTTGCGACCTGTGACTCATTTTCCTGTAACACATAACATTTTGCCCGTCTGTTGTGAAGTAGCCTGATGTTTTAATGAATCTATTAGGCAGTATACATAGTGCCGCTAATGGGACAATAACCCACACTATTAGCGCCAACTGGTGGTCCGTTCCCACGTCTTTCACAGGTTGGTCAGATTTTCAGAAAATGTACAATTGGCAACTGTACACATTTAGTAAATTCTGCTAAATTAGGCTGCAACTTGGCCAATACTAGGTAAATTCAAGTATATTTGGCATTGGATTGACTCTAGCAACCTGTTTGGTTAGGTTGAACTGTATTTTGAAGTTTATTTTTGTCTGACATTTGGGTTATTTGAGAAGATTGGCGAAGTTGAATTGTACATTTTCTGGAAATCTGACACATGTATTGATTGCAACTGTTCACTAGATACAAAGCGTGCGTCTGTCGGGCGTTTGTCTACCACTGTTCCAGGTGGTGTCTGCTAGCTTTCATGTCTCAGTTCACGGAAATGTGTCAAGAATAAATTTTCTCCCATTATGGGCATGGGTGAAACCATCTAACTGTTTACATTCATGTCTATTATGACTTTTATTAAAGTTTTGAGAAAGAATTCGCAATAGTTTAGCCACATCGGTGGGCGGAATACCGTGGTCAAACATAACTGATTCAAATACCGTGACAGTCTAGGCCCAAAGATAATCTTGAGGGTCAGATTTTCAGAAAATGTACAATTGGCAGTTGTACACATTTAGTACTTTCTGCTAAATTAGGCTGCAATATGGTCAATACTAAATAAATTCAAGTATATTCGGCACTGCATTGACTCTAGCAATCTGGCTGGTCAGGTTGAATTGTATTTTGAACTTTATTTTCGTCTGAAATTTGGGTTATTTGTGATGATTGGTGAAAGTGAATTGTACATTTTCTGAAAATCTGACCCAAGAGCGTCCCTTCAAACAGAGGGAAAGCCTCTCGCCTCAAACCTCAAAGTGCCATTATAATTCGCTAAGAACACAAAATGCCATTATAATCCCATTATAACGCCTAGTCGTGGGCCAGGAGACCTATTAGCGCAGTAGGCGTCTAATCATTGACATACTATTCTTATCTGATCTGAGGGTTTGGGCCTAGACTGGTTTGCCCATATCGCATTGTGTCAATGGACTCGCTTTATTACATAAATTTGTCACTTATTTACTAGAATGTGCCTTAATATAGTATTGTTAGTAGTGTTGTCGGAGGATATACGCTCTATAAAGATTCTAAATTTGAAAAAAAAGAAAGAAAAATACAACATATATACTTTGAACGTATGAGCACAGATTTTCAGAAAATGTACAATTGCCAGCTCTACAGATTTAGAAAGTTCTCCTAAATTAGGCTGAATAATGAAAATACTGGGTACATAGTATATATATAGTATATTTGGTATCGCATTGATTTATAGTATCAGTTTTGTTATGTTAAACTGCATTTTGAAGCTCATTTTAGTTTTAAATGTGGCTTATTTGAGAGGATTGGTGAAGCTGAATTGTACATTTTCTGAAAATCTGACCCATGTGTCAATATTCTTTGTTGAAAGTTTAGGTCTTCCTGTTCCGATCGTACAATTTGTGACTTGTGACTCTTTATATAGGTAGAGTCCAACCCAGGGACGGGCATTTCCATTTACCACTTTTTAAAGATGATCTTATATCCTCCCATTTGATTAATCTTCATTACATTTATAAGTTTTGTAGGTCAGATTTTCAGAAAATGTACAACTGGTCGTTTTGGTTAGGTTGAACTGTATTTTGAACTTTATTTTCGTCGGAAATTTGGGTTATTTGAGAAGATTGGCGAAGATGAATTGTACATTTTCTGAAAATATGACCCATATCCTCCCATTTGATTCATCTTCACTACATTTATAAGTTTTATCTGTCCCCATAGAACGCAGTCAATGTCTTCCTAATTAAGTCTCTTCTGAGGGAGACTTTTCAGGGTGTGTTACGCAAGATTTCCTCCACAAAATATAAAAACCTCAGTTTATCATCATTTCCCCAGATAAACCTAAATTTCCTGAACGCTTCCTATTGTACGCTATTTGGTTGTCGGAACCGTTCGGTGGAAGGGGTTCAAGGCCCTGGCATTGTGTCGATCTTTTGTCATGTTAAGTGGCGTATACGGCTAGAAAGACCATCTATGACCATGTACCAGATGCTAAACATATTAACATCTCATTCTCTGCATCAGAAGTATCGCATGATCCGACTTCAGTGAAAACTGGAACAGACAAGCAGAATTCTAATGAAAGGCTGTGCAACTTTTGATGATCTGTGGTCATCGTAAGTGACCGCTTAGACAAGGTTCAGGTCATTATGTTCGTTATAAATGAAAGATAAGTGCATGAAATGCTAAATCTAACCGCTAATGTACTATTTGCATTGTGTTGGCTGTGAGGCTAGGTAATGTTAATAATTGTACCTTTCTATATAAAAAGGAATAGAGAGTATGAATTGTATAGTAACGGAGAACAACGCACACATGGACCGGGACGTTAGGCAATGTACAATCCACAGCTCTGCACATTTAGTGCATTCTGTTATACTGCGGTGTTCGGTTATGTTAAGCTTTATTTCGAATCTCAATTTTGTCTTAAATTTGGACTTAAGTTAAGTCGAATCGTACATTTCGGCCGCATAATCCCCCTCCCCCGCCCCCCCCCCCAACACACACACACAACACACCAACACACATACACAAACAGACATAGAACTAACTGAAGACACCGCCATAATTACATGATTCATTGGAACCAGAACAAATCTTATAACAGCCCTGCCAATAGCATATAACATGATAATAGTATTATGTGGTAGTAGTACCAATCTTATTATTGAGATTATACAATGATGAATTATGTACCTTTCTTTCTCTAATAGTGTAACAATTAAGCCTAATTCTATATCCGAACTGAAGGATACATGTATGTCCATAAATATAACGTGAACATGGCTGGCATTAGAAACAATCCAAATTATATATAGTAATCTACTGAAACACACTGGATATTATTTATTGAGCAAAGTCAAAGGTGAATATGTTTTGCGTTACAGGGAAATGAGTCACAAGTCGCATAAAACGGATTTTGAGATATTGTCATATTTGAAAAGATGAGATCAAGCCGATTCTAATGGTAGTAAACAATATGAAGTATAAGTAGTGTTTCTATGATTTAAGTTTGATATCTTTATTTTTGAAAAAAAAAAGTTATTAATATTTTTGGGCGGATTATCACTAATAAAGTACTTAAATATACTCCATAAGATGACCTTGGAAATGCATAGATATAGTTAATACATTGCCTTGAAATCGTGTACACGTATAAATGTCACTAGCAGCATTAAGCACCCCAGAAATTAGAATATTCCAACAAAGATATTCTATAAATAAATCCCTTTGAAAAATATCCATTTTGCGACTTATGACTCATTTTCCTGAAACAGATCACATATATTATATACAATTATACTGGCCGTCTGGACCAGAGAGAAAATATTTGCATCAAAGTGAAATTGACAAAGGACTCCAGACACAATAGCCAATACAAAGGCAATCTAAATTTCAAAAAGTCTACAGTCGAAAATAACCTATTGGAATATATCTGCATACACATATGAGTCACAGTTAGAAAGAAGCTGATGCGTATCTCAAGCCTTTCCGATGCGTTTACAATATCTAAATCACAAATCTTTTATAAAGATATCAAGAGACGACGATGGAGACGATACGAAGCATATGGGTCAGATCTTCAGAAAATGTACAATTAGCAGATATACATACTTTGTAAATTTTGTTAAATTAGACTGATGAATTTTGGTCAATACAAGGTATATCTGAGTGTATTCGGTGTTGCCTTGATTCAAGCAATCTGTTTGGTTCTGGGGAAGTGGATTTTGAACCTTATTTCTGTCTTAAATTTCGATTATTTGAGAGAATTGGTGAAGGTAAATTGTACATTTTTGAAGATCTGACCCATATATATATATATTTATATCCTATTGAAGAAGCTAAAATCCCATCTTAAGAAAGCCTTCATGCTGCAGTATCTTATTTCGCTAATATTAGAAGCTGGGAGGAGAAGTGAAGAGGAGGTAGGATTTAATGGGTCGACCCGTGGATACAAGTCTAAGGGTCAGATTTTCAGAAAATGTACAATTGGCAGCTGTACACATTTAGTAAATTCTGCTAAATTAGGCTCCAATTTGGCCAATACTAGGTAAATTCGAGTATATTCGGCATTGCATTGATTCTAGCAATCTATTTGGTTAGGTTGAACTGTATTTTGAACATTATTTTCATTTGAAATTTGGGTTATTTGGGAAGATTGGCGAAGTTGAATTGTACATTTTCTGAGAATCCGACCCTTAAGTGGACTTATACTTAGATGATAAAAAACAATGATTATCGTTTTGTATCATGATTTACCAGGTAGTTTAATTTAGTTTTAGTTGCTGGTATACTATCATTGCTCTGAGAACAACATATCTAGAGTGAATCATGCCCAGTGCGTATTCCACTAATGAGTTACGGGTGGTAGTCATGGCAATCAATGCCTATTTACCTACTTTAAGGCCGAAATTCGACTCAAAATCTCAAGAACAATTCATATTTATTACTAAAAGCATGTATATATAATGAATCTGTTAACTATCTCGTGGGTTGTAGTCACTTAGAATTTTGCACTCGTTGCTACACTCTATACTCGTCCTGTAGGCAGCGACGCGCCATAGTGTTAACACTAGAGGGGTTTGATGTTTACTGCCTAGAGGTCGCGTATAGGGTGTATGGAACTCGTGCAATATTCACGCTCCTTCAACCACCTGGTTAGTTAACCTGTATGTAGTGCTGAGGGGAAACATGCTAATTGGGCATATACCCTACTCTTTGCAACTAACATTAGTAATGGATGGTGTCACAGATACATGGGTCAGATATTCAGAAAATGTACCATTACTGCGACCTCGTGAACACATGAGATTGAGCGATGGCTTTGGAGAATAATTTTTATTGAATTAGACATGAAGTAGTTGTATATGTAAATTGAGTTTTTAAATTACATTATGAAAATAAAAATGATTAAAATGATAATAGAAAAAGAATAAAAATAGAAGAGATAATTAGCTCGATGGAAAGGGAGAGATGGAGGGGATAAAAATATAGAAAAAAGGGTGGGAGAGGTGGGAACAAAATATGAGAGAAGGTGAAGAGAGGTGTTGTCCGCTGGAAGGTCCAAGAGAAAGTGAGGGGTAGGAGAGGGGTTTGAGTGGTGAGGTGTGGAGAAGAGCAGGTGGCGCTGTGGTATGTGGTGTGTAGTGTTTGGAGGTGCTCGCAGAGGGTGGTAATGATCGGGCATAAGAGCATAAGCTCCATGCCTAGCCCATTACTGCGACCTCGCGAACACATGAGATTGAGAGATGGCTTTGGAGAATAATTTTTATTGAATTAGACATGAAGTAGTTGTATATGTAAATTGAGTTTTTAAATTACATTATGAAAATAAAAATGATTAAAATGATAATAGAAAAAGAATAAAAATAGAAGAGATAATTAGCCAAGGCTCCCAGAATTGGGTATGAGGTGTGGTGGGTGGGGATAAAGAGAACCCTATGGGTTCGAAATGGCAGCATTTAGTGAAGTGCTGACTGTTTTAGATGGGTTGTTGAGTATGTAGGATTTATGAGAGTCTGATCTCCACGATCCAAAAGTTTTAATGTCTAGTTCATTGACTCCTTGAGCATATGCTTCTGTGGCTGCGGCCTTTCTTAACGAGTGTAGGGTCAGCGATGCTGTGTTGAGGCCACATGCCCTTATTGATTTTTGCCAACATTTTCTTAGGTATGCCACTGGCATAGGCCTGTCAGAGTTCTTGAACATTAAGAAAGGGTCTTTCGGCGAGGCGTTTGGAGATCTCTGGTACATGTGCCTGATTGCTGCGACCACACACCAAGTTGTCTGTGGTGCACCATGCAGTGTCCTGGATTGCACCTGGTCCGCCCTCTGTGCGTTCTTGGCGTGCTTGATGGTTATGCGCACATCTTGCTCACCTAGTATGACATCCCCCCTAGTCAGATGGATGCTAGGGTTGAAGGCCTTGAGTGAAGGAGGGGCTATCTTGGACTGTCTCATGGCTCCATAGAATAGGGTGAGCAGTGCGACCTTGATGGTGTGGCCCTCCTCCTGCCGAGCAGCATGTGAGATGACCCTCCTGAGGTCAGTCATGCCGATGGGGGCCTTAGCGGCCGGGTTGTAGTCAGTTCGCCTCTCAATCCCTTCCAGTGAGAGTGAGACGCGGTGGTGTATCAGTTGGGTGAGGGGGAGGCCCCGCCTCCTCCAATGTTCCCTGATGTGCGACAGATGGTTCTTGATGGTAGCAGGGCACTTGATGTTGAGAGCCAGGTATTCAAGGTATTCACAGATATTATTATGAGTTACAGACTCGGGGAGTATGCGCCTCCAGTGCAGGAACGACAGGAAGAGGGTCACGGCAGACTTTCTGTTTTTCTCGGTCCCAGGTGCCCTCGCGCACCTCTGTCGTTCCTGCGCCAGCACCTGCAGATAGTGGCCTGCCTGATCTGGAATATATTGCAGATCTTAACGTATGGAAGATGTGCATACATGGTTCAATATATTTCAAACTTTTGTCTACTGAAATTTCGTTTGCTTTGTTGGTTAGCCTATGAGAGATATGACCCCTAGCGAGATGCTTTACAGTGATGTCTGGGGCATCTACAAAAACACATTCTAAATCATATATGGCCTGAAGCATCCAGAGCTGTCTACATGACTCTAGGATAACTTTATTACGTGTGCGGCCAGTGGCGAGGACTGAGCTGACTAGGGGGGTCATTACAGTGAATAACCACTCTGTGACCCGAGTGCTCAGGCCTAATGAAGGAGTGGGCTGCCACCACGACGTTAACACACTGAACTTCACTTTTCCAGGTTGCGCCATCCCCAAGTGGCGCCACCTGCGCACAATATGATTGGTTGCCACACATTCCGGCTATGCCAGTGGAAGTGGCATCTGTGTGGACGTCCACCTGAGGTCTGGTGCTTCTGATGATTGTTTTCCCATTCCACTCCGCTGCAAAGGAGGAGAACCAGTCGAGGTCTCTCCTCATGTCTTGAGATATATTGACTGTGTTGCCACTGGTAGATCTCAGACCTTCCAGCAATCTTGAAATGAAGACTCTGGCCGGTTTTACACATTTACTTATGTGTAGGAGCTTTCCTATTACAGACTGTAAGGTCTTGAGAGGGATAGAGTCTTGTATCTTTGTCTCTTCGACCACCTTGAGGACTTCCTTAATCTTTTCCTTTGGGATAGACAAGACCATATTTTTTGCGTCTGCCTTTATCCCCAGCCATGTTACAACTTGTAGGGGGCCCTGCCTCTTGTCCTCCGCCTCGGGGAGGCCTAGTTCCTTGAGCAGTTCTAAGGCCACCTTGAGGGCGCTCTCACACATGGCTTTGTTTGCTGATACTAGGATCAGGTCGTCCAAATACATCCTTGACCAGGTACCCCGCGATGCAAGTATCTCAACAATGGTGTCAGCTACCCTTTGCATATGCATCGAGGAGCACCTGGCCCCAAAGGGCATAGCAGTCTCAAGGTAGAAAGATCCCTTCCACTTAATGCACTGAAGGGGCCAGTCCAGGGGGTCAGAGCGGAAGTTCTTGTATGCCCTACATATATCAACTGATGCCATATACGCCCCCCTGCCGACCTCCTTTATCTTCTCTGCTAAGTCGTCTACACCGGGTAGACCATGGCTCCTGATTTTTCCATATATAGCATTCTTTCGTATATATGAGTTCACAGATGACTCCTGGGGGAAGGTCATGTCCAGGATTATGCGCCTGTCCCCGGGGTCCTTCTTGGGCCGAGTCATCAGCGGCGACACATGGCACCAAGGAGAGAAGGGGGGCGTGGCCATGGGCCCCACTATGCCTCCCTTCTCCAGTTCTTTCTTCACATATTTATCCACACTAGCCAGGAAGTTATTTGCACTAGGGTGGTTGTCGCACTCTTGAGTATTACTTACAGGCCCCAGGTACCCTAGGGGGAACCCGTGCTTTAGAAACCCTAGCAATTCCAAATGATCTTCACTATCAGTTAGATATTTTTCCCATCCGGGGAGATTAAGTTCAGATGGCACCACTAACTTTGCCCCTCGGTGATTGGGGACACCGCTGGATTTAACAGCATTATATATGTGTGCGAGATTAGTTGAGTAGCTTTCATTCCTTACCATCTCGGGCCACTGGTTCCTACGATGTAGGCTGAAGGCCTGTGGGTCAATCGGCTCTGGGCACACAAGACCGTCGCTCTCGCAGTATGTGCGAATCGTTGCGAAGTCTATTGACACTTTTTCACCTCCATCACTTCTTTCTAGGCTTGACCTATCCTCGACACTACTTTCCAGGCCTGTTTCTGTCTTACTAGGCTTAATGAGATCACATACTTCCAAGTGTCTTCCTTCGGAGGCCGGCGTTTGTTGTTCCAGGCCGCCATGTTGCAATGGTGCCTTGTTCTCGGCCAAACTCTCGCATGTACGAGATCTTGGACGAGAGGGGGATGCACGGGTCCCAGGGAGGCGGCAGCCATTGTTGTTTTGGTACACGCACTCGGGAAATCGGTACATGTTCTTCTCTTTAATATTCACTAAACTAACCCAAGATGAGAGTCTGCTGTTTCCCTCCTCGGGTATCCTTGTCAAGGAGGGGTCTACATGTTTTTTGACATGATGGAGACAGTAGCAGACGGGGCAGGGCCTCGGGTCTGCTGTGCAGGCCTCCCCTGGTCCCTGCAGAGGCGAGTGCACTCAACCACTGTGTGCTTGAAGGCCCGTCCCTTAATGGAGAAGCAATAAGCACATCCATGGAGGACTTTTGTGCTTCCCTCAAAGTGTTCACCACTGTGCCTACAGCCACAAATGGAATTCCAGTCCTGACAGATACTCTCCTTCTGCCCAGTGGATTCGTTCCTCCTAGTAGACTGTGTGTTGTTGGCTGGCCTTGGAGCGTAGGTATGGTTTCCTTTATTATCGCCCAATGCGGCGGCCCTGTTTCTCATAGTCTGTATGTCCTGTTGGTCACATCAGCTGATTTGTCCCTTCTCAATCTTATCAAATAGGTTCTGGGAGAACCTCCTGACCGTTGGCCAAGGGAGCACCTGAGCATCTTCAAGTACGTCCTGTGTGTGAGCGAGAATGAACTTATCGTCAGAGTGATCCAACCTTTGCTTATCCTGTACGAGGGCTACAAGACCATAGGCATATTCCACAAGCTCCATCTTACTACGGTAATCCAGTTTTTGCTTTACTGTGGCAGCCCCTTCCTTTTCAAGATACATGTAGGGTTTCCTAATGAGTTTTTTGATGTATAAGTCTGAAGTAATGTTTGCCTTACCGTCTGCTCTTGGCGCGAAATATTCTTCTCTAGCGAATTCCCTCTCAATGTACCCATCGGCGTCCTGTGCCATGCGAAGGTGCGATGGAGTTGGGACGTGAATAGGAGAGGAGGAATGCACTATTGATGGGTAATCGTCCTCTATCGTCTCAGCTTGACTTTCAGCTATAGATTCTTGCTTCTGTGCGAATCTATCCATCATATCGTTGAAAGTTGCTGCCATTCCTTCTACTGCAGCTTCAACTCTGGACAAGCGTTGCGGCGCATCTTTTTCATCCTCTGTAGCCTTCACCCTAGCCCTTGTGGCAGTGGGACGCTGTGTAGCTTGGGGACGCTTCCTTTTCGCGGGGGTTTTAACGGTCGTGACGCGTGGCGTCTTGACCCCTGGAGTTTTCTTCTTTGTCTTACCCACAGCTCCTTCTTTGACTTTAGACACTCTTTTTCCTTTTCCCTCATCCTGAGCACGAGTGCGTGTCATCTTCAAGGTGTAGTTAGGTACTAAAAACGGCCAAGAAGTAATATAATGTTGGTTCGGTTTGCGACCAACAAAATATGAGAGAAGGTGAAGAGAGGTGTTGTCCGCTGGAAGGTCCGAGAGAAAGTGAGGGGTAGGAGAGGGGTTTGAGTGGTGAGGTGTGGAGAAGAGCAGGTGGCGCTGTGGTATGTGGTGTGTAGTGTTTGGAGGTGCTCGCAGAGGGCAGTAATGATCGGGCATAAGAGCATAAGCTCCATGCCTAGCCAATTCAACTTCACAAATCCTCTCAAATAACCCAAATTTCAGACGAAAATAAAGTTCAAAATATAGTTCAACCTAACCAAACAGATTGTTAGAATCAATGCAATGCCAAATATACTCGAATTTACCTAGTATTGACCGAATTGCAGCCTGATTTAGTAGAATTTAGTTAATGTGTGGAGCTGCCAACTGTATATTTTCTGAAAATCTGACCCACATACATGTACTCACATTCTTTGGTAAGCTGTCAGCTAGCACTGGGGTGGAGGAGAAATAGCAAACACAGGCCAAAGATGAGAGAGTCCCTTCAAATGAAGGGAGAGCCTATCGCCTCAAACCGCAAAGTGCCATTAGATTTCCATTAAAATGCAGATTCCTAGGCCAGGAAAACAATTAGCGAAGTAGGCGTCTAATCACTGAGATACCATTCTTATATGTGATCGGAGGGTTTGGGCCTATACTGCACCTGCTCACAGTGGAGTAGGAACCCCTTAATGCCCCCCTGAGCCTCTTTAGAAATTCATGGATTTCCTTCTTCAAAAATATGTTCTTAGAATGTTATACGAATTAGTATTCATTTCCATTTTAGAAGGTATTAAGTGTAATGAATTCGTTTCCGTAATTTGTACTTTGAGGAATAACACATTTGTATCGTTCAGAAGTTTACGCCCTTTGTAAATGGGTCAGATTTTCAGAAGATGTACAATTGACAGCTGTACACATTTAGTAAATTAGGCTAAATTAGACTAAATTAGCCTGGAATTTGGTCAATACTAGGAACATTCAAGTATATTTGACATTGCATTGATTCTAGCAATCTGCTTCGCTAGGTTGAATTGTATTTTGAACTTTCTTTTCGTCTGAAATTTAGGTTATTTGAGAACATTGGCGAAGTTGAATTGTACATTTTCTGAAAATCTGATACAAATGTAGCGATAGGAACATTTTGACCGCAGCTCTTTCTCGTTTACCACAGAATTCTGGCACGAGTATACATTGGCTTCGTCCTATAGATGCTCGCTGTTTAGAGGTATTGAGGGAGATTCCGCAAGCAAACCTATCTCAATTACGTAACCGTATCTGTATCTTTTGTGTGACTTGGGTCGTATTTTTATGTATAAAAAATAAATTGTGACATTTTGCTTGATATGTTATGTTACGTTTTTCCCGCCATGTTTTGCTGAACCTCTTTCTTTCTTTTTACGTATGTTTGTATATGAAAATACGGATACGTTTACGTAAAGTTTGGACTTGCTGAACCTCATTATATAACGGCCTTAGAACTGTATTTCCCCATAACCTTTGCCTTCAACTCTATGTGAAATTCGAACTTTTTAATTATAAAACTTGAAAAATGAGTAACACAAATCTCGAGGACAAATTTCGAAGCCGGTTTTCAAAGTTATAAAATATATTACCAGAGTTGTTGTTTCCGCTGCAATTCCTCACAACCTATTGTTTGTCTGTTTGTTTGAATGTTTATTCAAATCACATGTACATTTATTTATATATGAATTTGTGACCCAGACACCCACAATTGTTCACAATCTTGCAACTTTCCTGAGACGTTTCAATGAAGGGTTTAAATAATATGTGATGTGTTACACGGAAATGAATAACAAGTCTACGAAATGCATACATATATTTAATACCCGATCTTGAAATTTGGTACATGTATTCATACGCCTTTGAAGATAAGATACCCCAAAATTGATACCAGTCCCACAAAGATATCTTGTGGATAAAATACTTCGAAAAATATCAATTTTGCGACTTGTGACTCATTTTCCTGAAACACAAGACATGGGTCAGATTTTCAGAAAATGTACAATTCAACTTCGCCAATCTTCTCAAATAACCCAAATTTTAGACGAAAATAAAGTTCAAAATACAGTTCAACCTAACAAAACAAATTGCTAGAATCAATGCAATACCGAATACACTTGAATTTACCTAGTATACTAGTATTGACCAAACTGCAGAATTTACCAAATGTGTACAGCTGCCAATTGTACATTTTCTGAAAATCTTACCCATATTCTTGCTGACTGTACACAGTTATAAAGTCTGACCCTTCCGTAAGTGTCCGCTCCAGAAATATCTTCTTCAACAATAAGTCGGACACAGTGAATACCTTTGGGACGGACAGACACTCTATAAATGCAGGAGATTATAAATCCTAAGTAGATTTCAGCCTGGGTTTTATAATAGATATTTGATTGCATGAATGATAAGGCGAAATGGTAGTGGAAAGAGCTGAATTAATACCGTATTTAAGGGCGTAACTTATATGCTGCTCAAGTGTTAGACTTCCATTAGAAAATGGCAGAAAGTGACCATAAGATGTTCCGGCGTTTGTAACAGTATAATCTCCTTTTTGACACTAACCTCATCCTGCCTCCTCGTGGAAAAAACAGGATGTTGCCGACAAAATAGAAACGATTAGGTCATGTTAAAATATCGGATATCATGCAAGCTTTTCTCGTGCTGATCCTTGAGGTCAAGGTTTTAATATTCTGAGAAGGAGAACTTAATCTATTGCAGGTGGACATCCTAAATTGTATATAGAAGAATTTTATATAGAAAACTCACTAGCTGCAATAACATTCGTTTTGAAGAGCGAAGATGCCTTCAAGTGTTTTTGCAATTGCTTACAATTATCTCTATATATGGGTCAGATTTTCAGAAAATGTACAATTGGCAGCTCCACACATTTAGTAAATTCAGCTAAATTAGACTGCAATTTGGTCAATACTAGATAAATCTGAGTATATTCGGCATTGCATTGATTCTAGCAATCTGTTTGGTTAGGTTGAACTGTATTTTGAACTTTATTTTTGTCTGAAATTTGGGTTATTAGAGAAGATTGGCGAATTTGAATTGTACATTTTCTGAAAATCTGACCCATATATATATTGATATCTACATGTATTCAAATTCAAATTCAAACTCAATTTCAAAATATTCTTTATTTGCACCTCAACATGACGTACATATAGAAGCCATGCATCAGAAAAGAATTCCTGGTCTTCCTGCATGATGGTCCTTGACTACGGGGATGGATAATTTAGTTTTAATTAATGTTTTAAAAGACCAGAAAGTTATTTTTTGCTAATCTAAATATCTATACTACTTGGACATAATATGATTGAATTAGCCTAGTTAAGCAAAAGATAAATTGAAACAGTCAGGACAAGATAAATTGTCGTGTTCCCCTGACTAAAATTGAATGCAGGTTATATAGTGTACAGAGATGTAATGAATTATAGTCTTTGTCGCTTCATGGCAGGCCAACATTGGTTTAAAACCCTGCCCACACGGCCGATTTGCCTCCAGATTGCCCCCCAATGTGGGTCTTCCGATGAATCCTAGGATTCCATTTCCAATCAAGGTTAATGTTATTTCAAAAACATAAACCAGGTTTTGAAATGACATCTTAGGATTCATCAGGAGAACCAAATCGGGGGGCAATCGGGAGGCAAATCGGCTGTGTGTGGGCAGGGTCTAATCAACACCATAAGAGTAAAACACAAACGGGCAATTTTTAAGCTCCAAATGGTTAAGTTCTTATACAAGGTTTATTAGATTTAGAGTATGAATCTTTAATCCTATATTCTTCTTCGCACATGAAATGAAACAGTTCCAATTGTGTGAAGAATTCGCAGCCAAGTTGGTTTCTGTCTCGAACATCCTTTTCACCGCTGAAGTACTTAACCAATTATACTAACACAATGTTATTGCTATACCTTAACAGTAAGCACTATTGCAACAATATCAAATTACCCTTACAAAGAAAATGGCTGCTTTGCTTAGTTAAGACTTCCCTTTGACCAAACACATACAAGTCGATCTACCCAACCCTAGCCAAAGCAAAGATATTCCTAGACCTAGCAAAGGCATATAATAACAAGCAAGTTTCATTGTAAGCCCCAGACTCGAACACCTTTTATAATAGAAATTATAATGCTTGTTAGCTGTCACTTGTCAGGTATTTTCTCTCTAATCAAGGGAAAGTATTGAGGGGGATACTTCTCCAAGGGGAGATAAATAGATTAGGCTCAGGATAGTTCAAGTATTTCTGTACCAGTCTCGACTCTTCTTTGTGTGTTTGATTGCCTAGCCGCAGGGTAACTTGTATGGGTCACATGTTCAGAAAATGTACAATTGGCAGCTGCATATATTTAGTACATTTTGCTAAATAAGGCTGCAATCTGGTCAATACTAGCTAAATTCGAGTATATTTGGCATTGCATTGATTCTAGCAATCTGTTTGGTTAGGTTGAACTGTATTTTGAACATTATTTACGTCTGAAAATTGGGATATTTGAGAAGATTGGCGAAGTTGAATTGTGCATTTTCAGAAAATCTGACCCGTATATTGTGCACTTCTAATCTGAATCAAGTCTGAAGCCTGGTCTTGCACCTTTTCAAAATATGACTGGGGCTTGATTACCATGCGTTCCGTAAATAGAGGGATTACTTGAGCTTTTGACAGGCTAATGTTTTTAGCAGGAAAATGCATAAATGGATCCAGACCATGGTTCTTAAACTTTATATTCGATTTTGAAATTTGATATAATTGATCGTGGGGTGATTTCTCTCAGCAGCATAAAATATATTTCAGTATATATGCCGACAGAACTTTTCCATCCAGAAAAACCGATACTATATATAAAGACCCTTTCAGATATTCAAAGCATAACAGAATGAAAAACACTCTTTGAGTGAGAGTGTGTTGAATTATAATCACCCGAATAAAGTTATTTGTGCAAGGAAATTTGTGCAAGGAAATAACGCATGACCGAATTCAAATCATCATATTTAAATTCATATTTTTTCTAAAAATCTCCATAATTGGTTTATGCGTCACGGGTTAGATTCCAATGCAAATGTGCCAACACAATAACCAACTACTTGCCATGTTAGAATTGAAAGATGATTTCGCTTCACTTGTCGACGATGGCAGTCGTAGAAGAAACTTGAGCCTCAAGGTACGATGTAGCACTAACATTGACATCGCCTATAGAATTATCTGACGTAAATTATTGACATTGAGATTTAATTTTACAGCCAATTTGTCACGCTAATGTATTACCAGTATACTATCCATTACTTTGGCATTATATCTTCGGTTGTCTTCGTTTGAAGAGATCCAATTAACGTATCTGAAATGGTGACAACAAAAATGTAGGGGGTTGGGTCTCCTGTCATAATCTTGTGTCATTGGTGCGTCTGGAATAGACGGGTTATATCGCCGCCATCTTGAAGCCAGTGACGCAATTGTTTTGGGTTTTTTTGTTACAAATATGGCCACACATTTACAATACAATTTTATCAAATATGCGTATCCATGTGGATATATTCCTGCCTTGCCTTACAATTTTATTAATCTATCTAATGAGAACAAATTATCACGAATACATAACGCATAACACATATACACAGTCATCTTCTTCATACTCGCATTACAAATCTATATACCACTATTCTTTTTCCACAGATCAACTACTTTTATATACTTCCTATTCATCGATCAATTGTGTCTGACACTGGTGATCGCCTAGCCCTTATAAGAGCTTTAAGAACTTAAAAACAGGGGAGCATAAAAACTATCTTTCTCGGTTGGATCAGACGCATTTCAAGTGTGTCGAAAATACTCTCCTATTGTTCATAATAATCAAAATTATTATCAAAAGCCATTGCAATCGATAAAAGTATTGTTACTTCATTTTGTGATTTTGTGATTCTTTAGACCTCTAGGAATTGGTGTTAAAATAGGAAGTGGTATCGCATTGATCTAAAGTATCAGTTCTGTTATGTTAAACTGCATTTTGAAGCTAATTTTTATCTTAAATGTGGATTATTTGAGAGGATTGGTGAAGGCGAATTGTGCATTTTCTGAAAATCTGACCCATATCTATATAATGGGGTGCTATATTTACACTGAGCATGCAAGCCTAGAGGGGGGGGGGTATAAATAAGTGGGGAGCATTGGTAGGGTGTAAAGCACGAATCCTGCGCGCAATATTCCCATCAGTTACTGCTAATGAGTGGGATATACACCAGGGTAGCCTGGGGGATGACAGCAGAGGGAATAGTGTGACATGATACACACCATAACATGATTACTACATGTGTATAACATGAATTTACATCGTCAAACGCCCTTACTTTACGGTATATAAATAAACCATGCGGCCAGAATGGTACCTGGCAAAGTTAGACACCTTATGCAATTGTTTGTATCTGTGTAATGCCTTAATAATTTTAATATATTTTGTTAGGTATTTTTTGCAAGGCCTACGATTCTCATTAAGCCTTTCATTAAAACTCTGCTTTTGTGTGCCGTTTTCACTGAAGTCGGATCATGCGATACTTATAATGCAGAGAAGAGGGCTATACCTATTTCAGACAATATATATAATTATTGCTGTTGTTGCTACTGTTGCACTTGACTGGAATTAAAGAATAATCAAGCAAGCAAATTGAATGCCTCCTTAAAGCGTCTCAGTAATACTGGCAGTCAAGAACTAAACATTTGCTACTTCTGGTTCTATTCTCTTCCAACCCATCTAAAATCATTTTACCAACATTTTGGAGGATTTTGTCCAGTCGTCTTTGCTAGATGGCTTCTAAAACGTCCTTATTTGTATTTAGAGTACCCGCCCGAATCCTTTCATGCGATGAGTTACCTTATTATCGCTCACCGGCGGCAGTTTACTCTCGGTGATTGGTACCTGATCATTTAACACTAGACTCTAATAAAGGTGTATACAAAGTATCAGTATTTAGACGTATGTATAAACCCCTTCTCTAGCATGAAAAAATCATTAATATAAACAAATGTGTAACTGTGCAGTGGTACCATCTATGATAAGAATATCCAGTATAAAGAAATTTACACAATGTATTGATACCATCTATTGCAACTGTCTGCCCCCCCCCCCTCCCCCATTCCCCACCCTCTCCCCTCCGTACACCCCATCCCTCTAATATTTCCATCCGACATATATATCAAAAGCCTATTCTATCACCACTCCAATCCATCAAGCAGGGTCGTATTAGCACCACCAATCGTCCTTATTTACACAAAAGTTACGTTTCCGACCAATCTTCTTTTTCTTAACAAGATCTTTATGGCAAAGAGTGATATTACATTTCTCAGAATTGTTTTCCCAAAGGCCAATGTATCTAAATCCAGATCAGGGTCAGATCTTCAGAAAATGCACAATCGACAGATCTACGGATTTAGTCAATTCTGCTAAATTAGACTGTACAATGTTCAATACTAGGTATATCTGAGTATATTTGACATTACCTTGATTCAAATAATCTGTTTGGTTATGTTGAACAGAGTTTTTACCCTGATTTATTTATTAAATTTGAGTTATTTAAGAGGATTGGTGAAGACGAATTGTACATTTTCTGGCAATTGCACCCATCATTTGGATGCCAGTGTGAAGGATCCACTCTGTATGAATGTGGAGTCGTCTATTGTACCATTGTGTCAGCAGTATATTTGAGCTTTTCATTAATCTTTCACTAGATACGATACCAATACGCAAATACATATATCACCGTCTCGAGTGATGCGTGGTAGGTATGAGACTAGACTACTGAACATATGGGTCAGATTTTCAGAAAATGTACAATTGGCAGCAGTACACATTTAGGAAATTCTCCTAAATCAGCCTGAAAAATGAAGAATACCGGGTATATCTGAGTATATTTGGTATCGCATTGATTTAACGTATCAGTTCTGTATAATATGTTAAAATGCATTTTGAAGCTCATTTTTGTCTTAAATGTGGGTTATTTGAGAGGATTGGTGAAGGCGAATTGTACATTTTCTGAACATCTGACCCATATACTACTGGTATTCGCAAATGGCTGAGAAATAGCAAACAGTAAGTGAAATGAGGTAATATATTATGTGATTTAATTGGTTTTGAATAGAATTTACGTTTTCATATGGATGGAAATATGACACTATGACAATATATAATGTGTTGCGATTCAAACTTATGACAGTTGCATCTCTGATCGAGTGTATAATATTATATATGGGTGAAATCGCCAGAAAATGTACAATTCGCCTTCACCAATTCTCTCAAATAATTAAAATTTAAGGCAGATTAAGGTTCAAAATTCTGTTCAACATAACCTAACAGATTGCTTGAATCAAGGCAATACCAAATATACTCGGATATACTGAAGATCTGGCCCATAGACTATGGAATATAGAAAGCCACTATATGGGTCAGACTATCAGAAAATGTACAATTGGCAGCTGTACACATTTAGTAAATTCTGCTAAAATAGGCTGCAGTTTGGCCAATACTAGGTAAACTCAAGTATATTCAGCATTGCATTGATTCTAGCAATCTGGTTGGTTAGGTTGAACTGTATTTTGAAGTTAATTTTCGTCTGAAATTCGGGTTATTTGAGCAGATTGGCGAAGATGAATTGTACATTTTCTGAAAATCTGACACATTATATATATACGAAGAGTAGTTAAGATAAAATCAAAACAGATTCATTATACACCATTTGGTAATTTGAGGAATATTGTTAAGGGGAGGAGATAGTATCAAGCGATTAATTATCCATGGTCTGTCTTATAGAAGTCAATGACATATCAATAGCATATTATATACTGGATTCATCACCAGCTCCTATTCCAGAATGATCCATCATTAGGTCTTCCATCTATAGTCTCTGAAATTAAGGTGAAGTCCCTTGAACATGAAGGCAAAGAGAGTAGGTGAAAGTCACCTGGAAATGTACAATTTGCCTTCATCAATCCTCTCCAATATGAACCCAAATTTAGGATATTATCTCAGATAGTTTCTATCATTAATCAAATCCCAATGGTTCTCCCCTATCCTTGTACTCTATGTCTCAGTCTAGACCCAAACCCTCAAATCACATAAGAATGGTATGTCAGTGATAAGACGCCTACTTCGCTAATCAGTGTCCCGGTCTACGACTCGGCGTTCTAATGGGAATATAATGACATTTTTCAGTCTTAATGGAATTATAATGGCACTATTGAGGCGAAGAGCTCTCCCTCCGTTTGAAGGGACTCTCTCAACTTTGGGCCTAGACTGGTCTCCTGTCTCTCCTGTTTTATTCGAATGGATCATCTGTCATGGCTATTTTCATCATTAATTACACAATCGCTCTAGATTAAAAAGATTGAAGGTAATACATAAAAACAAACATTTATGCTGTCTATCGTGACATGTTACCCGATACATGGGTCAGATTTTCAGAAGATGTACAATTCAACTTCGCCAATCTTCACAAATAACCCAAATTTCAGACGAAAATAAACTTGAAAATGCAGTTCAACCTAACAAAACAGATTGCTAGAATCAATGCAATGGTAAATATACTCGAATTTACCTAGTATTGACCAAATTGCAGCCTAATTTAGCCTAATTTACCAAATGTGTACAGCTGCTAATTGTACATTTTCTGAAAATCTGACCCACATGTTCTAGAAGGGGTTGCTTGTGTCCCGTATATGTAAGGAACTAGAGCCTGACAGATTAATTACCCCAATTATACCCCAGTATGTAATTAATAATAAATGATATGACCAGGATATGTTATCCTATCATCATATAGGATTATTTATATCAGACCAGTGGTTTCATTCTCCTTATCATATACTATATCTTGTATGGGTCGGTTTCTAATGAATGTGTACAATTGGAGCGAATTATATTACTTGATTGGAGCGAATCATATAACTTGATTGGAGCGAGTTATATTACTTTATTCCCGGTAATTTAAGGTAATTATGCGCGTAGATTTGTGTTCAGTGGGCCAGTGCGCTTGACCACTTGAAAGGAGGCTTGATTCACATCTTTTTTTTTGTTATAAGGGTCAGATTATTAGTTATAAGGGTCAGATTTTCAGAAAATGTACAACTCGCCTTCACAAATCCTCTCAAATGACCCACATTTAAGACACAAATTAGCTTCAAAATGCAGTTTAACATAACAGAACTGATACTTTAAATCAATGCGATACCAAATATACTCACTTCTCAGATATACCCAGTATTCTTCATTATTCAGCCTAATTTAGGAGAATTTTCTAAATGTGTAGAGCTGGCAATTGTACATTTTCTGAAAATCTGACCCATAAGATCCTGACTTCGGCGCCAGAGGCATAGAGTGCTGTGGGTTTGACCCGTGTTGTGGGCTCCATTTCTCCTCCACCCCAATCTATTCCTTATATATCCGAAAAATAGTAGAGTATACAGTCAGGTTCAGAAGGCAGTTTTGGACCCCTAAATTTTAGGGGTCATTAACACTTTTAGCCTTAGTCTTAGCCTTGTGGTTAAGCCTATCGCTGGATGTGGAATCGAGGAATGTGACCGTCTGGACCTGACTGTATAGCACCCATTAGTGTGTTTCCCTTTAGAAATAGATAATATTACTCTAACCCAGAAGTTAGTGAACAACCAACTATAGAACCTGAACTAAACAATAAAACAGCCTGGTTAAGCATAATACAACATGCAACTTAAATTGACGAGCCTTTAAAAAAATTGTTGGTACATATTTTAAGTGTAGAATATAATTGTATCTAAATTACAATGTGCTTAAAATGCAGATGCTTTCTTCGCTGGTACATATTTTACAAGTTTACACAATCATTTAATCATTTCATTAAAATTACTTTTAAAGTATACAAGAGAGAATGGTATTCAATTTGAGAGTGAGAATTGCCTAAACCTTTATCACCACCCTTCGCACATATAAGACAAACCATGCAGAACCCGCTATTATCCGTGGGGATATGACTTTATGGTGATGGCTATGGCTTCTGTACCTAATTGGCTCATTTAGACTGATGTATCTATCACATCTACCCTAAATCATATTCCCTGTCAGTCAGATTACACTGTGTAGACAGGATATACATGGAGAAGTCGACATAAGTCTCGCTTATTACTATTATTTCCCCTGCCAGGTAATAATGGACGTTTATTATTAAATGTATGTACATGCATTATATATAGGAAGAAGGACCACAGGTATAGATGAGTGAAATCGCCAGAAAGTGTATAATTCGCCTTCTCCAATCGACGCAAATAAAACAAATTTAAGACAAAAATAATGTTCAGAATTTGGTTCAACATGGCCCAGCAGATTGTTTGAATCAAGGCAATATCAAATATATTCAGATATACCGAGTATTGACCATTTTTCAGTATAATTTGGCTGAATTTACGAAATGTGTAGATCTGCAAATTATACATTTTCTTGAAAATTTAACCAAGATACATGGCAGATGTTTTATATTTATCCAAACAAAAAGTGGGTTCCCGATTCACGCGGTATAGGGTTGATGGTTCGGCTAGATAGGGAGGATGGTAACTTTTTCTTTAGGAAACCACCTTCCAGGAATTGAAAAGAATATTTCGTGTCATATATTATTTTAAACAAGACAAATGGATCTGGTTAGGACTACTCGTTTTCTTGCTTCATTAATCTTTTCATCAAAAGTATCAACAGCAATCAGGCAAGCATTTTACCTTCTCTTCTATTTTACAAACAAGTTGATTCATTCTATGGATGGGAAGGTCTGTATTTTGATTTTGTTTCTCTTTTCGTTCTTCAAAACATACCTACACACAATAACATACAGCCAAATATATTATATGGGTCAGATTTTCAGAAAATGTACAATTTGCAGCTCTACACATTTAGGAAGTTCTGCTAAATTAGGCTGAAAAAAGAAGAATACAGGGTATATCTGAGTATATTTGGTATCACATTGATTTAAAGTAACAGTTCTGTTATGTTAAACTGCATCTTGAAGCTCATTTTTTTTAAAAATGTGGGTTATTTAGGAGGATTGGTGAAGGCGAATTGTACATTTTCTGAAAATCTGACCCATATATACAGAGTTACATAGATCAGCAAAAGTTCCTGATAACTACTATAAGTGTGTTCCGGGGTCTTGACACAAGAAAACATACATGTGCAAACAGAGCCAGCTGGCAAAGCTATGTGACAAATCCTCAAGTTTCTCAAAATAAGTACTTCTGGAGATAATTTGTGATAATTATGAGCCATAAAAACGAGTACATCTCTGATAAAGTCACTCGCAATTGCAAATGAATGTAAGCTGTATACTTTAGTTGTTATTTTTATTGTCCTTTTCTACTCTAGCCCTCACCCATTGCGTGTTGGGTGCGACAATATGAGATATTTTGGTCTAAAGTCAGAAGTTCATGTGTTGGGCTGTTATAATATGTATTTCTGAGGGTGGCTTAACATGTGAAAGCATCCAAAATACATTCAAACGTAAACTTTAAAGCCAATTGATCTTTGATGTGTTCCACTCAACCCTTTGTTCGAGATTGTTGCTGTTATTTTTGGTGATTGTAATTTATTTATTGGTGAGTTTACCAAGCTATTTACTACACAAGTATGTGTGCTACCAAAAGAGATGCATGTTATTTTGTATTCTATGTTTTGCTCAAGGGCTGAAAGTCTGCTTTCAAACTCTCAAACCATGATATATCAAGATAACCTTAGTAATTCTGGAGTATCTAGCAGATCTAGCATACAGTTTGATAAAATTAATCGTATTTACTAGTTACCTATACAATAGGAAATATTGTATAGGCATAAGTAAACATAAGTAAACAGGTATGCATTAAGACAGAGCATATTGTGTTGTGTTACAGGAAAATGAGTGACAAGTCGCTAAAAATGGATTTTGATATATCATCATATTCGAAAAGATGAAATCAAGCCTCTTCTAATGATGGTAAACATTAAGGACATATAAGAAGTGTTTCTATATTTTATGTTTGATATAATTTATGTTTTAAAACAAACTTTGCAATATTTCTGTGAGGGCAATTACCAGTAAAGTAGCTAAATATACTCCATAGGGTGGTCTTTAAAATGCAAGGATATATCTAATCCACAGTCTTGAAATTCGGGACATGTATTTATCCTACTGACAGCACTCAGCCCTCCAATAATAAGAGATTTCCAACAAAGAGGACATGTGAATAGGTCACTTTGAATAATATGATATTTTGCTACTTGTGACTCTTTTTCCTGAAAGACCTCACATATATAAGTATGCAAGCGTTTTCCTAAAGATGACACCAAACTGACTGGCTGATTTTCTGTTCTTGATACTAACTCAATTGACGCCCATTAACGTACAAACAGTGATGCAATAAAACTATATATGGGTCAGATTTTCAGAATGTACAATTGGCAGCTGTACACATTTAGTAAATGCTGCTAAATTAGGCTGCAATTTGGCCAATACTAGGTTTATTCGAGTATATTCGGCATTGCATTGATTCTAGCCATCTGTTTGGTTAGGTTGAACTGTATTTTGAACATTATTTTCGTCTGAAATTTGGGTTATTTGAGAAGATTGGCGAAGTTGAATTGTACATTTTCTGAAAATCTGACCCATATATATATTTGTAATATGTACCATATGATTTTAATTGTATTTTGTATTCAATATTTGTATTCAGCTACTACATTATGTATTACGTACAATATTCTCAGAAATAACTGCTGATCCATTGTTACATATACTTTGTTACCAAATTGACTTCATAATAAAAGAAAAGTAATTCAATATCTTCATGTCGATATAAAACATGTAATGAGAAGACATCAAGAAATTAAGCCAAATCCAGCGCAGTGTCGAAGTCATGATAATCCTACATATATGCCACATTGTGCCTTATTTAATAACATTAATATTCAATTATATTTCTATCTAAAGACATATGTAATAAACACTGAATGACACTCAGCTCAGGGAATCGAGGAACGTTCCAAGTACCTAGCCCGCATCATTCCATTATCTCTATTTAATGTAAAAACTGCATCTGTTACTTAAGATATGCAAATAATAATTGCTACAAATTTGACAGAATCGTTAGGAAAATTGTTAGGAAAATCGCTAGGTCACCCAAAGCAAACACCAGCTCATTTATTGTGACACATTAGTGAGCTAATCCTTGTATAATAGGGTCAGAATTTCAGAAAATGTACAATTGGCAGCTGTACAAATTTAGTAAATTCTGCTAAATTAGGCTGCAATTTGGTCACTACTAGGTAAATTCGAGTATATTCGGCATTGCATTGATTCTAGCAATCTCTTTGGTTAGGTTGAACTGTATTTTGAACATTATTTTTGTCTGAAATTTCGGTTATTGGAGAAGATTGGCGAAGTCGAATTGTACATTTTCTGAAAATCTGACCCAATAATGCTATTGTACTCTCTACACTAAGAATAACATCTGTGGCTTAATGCCCCAACAATGGCACACCTTTAAAACTAAAATCCCCCCAATAAAGATGTTTATCAGATTGGGTCAACACAAACAGGCACTGACCACTCGACCATGGACTGACCATTGGTCTGACCATGTACCTTAAGTTGTGTACCCCTCTCCAACCCCGAACCTCTTATTGCGACCATGTGGTGCCTTAGATGAGTTCTGCATACATCCGCAATATTTGGGGGATTTAACATTTGGGTCAGAATTTCAGAAAATGTACAATTCGCCTTCACCAATCCTCTCAAATAACCCGCATTTAAGACAAAAATGAGCTTCAAAATGCAGTTTAACATAACAGAACTGATACTTTAAATCAATGTAATACCAAATATACTCAGATATACCTGGTATTCACCATTTTTCATCTTAATTGAGGAGAATATCCTAAATGTGTAGAACCGCCAATTGTACATTTTCTGGAAATCTGACCCATTTACAAAATGGCAGCAATAGATGGCAGTGTACTAGCCCAGGACTTTGAAGAAGACGGGTTATAGGAGTTGAACTACCTGTTACAATAATGGATGGTAGTATACTACCTGAGGAGTTAGTGGAATACCAGCTATAGGAGCTGATCTAAACAGCCTGGCAAAACTATATACGACAATAGCTGGTAGTATACTACCTCAGGAGTTAGTGGCAGATCAGCTGATATAAACAGCCTTATAGAGTTCAGAACATAATTTATATTATGTTTCTTTTTCTGCGTTGACATATTTTGGAACACCTTTTTAATTTGCTGATATTGCACTTTGGACTAAAAAAAAAGAACCAAGACGATGAAATGAAACATATATTCAGTAAAAGTACCAAGTCTGTAGGACAGACCTATAGATATTGGTTGTTATGGTATGTTTTCTTACTGCATATTACCCTTTTAAAGGCCTCACACTGTTCCCTCCCACCCTGAGGGCAAACCTGACCACCGCCATACAATATACCCCCATTGTCCTCTATGCGATGAACTGTATTAATATTTTCCTAGCCTTCTGGGTGTGAGCATTGTAATCATTCACCTGGTCATTTTGGTCATTCTTCATACCTTTGGTCACTGATGGACCTACCGAGGTGGTCAATTGACCAGCTATTCTGAGGAGGTCCAAGACTGGTAAAGAAATTCTCCAACTTGGATAAACTTTCACCTCCTTGCCACTTGACTGGTATGTGCTGAACATTAAAAGTACTTTATGTTTGGCTTTTGGGAAGTTATAAGTCTGTACTTATTCGAGGCAATTGAACACTGATTGATATAAAGGATCTTGAGTAAGTGTTGGTCACATTTTGATCGAGGCTTATAATTGCATTTGAATAGTTCTCCTATATATGAAGCATGCATATGTATATGTGTTGATGTAAGTTCTCAGGTCGTGTGGGTGAAGTCTCCCAAAGATGTACAAATTCCCTTCACAAATCCTCTCAAATAAACCAATTTTAAGACGAAATTTCAGTTGAAAATGCAGTTCAACATAACGGAACAGATATTTACAATGAACCCAATGTCAAATATACTCAGATATAGCTTTAGTACACGTCGTTTTTTAGGAGAAGTTAGGAGAATTTATTCAAAGTGTTGAGGTGCCGATTGTACAAATTCTCCCAACCTGCCCCGGTACGGCTTGACTAGTTTTAAAAATGTAAATGTGCAAACACCTATGAATAACTTGTTGCCATAATAAGTGGTGTGTATATTCTGAAGAATACATTTCAAGGTCACGGGACATTAAATGTATTGCTTGGTTTGGAGCTATGGTCCTGTGTATCAGCTCGAAAATGTTTTTTGGAAAGTATTTTCTTTGTGTAATATTATTTATTAATTATTTGTGTAATACATTGTCACACTTTCGTCCTGTGTTTTAAAAAATAAATGTTGTTAAACAATCTTTCACACTATTATAAAGTGTCTTTCTGTCTCTTTTCTCTTGTCTCACGTGGTCCTGGGTATGACCATAAAGTGCCTTTCTGTCTCTTTTTCTCCTTTTCTCTTCCTTCTTCTCTATCTCTATTTCCTTCTCAGCTCTCCCGCCCTTGATATGACCATCTTTAATGTGTTGTTAAGGGCGTAAAGCAACCAATCTCACTCCCTCGTCTCAGATGTCCGGATGAAAAGATGCATTTATAATTGAAAGTTTATGCAATAAATAATATAGTATAAACCTCTATATTCCCTTCCCTGCTTCCCAATAAGTCCCAGTTCTTTCCAAACCAGAGGAAATAAGCACTATCGGCAATCAGAACTATTAAAAGCTATATTATTGTGACTTTGATAAATACAATGATATTCGTCACAGGTCTGCAAGCATCGGTGGTTCAGTGGTAGAATGCTCGCCTGCCACGCGGGCGGCCCGGGTTCGATTCCCGGCCGATGCAAGACTTTTCCACACGTAGAAGTCAAAATAGGAATATCTGTCATGAACCTGGCAATGTACCTTTGCCACCGAGCCACGTCACGTCATTCCAAAACCATTTCTCACAATCATTTTCACCTTTCCTTATTCTAAATCTTGCTATAGTCGTCAATTCAATTCAATTCAAAGCATTTTTTATTTATACGAGAGGTGTACAAAAAGGAGACCCGTATCTGAAAGGTGACTTCCAGGTATTCCAGCGGGTTCCTGACTAGTTGCTACCAGAAAAAAATTTGAATTTACATTAATATGTCCAAAATAAACTTTAGGGCTATTTTCTAATAACTAATCTAGGAGTATTTAGTTAAACTTAAAGTGATAAGTAGTTCATAGCCATTGAGACAGACAATAAACTTCATCTAGCTAATAGTTAATACAATCTATCTAAAGCAGTTTAATAAATTCATCAGTAGTAGAGACGAATAAAAATAAGGTATAGCAGTAGGAACAGTAATAATGGTAGTAATGGTAGGTCCGGACCAAGCAGGCACTTGTATGGCTCAGGCTGGTCCACTGGAAGACCTGTCTTCACTAGAGGTCCTTTTTGCCAATATTCGGGGAATGATACAGAACTATAATAAGATATAATAATATTAATGAAGTGAACTCGTTCTATAAGGGCACCTTAGAAAAGTGATATTTGGGATGTGTCTCACAGACCCATTCGCCCTGAACCCGTCATCTCACTACACTACTCACAACTGGCTATGCAGCACTCAATGTCGTTTGTGGGTGAGATTTTCAGAAAATGTACAATTCGCCTTCACCAATCCTCTCAAATAAGCCACATTTAAGACAAAAATGAGCTTCAAAATACAGCTTAACATAACCGAACCGTTACTTTAAATCAATGCGATACCAAATATACTCAGATCTACCCAAAATTGATCATTTTATAGCCAAATTTAGCAGAAATTGCTATATATGTAGAGCTGCTAATTGTATATTTTCTGAAAATCTGACCCTTGTGATGTGTTCATAAGTCGCAAAAATGATATTTCTTACAGGACTCTAGGCCCAAACCCTGACATAGAAATAAGAATGGTAGACTATGTCAGTGATTCGACACCTACCTCGTTAATCAGTTTCCTGGCCTAGGACTAGTTGTTCTAATGGGGTTATAATGACATTTTGCGGTCTGAATGAAATTATAATGGCGGTTTGAGGCGAGAGGTTTGAAGGGACTTTATAATCTTTGGGCCTAGACTGAAAGTGTTTTATTTAAAAAATCGGTTTGTATGAGTGTTCTTGCGTTTCTAAGGTCTCTATATGGGTCAGATTTTTAGAAAATGTACAATTCGCCTTCACCATTCCTCTCAAATAACCCACATTTAAGACAACAATAAGCTTCAAAATACAGTTTAACATAACAGAACTGATACTTTAAACCAATGCGATGCCAAATATACTCAAATATACCTGGTATTCATCATTTTCAGCCTGATTTAGCAGAATTTTCTAAATGTGTAGAGCTGCCAATTGTACATTTTCTGAAAATCTGATCCATATGGAGTATACTTTAGCTATACTTTACTCGTAGTTGTTCCCCAGTGATATTGCAAAATATATTTTTTCTTTCAATAAAATATAGAAACGCTTTCTAGAGTTCCTAAATTGTTAACATGGTTGGAATACACATATAATTTTTGTCAAATATGATGGTATCTCAAAATCCATTTTTTTCGAATATGACTCAGCACATTTATTTCACGCATGATAAATGACAGACTTCAACAAAAGGCAAACAATTCAAACTCTCAGATCATCATCACAACAAACCTTTGAAATCGTGACAAATTTTATTGAAAGCCACACCAGAAATTATAATCATGCGTTCTCTATAGATCTATACATTCCTTTCACAAAAGCATCTTTTGACAAGTACGCAATTTGCGTATTCTCTAATTACCCGACGTTACGCTTTAATGAACGCTTTGATTCCCTGGCCCCATATGGGATGGTATTGATTTTGTCACTCAACATCAAAGTTCTATATGTGAGAATTAAAACAGGGAGTGTGGACGTGTGGACAGGGTGACAATGCGGGGGAGAAACCTGCCACCTATCGGGAAGGGAACACACCTGGCTTTGTTGACTCAGATGAATGTTTGATGTTAATCGGGAGAGGGGGCGGGGGAGGGAGGGGGGATGGGGGGGGGATAGGTGTCGTGGGGGGTGGGGGGGGGGGGGGGGGGGTGGAGGGCGCTTAACGATGGCAGTAAGTAGATATTGTCAGTCAAGGTCCAAACCCTCAGATCAATGATTAGACGCCTACTTCGCTAATCGGTTTCCTGGCCTAGGACTCGGCGTTTTAATGGGAATATTTTGCGGTCTTGATGGAATTATAATGGCACTTTGCGTTTTGAGGCGAGAGGCTTTCCCTCCGTTTGAAGGGACTCTCTCAATTTTGGGCCTAGAAAGTAGATTGTGTAGTTTTAATTTGCAGTAAATTCTATGAACATAATTTCGCACAGTGCCATTCGTGGACATAATCGCTGTATATCTTACCGGTAACTTGCAATTTCTATGCCTGTCGAGAGGCCAACGTTATAACATTGGGCCTGATACTGGCTTCTTTTGGGCTACCCCCTAGCACCCACCACCCCCCCCCCCCCCCCCCCCGCACCCCCCCCCCCCCCTGACACACCTGCCTAAACAGGGGTTGTAAACACCTGGTGTTATTTACCTGATGGATAGTTAATACAAGTTAATGATGCTGTCCATTTGGGGTTATACTGGGTCTATTAGGTTAGGGACATCTGTGAGTGAGCATTTAGTGGTGGGTGTGGGGTTGGTGAATACACACAGCAGTGTGACAGTTGTATATGTATTCAGTCCCCATTAATATCCTTTACTCAAAGATCTAGTTTTTAATAAGAATATTCTGGAGGTGCAAATTATATCACCTCCCCTCTGGCTACTTTTACTTTTTCTAAATTCAGGTTATAATCAAACCAGTGAACCGTGTAGGGAGGATCTCAACAATAACAATAGTATCCTATGACCAGTCAGAAATCCTCCGAATTGATTGAGATTATATATGTATTCGAAATAAATATATAATAATGATGACTGTACGGTATATTGTATATATGGGTCAGATTTTCAGAAAATGTAAAATTGGCAGCTCTACGCATTCAGAAAATTCTGGTAGATTAGGCTGAAAAATGGTGAATACCAGGTATATTTGAGTATATTTGGTATCGCATTGATTCAAAGTATCAGTTCTGTTATGTTAAACTGCATTTTGAAGCTCATTTCTGTGAATTGTACATTTTCTGAACATCTGACCCATGACTAAATGTGCTCCCAACCCGAAAGGGCTCCACCTCAGATCAGAGTTGCTATTACAAAAGATTGTGATCTTTCGTCTAATTATGTGTGCAATACTGGCCAGGTGGAGCTAGAGTCACTAATGAGGTCCTTATCCGACACATTAGAGTGGATCAAGCTATAGTAGGTATATCACTGTAGATAAACCACCCCTGCTAATTACCGCAAGGGGTAAATTTTGGATCTTTATTTAACCTTCAAGGATAATTACGCCCATGCACTATGAAGCGTGCAATAGGGGAGTTGCATAGCCGCCATTTTGAATCTTGATTCGCATGGAATTATGGGACTAATGTTACAGTCTAAAATCTATAGAAAACATGTCATGTTCAGCATGGAATATTCATCAATGTTCTGAAGTCAATATCCATGTGTTATACATGTTCCCATAACACAAGCCTCCATCTTTCCCATCATGCATTTAGTTTTCATAGATGATTTATACAAGCTATGATATTGGTGAAAACATTCTTGCAATTTTCGATAAAATATTGCCAAATATTTGTATGTCAGATTTCAACAGAATCCATCCCATGATGCAATGTACCAGACATGCGCAGTGGCTCATGCAACTCCCCTATTATTGGATGTATGGGTCCTCCTTGTACATCCCCCTTAGGTACAAATAAAGAATACTTTTAATTGAATTGAATTATTGAATTGCGATTGCATTTGCAAAAGATCTAACTCTGAACAACAGAACATAATATGTTTTCTGAGCTAGGTTTTAATCAAATTTAAAAATATTTTTTATAGGAAATGACCTTTTAATTCTGGATCCATCAGCTACCTTACATCGTTTGTACCTAAGGGAATACGATAAAACGTGTGTTTTAGACAAAATAGTTTGATCCCGATGTATGTGTCAGATTTTCAGAAAATGTACAATTCGCCTTCACCAATCCTCTCAATTAACCCACATTTAAGACAAAAATGAGCTTCAAAATGCAGTTTAACATAACAGAACTGATACGTTAAATCAACACGCACGACACCAAATATACTCAGATATACCGAGTATTCTTTATTTTTCAGCCTAATTCAGCCTAATTCCCCAAATGTGTACAGCTGCCAATTGTACAGTTTCTGAATATCTGACCCATATATCTATGGGTGAGATTTTCAGAAAATGTGCAATATATATATATAGACCCATTCTCACGAAAGTAGTGCAACCCCCCATTATTTCCATCTATTGGTCAATTTCTTGGTCGATATTGATCTTAAATACATAGGAATTAATTAGCTACATGCGCCTTGGCATAAGCATAATTAAAATATATACTCTTGTGTATCTGTGATGTATATTTTTTAAATTATATACTATCAAATCAAGGGAAAATCCCCATTAATCACTACCAAACTCATAGTTATGTTGGGAAAACATAGTCGAATCAATATGCATAAATAAGATTTGTGCCATAGATTGGAGCATAAAAAACGAATAAAATGATGCATTAAGGTTGAATGTAGCTGCAGAATTTATGCTCCTAAGTCAATTAATGTAAAAATGGCTAAATTGAGGTGTAAAAACGTCGCCAGACAAAATAGCTGTGCTTTCTGAAATAATAAAATTAATTTTGTCTAAGAAGTATGATTTCATAAGCATAGGTTGGCAGACACATGTATACCACCATTGGAAGATTGTCAGACCTTAGGCCTTAGGCCCTGGGGCTGATCCTAATAATTGGTGGAAAAAACGTCGCCCCCCGGCGACGTTTTTTCCACACTAGGGGGACGTTTTTACATAAAAAGATGAGCTAAATATTGGCAAAATTAAATCATTTTCCACTTATTTACCATTATATCATCCTAGACTTTGTGGGAAATGATCTCCAGAAGCTGTTAAGATTTCGAAAAGTGAGTTATTTAGACTTTAGATAGGGCGACGTTTTTACAACTTTCACTCAATATATGACTTGGCAGTGTAAAAACGTCGCCCCTATTTGAATCCTTGTACTCAAGAAATAATTTGTTTCTGATGTTTATATCCTGCTTAGTTTTAAGAAACAGGTCCTCAGGTAGCCTTCAATAACAAAATTTAAAAAATTGATCCATACATTTTATGTGATGAGTGATTATGATACATTGCATGGAAGAGGTATGGACATCACAGGATACAACATAATTCTTGTAACTATTCTTTGACAAGAATGCAAGGATACATCAAGGATATATTTGATACACTGTCCTGAAATTTGGTACAGATATTGCTATGATTATTAGCGCAAGGCACTCAAAAAATGGGAATATTCCAACAAAGAAATCTGATGATTTAATCACTTTGAATAACATCACTTTTGTAACTTGTGACTCATTTTCCTGAGACACATCATATAGGACTCTACTGTATGAAAACGTTCTCATCCTTGAGTGGATAATGACATGAATGACAAATTTTCAAAACATAATGCTAAAATGGTCTAAAATGGTGCCAATCATGTATTAAAAACATAAAAAATAACAATCAGACTTTATATAATTGACTAAATTAGAGATAGATTGGGCGACGTTTTTTCACTCAGAAAAAACGTCGCCCAAATTTGAAGTCCTAAAATGTGGATGATTACCAAGAATCTGGGTAACTAATCATACTCAGGGGTAAAGGCTTATATTTGATTATATTATAACATAAAAAATAGAACAATTTGAAAATAATAAATAAAGACACAGTCAATGATAGGATGTTTCACCTGATTAATGTGGGAATCCAGTTTCTGACATTTTTGGTTGCCACAATTTTAAAAGATTTCATACAAGAAAGAAAAACGTTTTTTGGCTATTACATCAAAAAAACATTTAGTTAGAGAATGGTGATAGAAATAATTGATGATATACAAATTAAATTAGAGAAATGTTCATTACTAAGCAATAAAGGGGTGTGCGACGTTTTTTCACCAACTTTTCTATGCCAATCTTAGATAACCTCCTGTATAAAGAATAATGGTCTAATTTATTGGCAAACTCAGATATATTACCGCTTGTATATTACCTTGAAACCCACCAACCCTCAGATCGATCAAGCAAAATATAATTTTGACTCTTCTAGGATGGGCTGCACCATTTTCGTGAGAATGGGCCATATATATATATATACTTAAAGATGAAGATGATGGATTCCTCGAGGTCTCCCATCAGCAAGAACTCCTTGCCTTTATGTATCTCATTGCATCCCTTATGCTAAAAGGAAGTAATTAGAAGCCCTCAGACGTGCCTATAGTTAAGCCTAGCGCTAATGACACCTTTGTAAGCAGTTAGACTCAATTACTCACAACAAGCTGAGAGCTAATGCACTGTTTAACATAACAGCTGGTTTAGGGATCAGTAAGACAATGGAGGACTTACTTTAGCCCGAAAATTGGTCTGTGTCCAAGGTTACATTTGGGTCAGATTCTCAGTAAATGTACAATTCGCCTTCACCAATCCTCTCAAATAACTCACATTTAAGACAAAAATCAGCTTCAAAATGCAGTTTAACATAACAGAACTGATACTTTAAATCAATGCAATACCAAATATACTCAGATATACCCAGTAATCATCATTTTTCAGCCTAATTTAGGAGAATTTCCTAAATGTGTAGAGCTCCCAATTGTACATTTTCTGAAAATCTGACCCATATAGTATCTTCGTTTAGGCCCAAAGATGAGAGAGTCCCTTCAAAAGGAGGGACAGCCTCTCGCCTCAAACTGCAAAGTGCCATTATAATTCCAGGTAGACCGCAAAATGTCATTACAGAACGCCTAGTTTGAGGAATCCGATTAGCGAAGTAGGCGTCCAATCAATGACATACCGTTCTTATCTGATCTGAGGGTTTGGACCAAGACTGGATATATGCAGTCTTGGGCTTTCTTTTAGATGCTTTGCTGTTCATCCATCTTTGTTTCTCTTCGTTACTCGTCGTTCCTCCTCTCAGGATCCCTTTTACCTCAATTTGATGGGTTGATGATATGATGGAATATATAGGAATACATTATACAGTTCTGGGGTATTTTTTGGGATTTTATTTAATCTTGGGTATCAGATCCCCTTCTCGGGGTTTCATATCTTATCCAAGATGTACTGTATAAATGTTATATACATTTCCGATTGGGAATAGCCCTGAGAGATTTGAATATTTATAGACAAAATATGCATGGTTAATTTATATTCTAAAACATTTTGAAGGTAGTCTCACGTTCTTCAAATGTTACAACTCAACACAATTGTTGAAGCATAGTATTTACCCCCTGATATTGATTATGGCGGGGCATAAACTATAATTGATTACAACTGTGATATGTTTCAGGAAAATGAGTCACAAGTCGCAGAATTGATATTTTTCAAAGTATTTTATTCACAAGATTTCTTTGTACGAACATTCTCATTTTCTAATGCTCTAAGTCTAGGTCTCAAGACCGTGTATTAAATATATCCATCCCCCCAAAAGGCCTTTTCATCTTACATGTACCATAACAATTAGAATATCTTTTTGTTTTAACTTTAGATTTAGATTTTTAGTGAGAATCAAACTCAGTTACTTTTTTCAATATTAATCCTTGCCAAGGGGATATAATAAATAGTGAATGGACATCGGACCTAAGGCCTAATTAGATATACAATTACTAGCACCTCGTTCTATTCTGGTTAGATATATTCCACTTCAGACAGGTAAGCATCTATACCTCAGTTTCCTCAATCTCAATTTCAAACAGCGGAACGTTAATTGAACCATAGAACAAGCCAGTGAATGCACTGTGTGCGTACACCTATATGCTGTATATGGGTGAAATCACCAGGAAATGTACAATTCGCCTTCACCAAACATCTCACAAAAATCCAAATTCAGGACAAACATGGGGCTCTAAATAAAGTACGACACAACCAAATAGGCTTTTTGAATCAATGCAATACCAAATATATTCAGATCTACCTAGTTTATATCACCTTTCCGCCTAATTTAGCAGAATTTAAGAAATGCGTACAATTGCCGATTGGACACTTTCTGTCGGTCCGACCCAAATTACCTAATGTATACTACTCAACACCTGTGACACGTGACACACGACGCATGCGCGCCACAAGCTGTTGTCTGGCTGTCTGTACACACATCTCGTTAGCTTACCTTGATTGTCAGTTAACGACCTGTAATTGGCACATTGCTATAGAGAGTATTAGCTTAGTTACTCTAAGTCTTGTCACCATATGTGCTAAAACTCTCTAGCGCTGTAACAATAGTAAATTCGGAATTAATTGACCAGAAATCAATAACGTATGAGTGTGGCTAGATGATGAAGATTTAGCTTTCTTTAACTCATCTTGATTTGTAAGTTAATGAGTCCAATTTTGAGTCTTAGATCTATAGCTTAAGGCTCTTGACCCCTAAGCCGATACTCATGCGATTCGTACGGAATTTAGTGGAAAAGGGTCCTCTGCGGTGCAAAATCGCATGAGAATCGGCGGACACTAGGCACTTTATACTCCAATTTAAGGTCGTAGAATGCCACGTTTGAATAATCGTAAAGCTGATTAAAACACATCTATGTAGATGAAGTTGCGGTTTATTTGAAAAGTATTTCATTCAGGATATGAATTACACTGAGTGCTGTTTTCATCACAACCTGGGGCATGTTTATAAGATATTAAATTATAATGATAAGGAGCGATCACAATGACATAATAGTGGCAATGACTTGAACAGATAATACTAATTACAATATCCAAATTATCATTATTTTCTAAAAGTACATGGTACATAATATATGCAGGTAAAATACATAATGTATATTTTCTAATCTTCTAATAATTTCTAAGTTTATTTCATTTAATTTTGTTTCTGATCTCGACCTTTGGTCTTACTTTGGACTTTGTTAAATAGAGTTAGGTCTAGATAGACACAGCGGTGGGCGGAAGACCATGGTTATTCTGTATTGGATTATCATCTGTAGGCCCATATCTCAATGTTAATGTCCTCAATTGATTATTAGAACTTCATTGTACAATGTACCTGTTTGTCGATAACTCAACTGTTGTTATTACAGAAGATGTGCTGTATGAAAATACTAAATAAAACAAATTTTGGATATATATTTTGATACTTGTTTAGTTTACGAAAGCCTCACATCTGTAATTATTTCATTTATCTCATCATCTGAATAACCATGTGTCTTATATTTTTCGGTTTTTCAGTTTATATGATGAGATGCTGAGAGAATAAGGTCAGTATTCATTTCCTAATCGAAGTATTTTTGCTTCCTAAAATCGACTACAGTAAACCTATTAATGTTCGCGCAGTATTTATTTTAGCTATTTTAGCGCACCCATCTTGCTGCGTGAAAATAAATCCTGTGCGAAAGGTATAATTATTGCATAAACAATGCGTGAGACTTCCTTGCTGCGCGAATTTAAATCCACGCGAAAAGGTGTATAGTAACGTACTTAGTGCGCGAAAATTTATCTGCGCAAAAATAAACACAGTATACAAAATAGACTCCCGTGTAAATTTGGGTTCTAACAAACAATTCCGGTCAAACTATTTATGATGAGTACCAAAAGAGCAGAGTAGATAATCTGTAGTCTTTGATCGACGTTAAAGATTCTCAGCTAATATTACGATAAACAAATCCATATTCCGCTACTCTGATGTGTTTTGAAGTCGAATAGGCTGAGAAAACAGGGTGATACTAAGTGAAACCACCATAGAAATGGATTTCGTTGGGTCGTCCAAATACAGTAGAACCTCTCTATTGAGACCACCCTTTGGACTGAACGATTTGTGGTCTTATAGCGAGGTGGTCTCATTAGAGTGGTTAGTCTAATAAGAGGAAAGCAATTCGGGACTGAGAGAAACTGGTCTTAATAGAGGGGTGGTCTCTGTAGAGAGGTGGTCCTGATGTGAGGTTCCACTGTATGAATGAGGACTTTATCAGGCCCTGTAACAAAAACACCTGGACACAATCCCAAATGGCTTCTATAGTTGTGCGCTCCAAGTTAGGTACTAAAACTAAACTAAACTAAAAATACCTAGAAAGTCCTAGGGTATAGTCAAAATATCACCATTTGAGGAAAATATTCCATTTTAAGGTTCTAAATTTGAATTCAATGATACAAAAATCATAATCACTTGAAACTTAGACACAATTTAGGCTCCTAGCTAGCATCAATCTTATCCCCTAAGAACAAAGAAAACAGGTTAATTTTTAAAGATTTAAGAAAAGAAAAGGGTAATAAGTCCCTAACTTAGGGAGCAGCACTATAGATGGATGGATAGGGAAAAAAGAGGAAAGAAATAGAACGTCTGTAGCTTTAATTGGGGATTTGCATGTGCCACTGCGCATGTCTGTCACAGTGCATGCTGGGACGGATTCAGTTCAAGTCTGACATAGAAATATTTGGCAACATTTTTATAAAAAATTGTTTTTCAAAAAATTGTTTTCACCACTATCATTGTATCGATGATTTATATGAAAACCAACTGCATGATGGGAAAGATGAAGTCAAGGGTGATGGAAACATGTATAACACATGGATATTGACATTAGAGCATTGATAAATAGTCCATGCTGAACATAACATGTTTTCTTTAGATTTCACACTGTACCAGTAGTCCCATAATTCCATGCGAATCCAGATTCAAAATGGCGGCTATGCAACTCCCCTATTGGTGGGTATGGGGAGGTCAGCTTCTGAGTTTAGCTTAATAGAGTGTAGCAGATGTCCTTGTCTGCCTGCCTGCATGATTACACACGACCTCCACCTCCAGCACCTCTACTCTCTGGCAATCAATTAACTAATGAACTAATTATGTCTAATTAACCACTGAAGGATTCCTCACACACTCTGCACAATCACAACTAATAGGCTGCAAGTATAGATGGGTCAGATCTTCGGAAAATATACAATCGGCAGATCTACATACTTTGTAAATTTTGTTAAATTAGACCGAGAAATGGTCAATATTAGTATATCTGAGTATATTTGGTATTGCCTTGATTCAATCAATCTGTTTGGTTATGTTGAACTGAATTTTGAACCTTATTTCTGTCATAAATTTGGATTATTTGGGAGAATTGGTGAAGGTGAATTGGACATTTTCTGGTGATTTCACCCAGGTGTAGGTGTAGCATGGGGATGTGCTAATGTGTAGAGTTAAGTATCAGTTCGTTTAGTACTCCATGTTAAATGTGGTTTAACTGTTGTTGTACCGTTGACACCTAGGAAGGTAGGCATTATGCCTGGGAGTATACATAGATTTCACATGACGTCACCCAGTAGGCTGGGGTATCACGGTAGCCGCCATGTCTCGGGTCATCGCTACGCTTGCCGCCTATGGCGGGGGTATCAAAACAAAGTTGATAAACCTCACAAGACAGGATAGTTGGGTAATACTACACTAAAGGCAGGTTATCTAACCTATGAAGAAGATATTATTGAGGCAGATGAAAACTGGTAAAAGTTAAAACAGCCAGAAAACGGTATTTTCAAGTATCGCAGCATACATAGGCATCTAACTAGACCCCAGACATGGCGAGGGCCGTGACGTCAGTGAAATCTATGTATACATGAAGCGTTCAGTCTAGGCTCAGAGTTGAGAGAGTCCCTCCGAACTAAGGGAAAGTATTCTCCAAACCGTAACTTGCCATTATAATCCAATTGGGATGCCTACTCTAAAGCCAAGAAAGCGATTAGCGCAGAAAGCGTCCAGTCATTGACATACCATTCTTATCTAATCGTAGAAGCGCCCGACCAAGTCAAATCGAAAGCTTTACACGTTTGGTAGATTCTTCTGAAGTTAGGCTGAGAAATATTAAATACTAGCACCGCAGTATCTGAGTAACCTTGGTATTGTGGTCATTACAGAATTAGGTTTGGATATGTTAAACTGTATTTTTAACCTTATTATCATCTTAAATCCAATTAAGACCGCAAATTGTGTTTAAAATCCCATTAGGGCGCCTACTTCAAGGAACTGTGCCTTCTGTCCCAATCACCAAATTCAATCATATTTTTCGAAATATAAAAAAATGACCAGAGGTTAGACTACGACCTGTAAGAAACAAATTATTTTCCTTCAATATGCCTCACTAATTGAGGTCCAACGCAAGTTATCTTAGCTATCTCAGACGTGTATTTTATGTCGTGAAATACAACTTTTTGTTATATATCAAAACCACATTTCTAAAATGTATTATTGATAATATTTCAACAATCCGACAAAATTAGAATTAGAAAAGCTTTATTCAGTAGAATCAGTGCGAGACAAAGCTTTTGCAAAAATTTTACATAAATTATTATAGACATACAAGGACATCAAATTTACTATGACAATTTTACAAGAATTTCAAAATAATTACAATGTAAACAAGTAGTAAGGGTTACTTAAACATCTGTTTCTAAATGGTACCCAGGTTAAACATATCCCATATCTCAGGTATATAGCAGATTCATTTGGGTCAGATTTTCAGAAAATGTACAATTCAACTTCGCCAATCTTCTCAAATAACTCACATTTCAGACGAAAATGAACTTCAAACTACAGTTCAACCTAACCAACCAGATTGCTAGAGTCAACGCAATGCTGAATCTACTTGAATTTACCAAGTATTGGCCAAATTGCAGCCTAATTTAGCAAACTTTGATAAATATGTACAGCTGCCAATTGTACATTTTCTGAGAATCTGACCCATTTATTCAATTTATTCTATTTCCATCAGGAGGAATCCGCAGTGAGACCTGTAAATCCCCTATTAAACCAAGTTCACATACTTTACATTATGTATCAGTTATAGTTTATATCAGAGACTAGGAGACTTCTATGAGCCCGATCTGGAATATATTAGTCATGAATCTAACAATGAAATCAATCAATCAATCAAGGCCCAAGAACTGACAAAATGTCTAATTTGTAACAAAATTACAATAATATCATTTTAGAAAATAATGGTACATTTTAATGGTTAGGACGACCCATTTTCCAGCTTTAGTTCGCTTTTTTGGGTAAAAGAAAATCACAACAGAATTTAGGCAGAAGGATTCTTCTTGGATGGGGAAGGTATTTCTAGGCACAGGGTGTAAATCGAAAACACGCCTATTTATTTGTTGCCTCATCCCCTAGCTAGAAAAACCACACCCTACCTAAACTTGTTTTACCCAGCATTGTTCCGTTAGGACTTTGGGCCACAAATTGTCCCTTTCATTTTTTGTATTTTTTAAAACAGTGGCACCTCAATATGTGGGTCAGATTTTCAGAAAATGTACAATTCACGTTCGCCAATCCTCTCAAATAGTCCACATTTAAGACAAAAATGAGCTTCAAATTGCAGTTTAACATAACAGAAGTGATACTTTAAGTCAATGCCATTCCAAATATACTCAGATAAACCCGGTATTCTTCATTTTTCAGCCTAATTTAACAGAATTTCCTTAATGTGTAGAGCTGCCAATTGTACATTTTCTGAAAATCTGACCCATGTAAGCTATGCAGAAAATCTCACATACTAATATCACAAAATTGCAATTTCAAATTATCCTTATGTTTTTAAGTTGATTAACTTGGAGGCAACCCAGCTGAACAAACCCCGATATTGAACGTCGTTGATGTTTTATTTTATACTTAATACTGTTAAAATTATTGTTGTTTTGCTTGATGATAAAGTTGGTTTGAGCTGTTAAAATTATTGTTGTTTTGCTTGATGATAAAGTTGGTTTGAGCTGGACACTTGGGCCCATCATGACAATAAGGCCTTCACTGGCAGGCGTTCCTGCCCAAGTGGTAGTACTCTGAGCCCGTAGTGCCGTACTCATCCTGGGTGGCCAGGCTTCTGTTCGCACCTGAAGGCCCGATCAAATGTGCAGCCGCCAGGTAACCCCCGACCTCACCTGCTGGAGTAGAGCTGTTGATGGTACCAAGCCTCTGTAACTGTGCCTGGTTGTGACTAGCCAAGCTCTGGAAAGCCCGATCCTGCTCGCCAGGAGATCCAAGGAAACTATTCAAGCTATTCATACCATTTTTGCCGGTCCACGCTGACGGATCGTTCATTGCGCTGTTACCAGAGCTTGAGCGGCCTGGTTTGATGTAACCCAAGTCTTCCATGGCTGCGGCACCCATCTGGTAGCCTCCAGCAAAACCCAGGTTGTTGACGACCTGATAGTTGCCGCTTGATTCTCTCTGCAGCATGGCAGACTGCAAACTCTGCATCTTGTGTGGTGAGAAACTCATCTAGAAATGTATAGAGTTATATAATCATCAGTAATAATGATAATCTTTTATTTCCTAAACAATATAATAGGGGATTTTCATGTTACACTGCCCATGTCTATTACAATGCATGATGGGATGGATTCAGTCCAAATCTCACATACAAATATTTAGCAACATTCCTATCGAAAAGTGAAAGGATATTTTCACCAATATGTTAGCTTGTGACAATAATATATAACAACCAAAGACATGATATGAAATATTGGTATGTGTGTTATAGGAACACGTATAACACATGGATATCGGCATTAGAACATTGATAAATAGTCCATGATGAACATGGCATATCTTTTTTATAGATTTTACACCGTACCATTAGTCCAATAATTCGATGCGAATCAAGATTCAAGATGGAGTCTGTGCAAATCCCCTATTACACCTTTTGGGAAGAGGATGGACCTTCTGCATATGGAGCAACTCCAGGACGTCCTAGAGCTACTCAGATGGAGTGTGTACATTCATGGATATGACCTTCTCTCATGTGTTATTGTCTTGGTCGTTGAGGTCAACTAAAACCACGAAAAGATGCGATCAAGGCGATTCCAATGATCATCTTAAAGGCATTTCTATATTATTTTCAGTTTGATATTTTTATTTTCGAGTAAAATGTTAGCAATATTTCTGAGTGGGCAGTTACTAGTGAAGTAGCTAAATGTACTCCATAGAGAAACCCAAGGATATAGTTGATAAACTGTCTTGAAACTTGGGACATGTATTCGTACAACCTCTAGGACTAGACACTTCAGAAATGAAAAAAATCCAACAAGGAAATCTTGTGAATAAATCACTTTGAAAGATATCCATTGATTGTGACTTGTGACTCATTTTCAACTCCATAATTCCATCATTACTTGCGAATCAAGATCCAACATGGCGGCTATGCAAATCCCCTATTGAACAATTCTATTTCTGTATAGGTGTCCTTTACCTACCTTAGTGTTTTACTCGCGTAGACAGTGAAGAAATGGTACAATCAGCAATAACCTTTAGACTGCAGCAATCGCCTTCAACCAAACAAGTAGTGGATTCCAACTCTGAAAAAAAAGAGTTTATTATTAAAGATGAGATTGGAAAAAGAATTATCGGAAAAAACTGTCAGGAGAGAAAGTTCAACAATGAAGATAACGATTAACGTAGATGTGTCAGATTTTCAGAAAATGTACAATTGGCAGCTGTACACTTTTAGTAAATTCTGCTAAATTAAGCTGCAATTTGGTCAATACTAGGTAAATTCGAGTATATTCGGCATTGCATTGGTTCTAGCAATCTGTTTGGTTAGGTTGAACTGTATTTTGAACTTTATTTTCGTCTGAAATTTGGGTTATTTGAGAAAATTGGAAGAGTAGAATTTTACATTTTCTGAAAATCTGACCCAGATAGCCAATACTACTGTACACTACCCATATAACATGAGTTTGAGTTTGTATTCAATAATTACATTACATTTATGATGCTATTCTCAGTAATCCTGATCTACTGTATGCACACATTAATCTACATTAATCTACAACTAGACAGGGTAATAAGTACATGTAAATAAACAAACACAAGTGAATTCTGTCGTTACGTTATAAAAAAGGAATAGGAGAAAGCGTTAAACAATAATAATATTGGTAATGCCAACTTGCTAGCGAGCCTCATAAGGGGGAATGTACTAATTACCGGTAGTCATTAAATTTCAAAAAACAATATAAAAACCACATCACATATATATTCCCATTAACATTTTGTATATCCCAAAGCTAAGTCTTTTGCAAGTCTAATATGAACGTAGGCCAATAGCCTGGTGAGTGTGTATGCATACCCATCGTTAACTACCTATACAGTGTATGGGATGTAAAAATAAAACTTGAGTGATCTGATGAATTGCTAGACGTATACAGCCGTTCATCCAGTCCCACAAATATTGTAAAACCACCGCAGTTTCTACCTGCTGAGAATAAATGCCGGAATAAATGCTGAGCAATCCCTTCGATACCTTCGATCCCTTCACGCCGGTCACTTCCGAGCACTACGTCTTCCTACGTCATCAAGGGGTTTCCCCAACCTACTTAGAAAGGGGCCATGAGGAGGGGGTCCCCATGAGCCTCTCCAGTGCACCCCACACGAGTAACTGAAGGGAATCCCCAGCAAGGCGAGCAGACTAGGGGTAGACTAGAAAAGGTCGCTGTTTCTATATGCCAGCATGAATATATGCCAGCCTGCATATATTGGTACTATTTAATAAGGATTAAAGACTTTAATAATTAAATATTTCCAAACCAGGTGCGAACTATAGTGACTCTCATATAATGTATTTAATACTATTGAAAGGCAAAAAGCGTTACGTAATTTTTGAATGACCCCTAAGAAAAGATTTGATTGACAAGATGATACGTACGGAGGGAACACCTCGTCTCTGTGACGACTGTAGTGTATCCCAAAATTGCACTTAGATCGACCCAGAACTGAACGATTCAAAATTGGGATTATCCTGTTAAATGTCTGGCCAATAGAAATATCTAAAAATAAAGATATTCTCTCGGCAGTATGGACATAGACTCAGTCTAAACAAGGGGAACTGGTGATGGGAATTAAGCAGTATAACCACGGCCGATTTCTCCCCAGAGTACATCCAGAATACCCAGAGTTACATCAGTTATTGTAGAGTATTGCATTGCATGGAATGGGGTGAGGTGACAGCTAAATATGTTAAGTATTTAAAGCTAAGAGTATCTAAGGTTTCTGATTTTATTTTGTATTATCATCAAACAACCCTAGGCCTAGTCTTATCTTCAGGTTGATCGAATAAAAAACTATGCTGTCTCTTAGGTTTTTTAATAAAGTATTCATGTAATTTAATATCCCTATAACAATTTAACATTTAATGTAGAATGATGACTTAGATAATTTGCAACAATGATACAGACCCCTCAATCCCTCACCCACACCTACATAAGATCCAGGATTGGAGTGACAATCAGGAAATCTATGCCTGAACCCTGAAATCGGAGATGAGAAATGCTACTCAAATTGTTTCCTTGTTAAACACAATAACTAAAAAAAGGAAATGATTGCAAATACATACCAAGGTAGCGGCCAGGAGATCTGGACATTATCTAGAAGTCTGTTAACCTATTCTATCTATATTTCATGTATAATTATTACTATTATTTATGTGTACCTTTGTACTCACTGAGCGTGGTAGAATGAAGTGGGTCAGATTTTCAGAAAATGTACAATTGGCAGCTGTACACATTTAGTAAATCCTGTTAAATCAGGCTGTAAAATGATGAATACCGGGTATATCTGAGTATATTTGGTATTGTATTGATTTAAAATAACAGTTCTGTTATGTTAAACTGCTTTTTGTCTTAAATTGGGGTTATTCGAGAGGATTGGTGAAAACGAATTGTACATTTTCTGAAAATCTGACCCATGTAGTGTCTTATCTTATCTTACCTGCTTGAGCAGCGCCGGTGATAATGCAATAGTCTAGTCAGTCAGAGCTATTTCTACGTCTCTAGTCGCTATATTCCTGGTTAAACCTCAGCGTGTGCCTGAAGCCCGAGTCTCTCTGTGCCCAGAGTCTGGGATTCATGGAATATATATACTGAGTGGCGATGTGAAAGAGAAACACTTTCAGTTTCGGACTGACGTTTCCCCAAATGCGCATCAGTTTCACGTTCCCGATGCACGTAAAAGTACTTCACGTTCAAGGTCCAGGCGTCCAGTAATGTACAATTGGCGTTGTTCATTTCATTTTGGAAATGTTTATTTAAAATATTGCAAAATGAACAATTTGTTTTCCCTCAAAATAACTTGATTTTGTTCTAATTTATTCTTTTTCACCAGGACTATAGATCACAGCAATGGTCATCTTCATCTTTTCTTCTTTTTTTAACGGATATTTATTCACGAACTGGACATGGCATATATATATGCTATTGCTAGCGGATTTATATGACTGGGACAAGCCCGGTCTTTCACCATATCCTGATTTTTCGCTGATCTGCTTGTTAAATACAATAACATCTGGTGTTGGTTACACATACTTCGTCTTTTCCATCATACCTATTTTTTTGCCAATATTAAAACCAGAAATACAAAGTCCGTTGATAAAATCAAAGGTTAAATCAATACACACCATTATCAATCAGATCAAGAAATCGAGGAATCAGTACTGTACCAGTAAGTAATAAATAAATATTTACTGTATGCCATATTATCAAGTGGACATGTTCGTCCTGTTTATTTTTAGAATGACTAGACGAATCGATGTGGATTGCATTAGCTGAGATAAGCCCGTAGCCGCAGACTTTCTGTTTCGTTAATAAAACAGAAAACAAATAATGTTATTGATTGTATAGTCTTTATATTCTATTAAGTAAAGGTATTTATATAGGATGTTTTTCAGGAAAATGAGTCACAGATCGCAAATTTGATATTTTTCAAAATGATGTATACATGAATTTGTATGATTGCATGTATCAACTTTCAAGATAGTGTATCAAATGTATCCTTGCGTTTGAAAGTCATTTTATGGAGGTCATTTAACTACTTTACTGGCAAGTGCCCACCAAGGAATATTGCAAACTTTTTTTTTCAAATATATAGATATTTAAAACAAAATATAGATAGAGAGAATGGAACGAGCCGGAAATAATCGAAAATTTATTGGACAAGATTCGCCCGCATAAGCATGATGCTGTAGGCAGAGTGCAGAGTGCTTATATACGGATGAATCAAGTCCAATAAATTTTCGATTATTGCAGGCGAGTTCCATTCTATATTTATTATATGGGCATAAAACTAGGTGCATAAAAGTGCATAAAAGTTGCCGACTTGGTGACGAAGCAGTTCATATAGTATGCGTAATATAAGAATATTTTTATAGCACCCCTCTCATTGCACCTCTCATATGGAATGCACCTATGATAGAAATACTTATTAAATCATCTCAAAATCCATTTCTTGTGACTTTTGACATATTTTACTAAAACACATCACATATAGAAACCCATAGGCAGAGATGAAGGGATACGATGTGTGTCTTGATGTTATCGATCCTGCAGGAAGAATTTGTTGACGGGTTAAAAAAAAGATCTCTTTGGTAGAATGTGTCCATGTTGGGGGTATTTAGTAGGCCTACTGCTATTAACGGTATTGAAGATATCCATGGCCTTGGCTTGATCTCATCTTATTCAATAATGGTGATATATCAGAATCCTTTCTGTACGAGTTGTTACTTATTTTCCTGTGACACATCACAAAGGCGTGGCGCTACCGAGTGTACATTTCTGGTGACCTTGACCCATCGCTATCTGCTGAGGATGCGTCATAGGTTCCACTTTCAGTCGGGAAACTTTTCACGTCGATCACGTGTCTCCTCCGAGGTTTTGATTCTAAAATCACTGCTTCAGTCTAGGCTCACAGCCTCTCAGATCAGATACGAATCGTATGTCAGTGATTGGACGCCTACTGCGCTAACGGCTTTCGCTGCATGGAATAGGCTCTGGAGTAGGCTTCCTCGGTTTGGAGGGACTTCAAAACGAGTTATTATTTTGATAAAGAGTTTTGATAAATTCGGATGAAGCTTGAAGAAATTCGTCAATATTACATGGGAATAATTGTTTTTGTTTTGTTTTGTTATGGAAATACTGTATTCAAATACATTTACATTCCATTATCACTAAGGACGGAGACTGAACATTTATGGAGAAATAGATTTTATTTGTATATACGCCTTGACATGAGTAGGCCTATAGTTACCGAGTAGTATATGATTATATGGGTGAAATCGCCAGAAAATGTACAATTTGTTTTCACCAATCCTCTCAAATAACCCAAATTTAAGACAATAATGAGGTATAAAATTCAGTTCAACATAACCAAACAGATTGTTGTAATCAAGGCAATATCAAATATATTCGGATATATCTACTATTGACCATTTTTCAGTCTTAATTTACAGAACTTACTAAATGTATAGATCTGCCCATTGTGCATTTTCAGAAGATCTGACCCATATATGTATAACTAACAAGTTGGTTACATGAGTAAATATACTTTGAGTAAATAAGTTAAAAGCCCTTTGTTTATAGGCCATCAGCTGTACCCCAAAATATAGATTTTCGTTTGCTTTCTTGATTGTGACACAATGTTGCGTAGTATTTCTAATGTATGCGTGTTTATTTTATTTGTTGTTATTACTCTGTCAAGCATCTCTGACTGTGTGTATGCTTTCCCTAAGGGAGTTTATGTCTGCAAAACCACTATAGCTAATGCTATTTTGCTGAATGAACATGAACTAAACGTGTGTATGTGGGCGTATGGAAGAGAGGCGTTCGAATAAACCATAAATTTTGTATCAAACCTTTACAACTTGTTGGTGCATATCTTCGTTACTGTGAGATTCTAATGATGATTCTAATGATTCTAATGATAATACTTTTGGCCAATGTGTGTGTAAACTGATTGAGTGGGAGATAACACTAACCAGTCTAGCATCAGAGTTGAGATCCCAATCAATGGCATACGATTCTTATGTTGTCTGAGAGGCTCTGAGCCTAAAAATATATATATATATATATGTATGTATGTATACATGTATGTATGTATGTATGTATGTATGTATGTATGTATGTATGTAAGTATGTATGTATGTATGTATGTATGCATGTATGAATATTTATTTTCAGAATAAATGTATCCATGCTACTAGCACCACTCAGACTCTGGGTTCCTGTGAAAAAACAATTGAAAAATATCATTTTTTTTCGACTCATTTTCCTGTAATACATCATAAATGGCTGTTTATCCCTGAATGCTACTACAAGAATAACAGACACACTGAAAAAAACTTTTTCTGTACCTGCTCAAGTACACCCTCTGGGTGTTATTCCAAGACAGGTGTGTGCATTTAGGGTTGCCTTTCTCTACTGGATACAAACGCAGCTCAGAAAAAAGTGATTGCATTCACTTTGAGAAAGAACAACAGAAAAGTGGAGTTGGGTTTCACAAGGGAATCAATATTAAACTTCAGAGAGCACATGGCGGATTAGGATCTGTCACTGCCTTAAGCTGAAGAACAATCTGTATGATACTTGAAGGAGGACGGAGGCTGCATGTTCATGAGGGGGTAGAGGGGGTCGGGGGGGGGGGGTAGAGGGTGTAGATATATGGGTAGAAAGGGGTAGAGGGGATATATATAGAGAAAAGTAGAGCGGGTCAGAAGGTAGAGGGTATATAGAAGGGGCAGAAGTGGTAGAATGTGGAGTTTAGATGATCATTTTGTAGGCCTTGCTTGAGTTTAATTCAGATGAAAAACTCGTTAAATTGATGATTTTTTCTTTTCTAATTAATCGGTCCTAATACTAGTGTATTCACATTTCTAACTGAGTGAAACCCCGGATAACTATTGGTTACGATCTGTCAGTTTTCTAATGACAGAAATTGTAATTGTAGAAATAGATAGCTTTTCTGTCCCTTTTCTTGTCACTTTTATCAACCAATCTGTGTAACTCATACCAGTCACCCTACTCAACCCCAACTGCACCTATAACCACCCTCACACTCTAGGTCCAAACCCATAGATCAGATAAGAATGGTATGTCAGCCTACTTCGTTTATCGGTTTCCTGGCCTAGGAATCGGCGTTTTAATGGGAATTTAATGACATTTTGCGGTCTTAATGGAATTATAATGGCACTTTGCGGTTTGAGGCGAGAGGCTTTCCCTTCGTTTGAAGGGACTCTCACAAGTTTGGGCCTAGACTGCCCTCAGTAGCTTCTTGGCATACACTAGAAGATCAGTGTATTGCCTATTTTGTACCATGTAGTTTTGCAAAATATAGAATCCATTATTATTATTGTTTTATGAAATATATATGTATTTTTATTTCTCTTCATCATTTACCAAGTCTATCAATCGGCGAGAAATAGGGTGAAACCTGTCAGCTCAGAGCTAACCTTTGGCATATTGTATACAAAACTTCATTTGTTTGAAGCCTACATCTAACATCTATCATTCTAAAAGCAAAATACAGACTAGAATAGTTAACAATATGGTTGAAAAGTTATATCTTCAACTTTAGAAGATAACTGGCTGTGTAAAATATTTCCAGTTAACAAATTCTTCTCGGCATCCTGTACTGGATGAAGACCGAAGTAGACAACTAAATGGTTGAAAATTATTTATTATTATTGCTGTGTGTTGTTCCCCTTGCTCCCCCCTCCTCCTGTCACCCTTTATCAACCCCTTCCACCCGCCCCCTTTTTGCATGACCAAGCTACCCATGCATGTGTTTGAGTGAAGGAGGAGAAGGGGGTGGAGGTGGGAACAATAGACACCCATAGAAATGGCACCCATGTTAAGCATTGGGTTGCTCACAGGTAAATCATGTCCCCGCCTCACTCCATTGCACCCAATAACTCATGTCACATTTTACACCTGAGTAGCTCAGGCTTCTCATAATGAAGCACTCGCGCCAGCAGCCAGGGAGCTAATTCACTCACCATCAAAGCTCCGAATCTGAGACGAGACAAGCTATTATTTATCTAATGTAAATACAATGGAGGGTAGCCTTGTGTATTGGATGCAAGTGAAGTGGTTTTTAATAGAACTGTAAAGGCAGATAGGGATACGTTATCAGAAGGCCATATAAAGTTGCGATATGTTTTTACCTTTCTTGGTATCATTAATAGTTCAGACGTTCACAATTCTACCCATTATTTATCTACTTTGTAGCGTACTTAAAACATTCATTGATTCCACTAGTTATTCATGTAGAATTTGTCTCGAGGTTTTCAAGCAATTAAAACGTCATTTATAAAGCTTTTTCTCAGAATATCTTGGATACATGTTCGTCATTAATCAAATTCCTCTTGCAGAAACTACCCACATATTTATATTCTATTTATCCTGGAATTATTCTGGAAATAAATGTGAAAAGAGGTTGGCCTTTTCCATCCGGTTTCTCCAAGTTGCAGGTACATGTAAACTTACCCAGTTCATAATCTAATATTAGACAATAATGATATACAATGGGAAAGAACAGTCGGATTAGATTACACTACTGTATTTTAGTCCCTAGCTTCAATAGTTCGGGTGTTATAACCACCTTATGCAGAGACTAACATAATTAATACATTAGTAATGTAGGAGGGTATGATGGTATAAACTCATCATCATTTTTGTTTAAGTTAGATTAGATTAGATTAGAAAATTGTTTCTTCATCACTGAGGAATGAAATTACAGATCAAATGTGACAAAAGGGTCGACAAGCTTATGGAATGAGAATTCCATGTTTTCCCGCTGTTACCTTTTTGGAGAGGAAAATATAAGAAGGTTTTTAAAGTGACTAATAGAGAACTACACAAGAGTTAAAATACAGGGTAATGCTAAGATTAATATAAAAATATAAATATAAAATATGAACATAAAATATAATACTGAATCTGTCACAGTACATACCAGTTTTTGTTAGCCATTGTATATCTATAGGTGTCTTAGGGTATAGTACAGTACCTTTAAGTTTAAGGCATCATTCTCTTTATTATACCCTCTCCCATTCTAAATCATTATTGCATCCTTATTGCTTTTCAGAATCTTTAAGAACATTCTCTCTTCCCCAACAAAGTCCTCGTCGTATTTGTTTACGACCAATAAAAGTAACAACTAATAATGATGAACATAATATATGTGACAGTTAACATTATCTACAGCATATATTTCATTTTGATTCATCAAAACGTCAACATTTATCGGTTGTACCTACCTATAAAGGGTTAGAAATCCCTTAAGCTATTTTCGTCAGTAAACATATAGAAATGTATAAATAATATCCCGAGGACAAAAATCATTAGCATGAAAATGATCCAGTGTTCAGGGGTGTGAGTGCAAAGGGGAGGAAGGAAGGATGGAGTCACTTGACTTGGGTTGTGTGGGTTTAGCCTTAGGGGTTCCTTTGTTCTACCCTCTCTCTTTTACCCCTACCCGCGTCCACCCCCTCCCTCCCACCTCCCCACCTGTACCTGTATCACCTGTATTAAAGGTGAGACGGGGAGGTAGGGAGGTGGAATACTTTCTATATGGGTCAGATTTTCAGAAAATACAATTCATCTTCACCAATCCTCTCAAATAACCCACATTCAAGACAGAAATGAGCTTCAGAATTCAGTTTAACGTAACAAAACAGATACTTAAAAAGTATACTCCAAATATACTCAGATATATCCGGTATTCATCATTTTTCAGCCAAATTTAGCAGAACTTACTGAATGTGTAGATCCGCCAATTGTACATTTTCTGAAAATCTGACCCATATAAGGGTGGGGAGACTGATCACACCGTTTAAAGCTGTAGTCTCGGTCCTACCTTTTGTTCCGTTCCTCTCCTGCCATCTAAAATTTAATCCAAAATCCAAGACTACGGATGATTTCGCACTGCTCCTTTTGCTGCAAGACTTCCACAATTTTATATTTCAGTGGCCCTCCAATGTCATTAGCTGCAGCGATTTCCTTCGGCTGATCGACTTTTGAATTCTTGTAAAGACATTATAGGGATCATATTTTCAGAAAATGTACAATTCATCTTCGCCAATCTTCTCAAATAACCCTAATTTCAGACGAAAATAAAGTTCAAAATACAGTTCAACCTAACCAAACAGATTGCTAGAATCAACACAATGCTAAATATACTCGAATTTACCTACTATTGACCAAATTTCAGCCTAATTTACGCCAATTGTACATTTTCTGAAAATCTGACCCACGTACCGTAAATAGACTTGTCCAGCTATTGTCGAATTGTTAGGCAAGAAAAGTTGTCAATTTTAAAGTTAGATTTTCTGAAAATCTGACCCATATAACAGCAGCAAAGTAGTGATGAATTCAGTCAAACAATGAGGCTAATAATGACGTGTCATTATAGGGCATTGAATGGGTGGCGCCACCTTCACGACTTAGAACTGAACTCTGGGCCAAAGTCTGTCAGACACGCCACTTGGACCTTCGCTCGCACCCTAGTCAGAAGCGAAATCCTTGTTGTGATAACCTCCGCTATGCCTCCCAAAGCTACCACTACCGCAAAAGCCGCTAAAAAGGCAGAGAAACTAAAGAAACAGGAGGAGGAAAGGCTTCTTAAACAAACGCAAATAATAGTCGACGACCATAAAGACGAGGAGGAAACTTATGAAGAACAAGACTTCACGCCAGAGGAGAGGGCCGAGCACGCCAATATGGCGGAAGCCGCTGACGAGCATGCTTTACGGGATTCTGCCGGCGGGGAAGATGATGGACCGCCTCAGACGCCCAATAAAGTACTGCCCAGACGTGGTTTACGTGCCAAACGAAAGACTATCGTTACTCCGAAAAGGCGTGGAAGGCCAAAGAACGCCCCAGTAGTTTGTGTTAATCCGATGCAGCAAATGTCAGATATGCTACAACAGATCTGTACGACAGCCATTCAGACTGCGTCAGCCAGTGTCAGTCATCGTGACAGCTACACGAGGCAGCGGCAGTCACCGCCGGCGTCGCACCAAGTATACCGCACGCCTAAACGGTCTAGAGTGGATGTTTCACAAATTGACTTTGAGCAAACCCAAACTGAGGACTCGGACGATACTATAGTGACATTTAAACGCCCCCGGGAAAGGCAATTTACGAGAGATAGCCACCGTCACCATCACGGACGGAGGAAGAAGAAGCATTGTGACTATAGTGACAGCCCGCCTCTACGCAGCCGGCACCCGGCCTACTCTTATAGATCACGCCAGCCCGCAGACAGTTCGGAGGAGTCAGCTTCGGATAGTGACTCGCTCCCTTCTCCTCGTCGCTTAACAGCAAGACATCGCTCTTCGAAGGTTGTTAAGCGAGCCCTTGACGCACAGTACAGGTCTACAGGAAGACGAGGTAGGGTTGAAATTTTCAATGCGCCTGAAACTTCTCTACCGCCAGATATGGCGGCACGAATTAAAAAACAGAAGAGAGAGTTGTCCCTTGCTGAATATACCTGCGGCTTCGCACGCATGACCATGAATAATGTAAAATACGGGTCGACATCGTGGTTTATGCTCCACCATCTCGCAACTCTAGCTGAGGATACAGCTCTCCGCACTTGGGATTCGGCGCATGCATGGTCTCAAGCATGCCTGGATCTTATCCTGGAGGAGCAAAACGAGTGGTCCCACACTGATGTATTTAATGATTACCGTGTTAAAATGGCCTGGGACACACAAGGTGCAAGAAGCGTGGATACTAATACAAAGGCAAACAACCAAGCAATCTGTAGAGACTTTAATTTTGACAACTGTGCCCACAAGAACAGCCACACGGATGGCAATACCAGGTTTCTACATGTGTGTGGTTATTGTTATTTTGCAATGAAAGAGAGAGAGAACGCCCATGCTGTCAAGGATTGCCAAAATAAAAGAACAGCTCAAGCCAATTTACATAGCGGCGACGGCGCTGGCCGAAGGAATAACCAACCATTCCATAAGAAACCAGCATCTCAGGCTTCAAAAAACTCTTAAACTCCTGTTCCATCATACAATCCCAAACGATCGGTGAGTTGACCAACTTTCAAGACAATCTAAACTGTGCAATTAACTCTGAATCTAATGAATATGTCGGCGTCAGATCATATGTGCCACGCCCCATCCAAGATGGCGGCGCCCATACTAGCGAGAGCGGGCAAGCCAACATGGCAGCCGCTTCTCGTGTAAAATCTCGTGTCCCACGCGATTCTCGCAAGGAACGAGAACACAACCAAAATGGCCGACATAAACACGAACAATCCGACAGAAGCCATTCTGCCGTAGACAAATCTATCTCTAGAGTTAATATCAACAAAGTTGGGTCAATTCAAACCATTAAAAATGTGAACAGGAGCAACAGTGAAGCAATCGATGGCGCAATGTGTATTTCTAATGACAATTTTGTACAATTCCAGGCAGAAACTCACGCCCACGACCGAGAACTTGACTTCAAAACACAAGCGAGTGACGGCGAACAAGCCACGAGAGAGGTGCCTACCTTTCTTCAAAATGTACAGTATCCACATTACGAACAGGTGTTTAATGAACAGGAACTAGTGACCAATGACTTAGACGTCTGTGAGTATGAATTAAATGAAACTTCACCCAACAAATGTGACAGTGATACCCCACAGAACATTGCCTTTGATGCATATACAAACTGGCCCTACCCTGATCTCTATATGGACTCTAAAATGGCTGGCATTTATGAAAAGGTTAAAATCTACAATGTTCCCAACTATAAAGGTGCAAAAATCCCGCTTGATTCGACGCTAAATATTGAAAAATGGTCAGACATAGCCACAGGACATAAAGGTGACAAAATGGTGTTAGAAGGCGTGACTTTTGGTTTTCCGATGCAATATGTCGGCGGGCCTCGCTACTATGCACAGTCAGTGGTGAATCATCCGTCAGCACAGCAACATATGGCGCATGTTCGAGATTATGTAAAGGAAGAAATGGAACATAACGCCATATCCGGACCATACAAACGGCCGCCTTTCACCCCATGGTTAAATGTCAGTCCGCTTATGACTCGTCCAAAATCTGATACAACCTCCAGGAGGATTATAGTGGACTACTCCTTCCCGGAGGGGGGCGTCAATGACAAAATATACAAAAATCGTTACAATTGTGCGCCAGCATATCACCAACTACCCACTATAAACTGTGCAGTCGAGATTATTCGAAAAATGGGCGTGGCTCCTGCAATGGCTGTCATCGACTTGAGTCGCGCATATAGACACTTTCCTCTCTGCCCGTTAGACTGGCCGCTGACGGCAATCATGGTAGATGACGCCTATTACATCGATAAGGTGCTCCCCTTCGGGGCTCGTAGTTCTGCCTTTGTAATGCAGTCTGTGGCGGAGTTTATAGTGCGTGCTTTGCAGAAGAAAGGCGTAACGGCAAAGCAGTATTTGGACGATTTACTTATTGCACCTGCACGCCTATTCATGCAACGACTTCTGGCTGGCCTCCGTGCAGCCGCAGGAGACAAGGTCACCATCTCCCCGTACATAAAGTCGGACTTGAAGTGGTTTCTAAAATACACAGAAGCCTTCAACGGGAAAGCCATAATTCCGCATCAACAAGTAGTGGAACACATATGGGCCGACGCTTGTCTAAAGGGAGGGGGTGCTACCAACGGTCACCACGCCTATATGTACACATTCACGCCCGAAATGTTGTCTGAGAAATCCATCAACCACTTGGAGGCAATCAATTGCCTGGCAGCTGCTTGGTTCTTTACAAAATCCAGGCACGCCGGGGGCATAATAAGGATTCACTGTGACAATACTGCGGCGGTGTTTGCCTATAGAGATGGTAGAGCTAGAGACCCGACTCTGGGTGCTTGCGCCAGGGCGCTCTGGTATCATTCAATGAAATTTCAAGTCCGGTATGAGTTTGTCCATGTCCCGGGCGTACAAATGGTCATCGCTGACGCACTCTCTCGGGCGGCTCTCTCTTCTGATGAATTATTCAAAGCTAAAGACATTGCCAAAGAAAATGACATTTATATTTCCTGTGCTCGTGATAATATGTTCAACATTCATATGTTCTATTAGGCAGGCAACCTAGGCACCTCGTGGAAGCTGCTCAGGCCAGACAACGCCAAGCACATCGCCCGGGGACAGTCGCAAATAGGCATGCGGCCGTCAGGAAGTATATCGCATTCTGCAAAGCTGTGGGCCACAATTTCAAGCAACCTTTTCCGGAGCTAATATGCTGGTTCATTGAATATTTAGCTAAGTATACCAAAGTCCCTGCTACTATCATAAACACTATTACAGGCGTCAGGACGTTCTTCAAGCTGACGGGGTATGCCTCGGCATCTCTCTACCATCCGCGGGTCGCCTACGCCATAAGGGGCCTGCAACTGACGCTCAGGCATGTCCCAAAGCCAAAGCTTCCTGTCACGCCACAGATCTTGAAGAAAATATTATTGAATATACACCTCCTCGACTTTCCTACGCACATCAGAGTTGCTATCCTCGTCATGTATATGGGCATGTTGCGTCAGAGCAATCTCGCCCCCAGATCTGGTGCCCTCTTTGACGCCACTAGACACCTGACGCGGGGAGACTGCAGAATAGCATCAGATGGCTCATATATCTCCATAAAGTGGTCAAAATCAATGCAATCATCGCGCCAGGCCACGATCTTATTTGTCCCGACGACAGATGATCCAGTGTTCTGCCTCCGCAGAGCCCTTCTACACCTCGACAAACAGGCACCGACAAGAGAGTCGAGCTCCCCGCTACTACAATTCCCTAACGCCCGACACATGACCATTAACTATATAGTGACTCAATGGAAGTGCCTTCTCAAAGCTGTGCACCTTGATTCACGCCTTTTCTCCTTACACAGCCTTCGCCGAGGGTCGGCGTCATACGCTTACAACACTGCCGGAGCCTCCCTCCAAGATGTTAAATCTCACGGGACGTGGGCGTCCGACGCGGTGGCGTCTTATATACGCCCCTTCTCCTCCACAAGAACATCTGTCCATCATGCCCTTAAGCGACTCGCTTAGCGAATCCCCTTGGTTATCTCTTTTAATCTTCAACTATTTATTACCCAGCAATTTCAACAGACAATGTGATATTTATGTGATATAATACTCCATTTATTTTATTCAACAAATGAAAATGTTCATCGCTGGATCTTTATAACCTTTTACCCAAAATAATAAACAAAATGTATTTTAATTTACTCTTCGCCTCCTCATTTAATGAGGCTAATAATGACGTGTCATTATAGGGCATTGAATGGGTGGCGCCACCTTCACGACTTAGAACTGAACTCTGGGCCAAAGTCTGTCAGACACGCCACTTGGACCTTCGCTCGCACCCTAGTCAGAAGCGAAATCGCCCACCCTCCGCCCTAAATCTTTTACCAAAAGACTTCACAAAAACTATTCCACGAAGGGTTATCTCTTTTAATCTTCAACTATTTATTACCCAGCAATTTCAACAGACAATGTGATATTTATGTGATATAATACTCCATTTATTTTATTCAACAAATGAAAATGTTCATCGCTGGATCTTTATAACCTTTTACCCAAAATAATAAACAAAATGTATTTTAATTTACTCTTCGCCTCCTCATTTAATGAGTTTATTTGTTAGATTTTGTTTATGTCATAGCTGAGAATGCAACTTTAAGGGTTAGGCTACTATGATAACATGATTACAAAATTGCCTACTGTGGCACTAAATATTCATTGCTAATATTTGAAAAAGAGTAGCATGTTTCCTCCAGAAGATGGTAGTATAATATCCAAGGAGTTGGTGTAACCAGCTTTAAGAACTAATATAATACATACTCAGAAAAAGGTGTATTATAGATCATATGTTAAGTGATATAATCGACAAGAAAAATCATGACTCATCTATTTGCACATATATAAACCTTCCTCTTTTTCCATATAATAAGTCAGTGACTTTTTTCTAATAAAGATTCAATGAGAGCAAGAATTACAATATTATGTTTAGCCTGCTTTCTGCTGCCGTCGGGAAGCTATGCAAAGATTTGAAAATTGGCTTTTTCGGTGGAGTGGAATTACGAGAGTACACGTGTTATAGTTGTATAATTTCCGTATCATTTCCGTCTGAAATTTGGGTTATTTCAGAGAATTTGGGAAAGTGAATTGTACATTTTCTGAAAGTCTGACCCTCAAATGTGATGTGTTACAGGAAACACAAGTGGCACAATTGATATTTTGGTGCTTATCACGGTCTGTAGCGTGATTGCATTTACCAAATTCCAAGTATTAAATGTATTCTTGTATTTGTAAGGTCATCTTACAGTACACGTATGTTTAGCTACTTTACTAGTAATTGGCTACCCAAAAATATTGCAAACTTCTGTTTCAAAAATAAAAATATCAAACTTTTAATATATTGAAATACGTATAAGATGTCCTACTGTTTACCTTCATTAAGGTCGGATTGATCTCATCTCATCAAGTATGATGATATCTCAAAACCTCATTTTTGCGACTTGTGTCTCATTTTCCTATAACAAATGAGAAATGCTTTCTAAATGTTTGCATACAGGTAACTAACTCCCTTCTATATCTGGGGTTGCAGAGTTCCCATCGCTCATTGTTGTTGATGTCCTCGTTCAAAGAGATACGAGCTGCATATCTGGGGGTTGGATGAAAGGGGTAGAGGGGGGGTAGAGGCTGGGTGGAGTGGGGGGGGGGGGGTGAAAGGGGTGGAGTGGGGCGGGGGGGGGGTGTAGAGGCTGGGTGGAGGTGGGGGGGTGACAGGGGTGGAGTGTGGGCGGAGGGGGGGGGGGGTTATAGAGGCTGGGTGGAGATAGATAACGTATGTACAACAATAGACATTATCCTACCCAGTGTTAGACCTAATCTATAGATCAACCTCCTAGATGTTAGAAGATGTTACCTTAAATTTACTACGTAAGGATCAATATCTATAGTTCCCAATGTGCATGGAAATATATAACAACAGACATATAAGTCAGATCGCTAAGATATATATATGGGTCAGATCTTCAAAAAATCATCTACACATTTAGTAAATCTGAATATATTTGATATTGCTTTGATTCAAACAATCTGTTGGGCTTTGTTGAACCAAATATTGAATATTATTTTTGCCTTGAATTTGAGTTATTTGCGACGATTGGAGAAAGTGAGTTGTACACTGGCGATTTCACCCTTATGCATAGTTAACAGATTCATCTTTGTGCAGTGTTGGCAAAATGTATAGCGTTTAGGTGCATAAGTCTGACTACTGGGTACTTAATGAAAACTAACAATTATTTCTTCATAATACCACTTTTAACCATTTCTGTTTTAATTTCTTGTTATATCTATTTATTTTTGGGATGGGTAGATGCAGAGGGAAGGGCTACCATGTCTTAAAATAAAAATCACTATAATAAAGCCATAAATTGCCGACTTCGCTCAGAAGCGCAATATATCTATCTATGTTCTGACTGTGTTACAGGAAAATGAGACACAAGTCGCAAAAAATGAATTTTGAGATATCATCATATTTGAAAAGATGAGATCAAGCCGATTCTTATGACAGTAAACACTGGGATAGCTAATAAGTATTTCTATATGTTAAGTTTGATGCTTCTATTTTTTTGAAAAAAAAGAAGGTTTGCAGTAATTATGGGTGTACAATTACTAGTAAAGTAGCCGGATAGATATACTTTATAGGATGGTCTTAGAAATGCATGGACATATTAATTACAACTTTTTGAGATTTTGCACATGTATTCATGCTACTAGCAACGCAAAGCACCCCAAAACAAAAGAATATTCCAACAAAGTTATCCTACAAATAAATCACTTTGAAAAATATCCATTTTCCTGAAACAGATCACATTATGTTCTGGCTGTATTAAAAGCGATACATCTATAGTTACATCACCCACTACGAACCCGGGTTGCCAAACATTGAATGATTCTGACTCAGACATCTCACCTGGAGAGAGATGAGTGCATATATCCACAGAACCAACAGCATGCTGCCACATAATACACCTTAGAGAAAGTCTTTCCCATTACGACACAAGTCCTGTTTGATCTGTTGAGTAAGCAGTGGTCGGGGAGTATCATTTAGGACTACACCTGACATTACCATATATCACCGAGATGTGCAAATTGCTACTCTGCGCTAACCCATATATGGGTGAGATCTTCAAAAAACGAACAATCGGCAGAACTACACATTTAGTAAATTCGGCTAAATTAGACTGCAAAATGGTCAACACTCGGTATATCTGAGCATATTTGATATTGCCTTGATTCAAACAATCTGTTGGAATATATTGAACCAATTTTTTAACATTATTTTTGTCATAAATCTGATGTATTTGCAAGGATTGGAAAAGGCGAAATGTACAATTTCTGGCGATTTCACCCATATCTGGATACATAGAGAGGGAGTAATAATGGGATGGAGGAATCAACACACAGGTAAGTACATGGGTCTTGACACGCACATATGTACCATGTGCTAATTTCTCAATTTTCCAGAAAGGTTTGGAAATGAAGTGAAATATCGTGATCATTTGGAAACATTTATGAAAGGTGGTTATTTCTAGTGTAAATGCATGCATTGGAGATTTCAGTTTATTTTTGTTATCATTTTGGCCGATATGTTGGCAATTTTTTGTCTAATGGAAAGAATTTGATTTTTGTTGAAATTGAATTTAATTGTTGAAATAAATTTTACATCGTAGGCTCAGATTTGAGAGAGTCCCTCCAAACTGAATGAAAGCCTCTCACTCCAACCCGCAAAATGTCATTATAATCCCATTAGGACGCCTACACCAGGACACAAGGAAAGCCATTAGCGCGCAGTACGCGTTCAATCACTGACATACCATTCTTATCTGATCTGAGAGGATGTGAGCCTAGACTGTTTTTAAGATATGTTCAACTCCAGTAAGACTCGCTCCTTTCCCTACAATAGTTTCTATAATATTCAATACAACACCACAAAGAGTCATATATGGGTCAGATTGTCAGAAAATGTACAATTCGCCTTCACCAATCCTCTCAAATAACCCACATTTAATTAAGACAAAATAAGCTTCAAAATGCAGTTTAACATAACAGAACTTACACTTTAAATCAATGCGATGCCAAAATATACTCAGACACACCAACAATTTATCATTTTTTAGCAGAATTTAGCAGAAATGACTAAATATGAAGAGCTGCCAATTGTACATTTCCTGAAAATCTGACCCATATAACACTATTCCCATGGAACCTGAATGCATATATCGAGATAAATCTGACCGAATTTTACATCTCAATTCATAATCCTTCCCATTTTGTAGAAGTTGTTCAACCCAATTGTACAGACCGTCCCGCCGCGACCATACAACACTGATTATACAGTGGGTAATAGGATTTGTGGGTTGTGGGTTTTCTCTGTGATTATTGCGACTTGTTAGAAGCGTAGAGATGAATTACGAGCGCCCATTGTGCGATCACTCGTAATGACACAGGTGGCAAAAGAGGTCAAATATAGTGTACTACTATTATCATTAAGATGTCCGCCTTTGATATGGGCCAGGTTGTAGGGATACGTGAAATACTAGGTTAAGTAAAATTGTCTGAAATTCTCTTAAAAGGATTTCTAAATTTGTAAAATTTGAATGATGGAGAATGGTTTAGTAAGTGGCATTGGCACTGCCTTTTATAAATTTGTATTCATTTGTATTCAATATTAGTATTTGATTTGTGGCCTATATATGGGTCAGATTTTCAGAAAATGTACAATTGGCAAATGTAAAATGTAAAATAGGCTGCAAGTTGGTCAATATTAGGTAAATTCAAATATATTCGGCATTGCATTGATTCTAGCAATATGTTTGGTTAGGTTGAACTGTATTTTGAACTTTATTTTCGTCTGAAATTTGGGTTATTTGAGAAGATTGGCGAAGTTGAATTGTACATTTTCTGAAAATCTGACCCATATACAGTACTCTGATGTGGTGGAATCCACATGGAGATGACTCCAATGATAACTACTTCTATAAATACAATATAACAGTATATATGATATACGAAATCGAGATGAAGAGATGAGTAATATAAAAATAATTAACAAATAATATGAATAAAAACAAAAAAGCACCAAATACATCGATGATGGTGCAAGGAGCAAGGTAGACATATTCAATTTACACTATACAGAACAAATATTAACTTGGTAGACACAAAATATTGTGAAAGTTGTGAAAATGTAGCTGTATTAAACACTTGTACAAGCCTCCACATATCTCCACATATCTCCCCCATTGCTTCATTACAACTGTTTACAAAGTCTGCCACAAAATGAGCTTCATTCAACCCAATAACCTCCTAATGGTTATTCGTCCACTATATGGGTCAGATTTTCAGAAAATGTACAATTGTCAGCTCTACACATTTAAGAAATTAGGCTAAATTAGGCTGAGAAATGAAGAATACTGGGTATATCTGGGTATATTCAGTGTCGCATTGATTTATAGTATCTGTTTTGCTATGTTAAACTGTATTTTGAAGCTCATTTCTGTCTTTAAAGGTGGGATCCCACTGGCTCGCTTGTATCTGCGCTCATTGCTCGCTCATGCTGCGCTTGTTTATAGTGCGCTTGCCATTCGCTCTTCACCCGCTAATATTTTTAGCGCAATACAAGCCCAGAGCGATTCCACTGGGATTCCAATGCTGCGCTTGTTTCCTATATGAAATCAATAGCAATGTGTTTGTGCGCTCTCACTGCGCTCTTGGTCCGCTACTTTAACAGGTAGAAAGAGCGTTGTGTTGCTGCGCTCAAATCAAACACAACAAATATGAGCGCAACGTCCTGCGCTCTTTTAAAGAAGCGCAAATAGGAGCGTATAGAAAGCGCAACAACCGATTCTATTAGACGGCTCTGGTTTCGCTCTAACTTCGCTTGTTAGTTGCTTAGGAAAATAAAAAGAGCGGGCCATGAGCGAGCCAAAAGAGCGAGCCAGTGGAATCGCAGCCTAATATGGGTTATTTGAGAGAAATAATGAAGGCGAATTGTACATTTCCAGAAAATATGACCCATATATTGAATTACTGTATTCAATATGAGAGTTAAGGACGATTTCTAGCCATACACCCCCCGCTTATCCTGTTTAATCGATTCATCAATTCAATACTATACATGAAAACCAGCACAGACCCCCACGTCTGGTGGTATTATAAGCACTGTAACAGATTAATCAATCCATGAAGTGCTTTGATATATTAAATCCATGAATCTGTCAGATATCAATTCACCCCAGGAAACCATTTCCTTTCTACTCAATATAAGGGTCAGATTTTCAGAAAATGCACAATCTACATTTCTACACATCTCTCAAATTCAGGTAAATTAGAGTGAAAAATGATAAATACTTGGTATATCTGAGTGTATTCTGTATTGTATTTATTCAATGAATCTGTCTGGTTATGTTAAACTATATTTTGAACCTGATTTTCGTCTTAAATTTGGGTTATTTGAGGGGATTGGTGAAGGCAAATTGTACATTTTCTGAAAACGTGACCAATAAAACATTCAAACTCTCAGAAAATTCACATTTCATGGTATGTTTGGGATGCTGAGGTGAATGCATTGGAGGACAAGAGAGAGAGGAGGCTTGCCCGAAGTAGAAATCAGTGCTGTGCTTGGGTGGGTTTATAGCTAGGGGTATAGAATTACCGATACAACATGTAAGTTACCCCTACATATCAACAAGTAAGGACACAGAGCATATAACACTTCAAAATCACTGACTTGGAATTGTCTCCTTTTCAATGCCTTAAGGCTTTGCAGTGATGTATATATGTATGTATGTGAGCACTCTTAGACTTGGTGGTTCTGTTTTAAGGACCCTTAAACATATTGCACATCTGTTGTGTAATAGACTTGTGCAAGTCCTTAATTAATTGGTGAATAGCAATATTTTAGAATAAATAATTATAAGTTCTCATAAATATTAGAGTCACTATGGACTCCATAGGGGGTTTCTTTGAGTATAATCTAAAGCTTTGTCTTTTATTGTTGATAAAATAATCTTAGTTAAAATCAATCAAACACAATTATAGTCTATCCTAAAGGTGTGTTCCACTAATCGATTTTAACTCTGATCGGTTTAAAACAAATATGTCTTCGGGGAAATGATAATATTTGGATGACTGGAACTGAGAGGAATAACTACCGCATCCATCTGACAATTTGGAATCAATAAAAAAAACATTGGTAGGTCTATAAAATGCAATTAATCAAATACTGCAAGGAATTGCAAGTTGAAGAACTGTTGCTATATGATGTACAGTGGAATTTTACATAAAGACCACCTCTCTATAGAGACCACCTCTCTATTAAGACCAGTTTCTCTCAGTCCCCAAAAAGCTGACAGAAAGTAGTGCCCCCGATACTGGAACGATGATCACTATTTTGGAGCCCAGCTGATGGCTTAAATATCTTGTTATCGTTATTTTCAAAATTAAAAACAAAAACAAAGAAACACAACGAAATTGTAACACCAATTAGTGGAACTCCCTCTTTGAGACATGATTGCCTCTGCAGGAACCCAAACACATCCCAGCCTGATGATCTATATGTATTTTTGTATTTCTCTTTATATGAATTGTAAAGAAAATGGGATTTCCTATCAACACAAAGCATTGTTCTTCCCAGGATCCCTCCGCATATTGAACTACATTGGTTATACCAATTATATCTTAAGTCTTGAATACGGTTAACAATGGACAATTATAAATAATGGGACAATGATGACGATGTAAATGATGTCTATGTGACATCACTTGTTAAACATCACTTGTGACCCTCCCCACACACAGCCGATTTGTCCCCCGATTGTCCCCCGATTTGGGTCTCCCGATTACTCCTATGATTTTATTTCAAATCCTTGTTTATTTTTTTTAATGGATTGGAAATGAAATCCTAGAATTCATCCGGAGATCCAAATCGAGGGGCAATCGGGGGGCAAATCAGGGGGCAATCGCAGGGCACATCGGCTGTGTGTGTCCACGGCTTTAACCTGTACTGGTTATATGGGTCAGACTTTTAGAAAATGTACAATTGGCAGCTGCACACATTTGGTAAAGGCTGCAATTTGGTCAATACTAGGTAAATTCAAGTATACTCGGCATTGCATTGATTCTAGCAATCTGTTTGGTTAGGTTAAACTGTATTTTGAAAACGATTTCCGTCTGGAATTTGGGTTATTTGAGAAGATTGGCGAAGTTGAATGGTACATTTTCTGAAAATCTGACCCACATAGTATTACTGTCTTTTAAACCATTGATAGGGTGAGAGACTTGGGGCTAGTCTAATACATGGTATCAAAGCCCATACCCTTCCATCATCTCCGGCAATAGAACCATCAAGGTGTTAATTGAGTAGCCTCTTATAATTTTCGATTTCACTTGGTTTGCTGAGTAACTACCATCCACAATATGTGCTATTGATGGTTGCTGAGACAGGAGACGTCCTAAATAATTGTCAAATCAATAGTTAGGACGCGCCAAGGGGCAGGCAGCCTGCTTGGTTTGTCTTTGTAGGGGGAAACTTAAGTTTTTCTGCATGAAGGAACTATTCATGCATCTTGCTTGAACACCTGTTTTATTTCCCATGATGTGGTGGTGTCCTATACCTCTGGGAAAGGTGTACTTGTTGGACATATGCCGGTCAAATTGGAATGTATCAAGAAATTTTAAAATTCAAGAATCTTTACAATTCAAGAAATTGTAATCGTCTGGAATTTCTCGAATATTTTCAATATACAAATTTCTAAATATCTTCAAATAATAAAACAATAACAGACACGTAAAATGCCTAAGGACTACAAGTCAAATCTACTCTTAAACACCTGAGAAGATAGTGGGAAGTGTAATAATTCTTTCAATGAGGATAAAGGAAAAACATGATATTGTTAATTATGATTTTAACAAATTAATGTAAATGAATAGATGACATAGTGAATAAATGTTGTAAATCAACAAGATTATTTGACATTTGTTATTTGTATTTATAAACTGCCTTAACTGCCTTTATTGTATTATCATTCTGTGTATACTATATGTATAATTCCACTCAGATCCAACAGGGTAGAAAAAAGAAATGAATATGATATTGTAAATCAAATAAATTGTAGCCGGGGAATCGTCTTAACCAGGACATTGCAGTCCTGTCCAGAAAGCCACATTCCTCGAGCGTTGTAGTTCACCGCATACAGCGATAAGCTTAACCACAAGGCTAATATATATAATATAAGACTAAGGCTAAAACTGTTAATGGGAATCACCTGACCCCTATAAGTTAGGGGGTCATTAGGGCTTTCTACTACTGTCCGATTGTGTGAACTGGATCACTGTTGTTACTTTATTAACCGCCTTGTTGAGGGGTAACTGGAAGTTAGAAAAAGAAAAAGTACAATTCCCCTTCACCAATCTTCTCAAATAACCCAAATTTCAGACGAAAATTAAGTTCAAAATACAGTTCAACCTAACCAAAGAGATTGCTAGAATCAATGCAATACCGAATATACTTAGCCGAATTTACCTAGTATTGACCATATTGCAGCCTGATTTAGTAATTTAGTAAATGTGTACAGCTGCCAATTGTACATTTTCCGAAAATCTGACCCATTAGCAGTAGGAAGCAGTATTCCTAACAGTGTAGGGAAGAGCATTTGTCAACATGTCTAAAGTACCAGTCCTCTCCTTTTGTCAGGAAATGGCTGTCCGTCTGTCTGAATTACCCATGTAAAATGATAAATACCATGACTTATCTCGTGCTAGTCGTAAACCCAGGCCTATGATTAAAGTGATGTATTTCTACCCTTAATCCAACTCGCAATTTAACAATTTCCAAAGAGTCAAAGTCAGTTAAGCCCGAGGGAAAAGAAGTCATTGATCCACTAAAAGGGAGGAAAATAAAGTTTGGCTTCTTTTCAGGATCTGTCATGTATTCTGAGTCTAGATTATTTTTTTGGATTAAGAATATGTAAGAGATACGGTTGTAAATAGAAATTAGCAAATGTTTATTGCAGTGACTTACTGACTTATTGGATGTATGCGTATAAAGAACTCGGAAGGATCACTGACATGTAACTTACACCACTTTTATGTATGAACCGAAATTCTTCTTTGTAACACTATATATATATTGAAATACTGCTTTAAACAAGAGTATTTTTATATTTTGCAAAGGTGGTAGGTGATCCATCGATTAGGCTTGTTGTAAAACTGTGTTTAGGAAGTGAATGTTTCATGGTATCTTTTGTGTGGTATACAAATATATCATAGCAAAATAACAGAAAGTATATATTGATATCATACGCCATATGCTCCGTTTACTTCTAATGCATGGGGCATCCTGAAGATAAGTTTTCGCTATTTCAGTCTTTAGAATTTGAGTTCAGTCATAACTTCCTTAAATGGTGACTAAAGCAGAAGATTCGGGTTCCTAGAGAAACTACAACATCTCATAGTCTGCTAAACACTAACGTTTTATAAAATGATGAATCTGGGATGATACAAGTGTATTCCTTACAGGATCATCTCAATGTTATCTTTGTTTTTACATTTTTATTCAATGTTATCTTACTTTCATTCCAGGCATACACTAAAAACCTGAGCCACGCTTCTTTTCAATTTGATATATGGGTGAAATCGTCAGAAAATGTACAATTGGCCTTCACCAATCCTCTCGAATAACCCAAAGTTAAGACAAAAATAAGGTTCAAAACACAGTTCAATATAACCAGACACACTGTTTAAAGTAAACCAAGGTAATATCAAATATATTCATATAATCTAGTATTGGCCATTTCCCAGTATAATTTACACAAATGTACTGAATGTGTTGATCTGCCAATTGTACATTTTCTGAAGATTTGACCCATATACAGAATTGTATTATTAATGAAGTTCTGCTTACAATAACCCATTTGGAAGAATGTTCCTATGCACATAAATACATTGCCACAATGTGTATGGTTACGATCAATATATCAATGTATCTATTACCCTCTACCAAAGATCATTACCCTGCCCAAATATCTCTACGTAGATCATGGCTCTGTTTCATAACATATCCTCACTTAAACATGTTCCTTGCTAAGCTCTTTGTCAAATTCTACCTTGAGTGTACTATTTCTGCATTGTTACATATGGGTGAGATTTTCAGAAAATGTACAATTAAACTTCGCCAATGTTCTCAAAAAATCCAAATCTCAGACGAATTTCTTTTTTTCTTTTTAAAGAAATTTTATTGAGTCCATTTCCATTGTGCGGTACAAGGGTAATCTCATGGAACCCTAAAGTAAAGTTCAAAATGGAAAATAAAGTTAAAAATACAGTTCAACCTAACCAAACAGATTGCTAGAATCAATGCAATCCCGAATATATTCAGATTTACCTAGTATTGGCTAAATTACAGCTTGTTTTAGCATAATTTACTAAATGTGTACAGCTGCCAATTGTACATTTTCAGAAAATCTGACCCATATAAGTATTTTTTTTTTTTAATAAATTTTATTGGCGAAGTTTCACATTTAACGTGATAGTATGCTTTGATGGGGTTCAATGATTGTACTTATATCTATGTTTATATTTCATTGCAATACTCTCATATGGAGACTAACAATGTAGAACTTTATCTTTTTGTAATACCTCCTGTAGAGTTCCTTCTTATGATAGGCAGCAATATTTTAAAACTTTAATTGAAATTTAGAAAATAATAATCCATGTAAATTGGCAAAAACAGAAAGGAATAATTTCTGTTCTTCCTCCAACCATGGCAGGCACATTTGAATCACTTTGTGTGCCCTGTAAATCCAATATATAGAAATTCACAAACTCCAACTTTAAAATTGACAAATTTTCTTGCCTAACAATTCGACAATAGTTGAACAGGTCTATGTATGGTGTACATGGGTCAGATTTTCAGAAAATGTACAATTCACCTTCACCAATCTTCTCAAATAACCCGAATTTCAGATGAAAATAAACTTCAAAATACAGTTCAACCTAACCAAACAGATTGCTAGAATCAATGCGATGCCGAATATACTCTAATTTACCTAGCATTGACCAAATTCCAGCAGAATTCAGCAGAATTTACTAAATGTACAGTTGCCAATTGTACATTTTCTGAAAATCTGACCCACATACACTAGTGATAGCAATTCTCAAAACCACACAAATATCAGCACAACACAGTACAGAAAGTGTTAACCACTTCATATGCTATGCCTTGATTAAGGCTCAGGGTAATAGGCCTCCCTTTTACTACCTCTGTGAACCTGCACCAAGGCAGAAACCCACAACAACCTCCCCACAACCCTGTTTATGGATCCTTTTGGCATATTCAGAACCCACTTAACTTAGAAATTCCAAGTGAGCCAAAGGTAACAGTGCAGCCCATCTCAGCAGGGGGTTCCCTTTATCATAGACCGCGCTGCGTATAAAATATGAATAACAAGGAGACTAGAAATATGGAGGTACAAAGGCCTTTTGGCTGGAACCTATAGACATGTTTGTGGCGATACACCCAAATAGTAAAGGGTCATTTTAGGTGAGGGTTTCCATTAGAGGTCTACTTGGGCCGGAGGTAAGGGGTGAGTCGACCCCAAGGAGCATATGGCTTTTTGTCGGGTACAAAGGCACTGGATGTGTGTTAGAACTAATGACTAGAGGATTATTCCCTTTGGAACATGAGACTAAGTTGTGTTTTGATGCTGAACCATTGCCAAAACTGGGTTAGGGGTGTGGGTGTGGGTGGGTGTAGGTGGGTCAGGACCTAGACTGGGGTGGTGTGTATGAGTGGATAGTAGGTTGAACTTGGAGTTGATCTTCTAGCAAAAGGACAGAATGACCGATATGGGGTGAATGGTATAATGATCTTAAATCCTGTTAAGAGAGATCCTTCTAAGGTCTTACCCTGATTTTTGAGCTGTGAGAGGTCAATGATTTCAGTTGCTGTCCCCTATTGCGGTGCAGGGGACTTCCACCCTAGACTTCATTGTTGGTATGGGTCATATTTTCTGAAAATGTACAATTCGCCTTCATTATTTCTCTCAAATAACCCATATCAAAGACAGAAATCAGCTTCAAAATACAGTTTAACATAGCAAAACAGATACTATAAATCAATGCGACACTGAATATACCCAGATATACCCAGTATTCTTCATTTTTCAGCCTAATTTAGCCTAATTTCTTAAATGTGTAGAGCTGACAATTGTACATTTTCTGAAAATCTGACCCGTATCCCAAAAAGCAAGCATTTAACTGACTTCATTGTTACCTTGATCGACTCAATATGTGATGTGTTCCAAGAAAATGAGTGACAAGCCGCAAAATTGATATGTGTCAATGCGTTTTATTAACAAGATGTCTTGGGAATGTTTTTATGTTTACTAGTAAATATCCGGATTGTATATGTCTAAATGAACTTATATTTAAATTATCCTCGATGTATTTTTCTCTAATGTTTAATTGGGAATGAGAACTATCATGTTTATATGAAACTTCGCCAATAAAATTTATTAAAAAAAAAAAAATATAGCAAACCTTTTTTTTTTCAATATTAAAAATATCAAACTTAACATATATATATATGCTTATTAGATGTTGTACTGTTTACTATCGTTGGACTCGGCTTGATCTCATCTTTTCAAATATGATAATATCTCAAAATCCACTTTTTGCGACTTGTGACTCATTTTTCTGTAACACATCACATATTTAGTTATTTAAATTAATTTTTTTTCTTTAATATAACCATAGTGAAGTATTGCGTTTGTATTAGCATAACCTGCCTGTGGCTATTTTTTATTGTAGCACCGGTATTTGGCCAATGTTACTCCAGTTGGAACAGGGTTAGGCCTATATATAAAGGCCCTCTCAAAATATTACATGTGGGTCAGATTTTCCAGAAAATGAACAATTGGCAGCTCTACACATTTAATAAATTAAGATAAAATAGGCTGCAATTTGGCCCATACTAGGTAAATTCGAGTATATTTGGCATTGCATTTTCTGAAATTCTGACACATATATCACAATATCAACCCTAAAAATCCTAATCTATCTTTGTGTTTCCGAACCTTGGGTCGAATTCCTGCTAACATAAGTACTGAGTAACCCCTCACTGAATAAGGAGACTTGGCAAAAATTATAATTGGTTCAGAAAAGGATTGTGATAATTGGAGCCCTTTGCTATAAGGGTTCACACACCTTTACCCTTTAAAGATTTCTAATGGAGGGATCTTACATAAATAAGGCTAATTATATAAGGCTGTGGTGAGTGGAGAAGGACAGGTAGGGTGTTAAAGGTAAGGAGTTATGCTTCATGATTAGGTACCTTTCTAGCCTTTATGTAACGGGTCAAACTCACAAAATATGTACAAGTATATTTTTTAATTTCGAAACATTTCTGAAGATGCTAGAGTGATAGGTCGCGAGTGATGTAGTTCCTCAAACATTTAAGATGTGCCACTGAAAAATTAGTCATTAGTCGAAAATAAATGGATCACATTTGGAAAGATTATATTAAGTGGATTCCAACAATATCAACTTTTAGGAAAACAAAGAGTATAAATATTTTATCTTTGACTTTTCAGTATGTTGAAAAGAATTTGCAATATATCCGGGTGGATAATAACTAATAAAGTAACTAATTATATACTCATAAAATGACCTTAGAAATGCAAGGATATATTTAGAAACCTGTCTTTAAATTTGGTATGTGTCGTTAACACACTGACAGCGCTAGATACATAAAAAAATGAGACGAATCCTACAAGGAAATCTTGTGAATAAAAAACTTTGAGAAACATCAATTTTGCGATTTATTACTCGTTTTATTTTTGTGTAGCACATCACATTTAAGTATATCATGAAGAAGATTAAAGGATGAAAGGCAGTGAATGACACAATTATTATAACATAATTGTTGACATTTTTTCGACAAAATTATAAATTATTCTTATGTGTTATTATTCTTGCAACCTTTAATAATGATTTGCTGTCTGCTTTACAAAGTGTTTCCTTCTCTTGTTGTGATGTGTTGTCCCAAACATGAGATGATCTGTATCGAGGAAATTCCTACAGTTCTTTTTTATTGTGTATTACATGCGTACATGATTTCAACGACGTGATACAGGGGTGCCATATGAAAAGTCTAATCACATACCAATGCTATACGGGTTGTCATGGAAGCATACGTGACCCAAGTAACGTAATTTGATTGGTTTACCATGCCACGCTCTCCGCGGCTGAAGCGTAGCGCTGCCTTGCATGTTTCGAAAGTTTTTAGACATTGCTCCGATAATTCGTTAAGAAAAATGGTACTAATAAGATAAATATAACAAATAAATTGATAAATGTGTATTTAATAAATATCTAATGGCACTCTGTTCAGTTTCAAATTGATCTTGACATTGGGTCAAATCGCATGACACCCCGAAGGGGTGGAGTACGATTTGACCCTTCGTCTCGATTGATTTGAAACCTCCATCGCGCCATTAGATATAAGTACATCCAGGCTATTCCTATCCGCTGAAAATGGCACGTATACGGGTCAAGTCTTCAGAAAATATACAATTGGCCTTCACCAATCCTCTCAAATCACCCAAATTTCAGACAAAAATCAGGTTTAAAATACAGTTCAACATAACCAAACAGATTCATTGAATGAATACAATACAGAATACACTCAGATATACTCAGTATTCATCATTTTTCACTCTAATTTAGCAGGATTTGTGAGATGTGTAGAACAGTAGATTGTGCATTTTCTGAAAATCTGACCCGTGAAGGGCTTTTGTCCTTCCTACAGGTGAAGGGATACCACACAACAAATTATTTTTTTAATTGATTTTTTTTGGCAGTATATCAATCATAGCATCGTCAGAAGACAAAAGATCCCAGTTCCTCTGTTCAGATTGTAACCATTGGAACTTTATGCCTAGTTATAAGGACTCCTGGGAAATGCCATCCCATCGGTACTCGTTCATTTCCCCCCCAAAGTGCTATAAATGAAGAGTGAATAAATAGTTAGTGTCAATTGTTATTTAAAAATACTAAAAGGGCGAATCATTATTTACTTTCCAGTTTAATCATTTTCAATTGCTATTTTCAAAAATGAAGTTTGACTAGGAGTTCATTAAATGTCTCCTAGTGTGATGAGGGACTAAATGCCCACCGCGGTACCCACCCTTGTCACTCTATCATATTTCTGTCACGACATTAGGAAGATGATGAATGATGCATATTGCTGATATGGCAAATGTGAGGACACTGGACTTTTTATAGTATAGTATGGTTGTTCCCCTGTTCCTGTGTTTTTCAAAACTAAATAAACATACGCTGTACACAACGTAAAGGTCAAAGACTTTACTACCACAACAACAAACAAACAACAAGGGGCCCTGCTAACAAAGTCCAACAAAGGGAGGCCAAATGATTGACCACCAAGAGATGAAGATCAAAGCCAGGTGGGGTGAAGGAATGTGCAGGTTTATGTTCCAGGTGTGAAGGGGGTGCTGATGGGAGGTCTGGCGTTTAATTACCTGTGTATGGGTTGAGATAAGTGGACCAGGTCGATACCCTACAGGAGGCCCCAGCAGGGAGCTGGATCGGTATGGTGGGGCAACATATGTGGGTCATATTTTCAGAGAATGTACAATTCATCTTCGCCAATCTTCTCAAATAGCCCAAATTTCAGACGAAAATAAAGTTCAAAATACTGTTCAACCTAACCAAAAGGATTGCTAGAATCAATGTAATGCCAAATATACTCGAATTCACCTGGTATTGACCAAATTGCAGCCTAATTTTTCAGAATTTACTAAATGTGTAAAGCTGCCAATTGTACATTTTCTGAAAATCTGACCCATATATATATATAGGGAGAAACCATATATCTGGAGTATAATAAATCATACATAAAGTACCATATGGGTGCAATACATGGGAGTTTAGCTTAATGCTGGTTCATGTGATATGCATACCCTGAGAACTATTGAAGAAAAAGGAAATCCATCGTAATATAAATACATGTATTTAATAGATAGCAAAATACTTGGTATAAAGTCTATATATCCTATCCCATTATTCATTTTCTGAGCGCTAAAACAAAGCCATTTACAGGGACAAAGGTTGAAAGCCACTGCCATAATGATTTATGGTTATGTAAAAGTTCTCATAAGTGCTGTAAATCACCCCTCCCCTAGTCTCCCATGAAAAACCCTAGAATGCCCCAAACCAGCTAGTCACCAATAATTAGTATAGCATGCATTGGAAGACCAGATTTTATTCTGGTTTATATCTTCGATGTGTTAACTATTAGTCACTGCAAATAAAGAATATTAGAATTATATTAGAATGAAAATCTTTAGTAAACTGAACCTAAACATTCTTACCTAAGCCCTGGGCAAATCGTTTTTTTTCTTTTGGGGGCATTTGGGCATCACTAACTGTACGATACTTTACATTATTTGTTTACGGTCCAGGCTCAAACCCTGAGATCTGATAAGAATTGTATCTCAGTGATTGGATGCCTACCTCGCTAATCAGTATTCCTGGCTTTGGACTAGGCGTTCTAATGGGATTATCAAGACGATTTGAGGTCCTAATGGAATAATAATGGCACTTTGCGGTTAGAGGCTTACCCTCCGTGTGAAGGGACTCTCTCATCTTTGGGCCTAGACTGTTTGCATGAATTTGGCATAGCTAATTAGAAATATTCAAAAGTAAATCTGGAAGGAACATCGAAATCGAACATAGAAATACATAAGGTGTATCCCTTATTGTTGTGCTGTTGTTTTAAATTGTACTAATGTTGTAATAGGATGTTCAACAGGGAAATATAGAGAGAAACAACTTTGAAACATTCAGCTAACATAAACCATTTAAATTTAATTTATCTTTGAAGCCACTATAAATGTTGAGTCTATTAAGCACGGGTGTTGTGTGCATGGAACTTGGATCCTCTGTGGATGAATCATGGCTCCCTTTGTTGTATTTTCTTTTATTATTTATTTATTTATTTATTCATTTATTAGCGGAACCTGTCGTTGTTATTTGTCGCAGGAAAATGTGGCACATTTCTGCATTTAATGCCGAAAACTAGAATAGCCTATAAAAAATTATGAGTAATATATGGGTCAGATTTTCAGCTCTACACATTTAGGAAATTCTCCTAAATTAGGCTGAAAAATGAAAAATACCTGGTATATCTGAGTATATCTGGTATTGCATTGATTTAAAGTATCAGTTCTGTTATGTTAAACTTGCATTTTGAAGCTCATTTGTGTCTTAAATCTGGGTTATTTGAGAGAATTGGTGTAGGCGAATTGTACATGTTCTGAAAATCCGACCCATTTATGTTATGTTTGTGTTACATATGTGTGATGTGTTTCAGGGAAATGAGTCACAAGAGGATTGGTGAAGGTGTACATTATCTGAAAATCTGACTCATATAATGTATATATAACTATATCGCAGATAGACATTTACACCTGAACCGGATTACCTGAGCTGGTTACCTGGCATATTCCCGCCAGTAGACTCTCTCAACAATGCTTGAGGTGGACAGAGGTCATCTTCTCTAAATAGATTTTGACCAAAACGATGTTCAAAATACAGTCCAACATAACTAAACATATGTATTTAATCAATTCAATACCACACATACTCAGATATACCTTATTTGTATAATTGCTGAGCCTAAATTTGCAGAATTTAGTAAAAGGGTAGGGCTGCCAATTGTACATTTTCTGACGATCTGACCCTTATACACATAATGGTGGGTAGAAATTTGGACTCCTACTCACCGAAGGAAAGGAGGGAAAGTGTAGGAATTCCCACAAACAATTGTCCTTAGTTAACTCAACAACAGGCCCCTGGTCGCCAAACCCTATATAATATATGATTAAAGAAACCCATCGCCACCTAAACAGTTTGACCACTAACGCCTCACCTTTCCTCCCTCTGATACCTGAGCTTCTTGAAACTCTAGTGCCCCTCTGAGGTGTTGGGAACTTAAGAGAGCGAAGAGGGGAGAACAGAAGTGGGAAATTGGCAATGAAACCTTCAAGGAAAGGATGGTGCATTGAGAGGTGATGACAGGTCCTTTGCTAGCCTTAACTGAGAGGTATTTAGGCCTGGGAAGTGGTGGACAAATTCGGACCAGATAAACCTTTTCCCTTGTCTCCTGAAAGCATTGACTTAAGTGCTTAGAGTGAAAGAATGAGAGTCATTCCCCAGTGATCAAGCCCTGTATTGAGGGAGGGAATGAGGAGGTGATGGGATTGGAGTGTGGATTAACCATATTGTACACCCGCACCTGTGACACTCTAGGGAATGAGGGTGCTTTGATTTCCCTCGGTGTCCTCCTAATGTAAACGGGTCAGATTTTCAGAAAATGTACAATTCGTCTTCAGCAATCCTCTCAAACAACCCACATTTAAGACAAAAATAAGCTTCAAAGTGCAGTTTAACATAACAGAACTGATACTTTAAACCAATGCGATACTAAACATACTCAAATATACTCGGTATTCTTCATTTTTCAGCCTAATTTAGCAAAATTTCCTAAATGGGTAGAGCTGCCAATTGTACATTTTTCTGAAAATCTGACCCAAACCCATGGGTTCTATTCCTTCCCAGGTATAGCGGCTACCTTTGAAATGGGCCCCTGGTTCTGGGCATGTGTGTGTGTACATCCTTGGTGTCGACCAGTTTAATGACAATACAATACTTCAATCAGTGATTTTAAGCTAGAGTCTCAGTTAACATCGGTAAAAACTAAAGATCGTTTTACTTTGTGTTCCCTTCTCTGTCAACCCATCCGAATTCGAATTCGGAGAATTTGCCCTAGTCCCCTGGAGTTTTCCTCTCGTTCGGTATCCTATGTGTTATCTTTAAAACATGCTTCGGTCTGATGTCTAGGTTTTAGGGTAGAATTGAGGGGTCTTTTTTGTCAAGTCTTATCGAACCATATACGTTAATCTATTGAGCTTTACATTTTCAGCATCTGAACTGGATTAATTCATTGAACATCATGCAGAATATGATAGAACATGAACACATATCCAAGGCCATCACAATTGAGATGTTATACCTATAATCACCTTCTTGGGGTATACAAAACAAGGGGTAACCCTAAAGAAACCTATGTTGTTGTGTTAGGTCCCCTAATCAAATCCCAACACACAAATTAATACTTCCAAGAAATTTGCATCTTATTCAATTGTACCCAAGAAATCGATTTAAGTGATTTCATAAACAAGGGACCTGTCAAGACTTAACAGGCTTGAGGATGAGGAGAATTCCTTGTACAAACCGACGCGTATAGAATGAAGTATAGAATGAAGAATACCGGGGTCAGATTTTCAGAAAATGTACAATTGGCAGCTGTACACATTTAGTAAATTCTGCTAAATTAGGCTGAAATATGAAGAATACCTGGTATATCTGAGTATATTTGGTATTGCATTGATTTAAAGTATCAGTTCTGTATTTGGTCAATACTAGGTAAATTTGAGTACATTCGGCATTGTATTGATTCTAGCAATACGTTTGGTTAGGTTGAACTGTATTTTGAAGTTTGTTTTCGTCTAAAATATGGGTTATTTGAGAAGATTGGCGAAGTTGAATTGTACATTTTCTGAAAATCTGACCCATCTCCCCATTCTTCACTGGCTGTACAAACAGTGGACGTGTGTCCAATGGAAGGTACAGAGGTGCTTACAAATACGGCCGCCGCATATAGAAGCACTCCAGATATTTGTAGTTCTGTCATCTGGAGTGGTCACCAATCGGTAAACGAGTGGCCGTACTGTCATCCCTCAACAACAACCTTCAATTCATTCATTGACTTCATCAGTATATGGGTCAGACTTTCGGAAAATGTACAATTCAACTTCGCCAATCTTCTCAAATAACCCAAATTTCAGACGAAAAATAAAGTTCAAAATACAGTTCAACCTAACCAAACGGATTGCTAGAATCAATGCAATGCCAAATATACTCGAATTTACCTAGTATTGACCAAATTGCAGCCTAATTTAGCAGAATTTACTAAATGTGTAGAGCTGCCAATTGTACATTTTCTGAAAATCTGACCCATATATGAGTCAGCGTGTCAGAAAATGTCAAATCCGCCTTGACCAAATAACCCAAATTTAAGATAAGAATATGACGTGAAATACAGTTCAAAATGAACAGATTTCTTTCTTTTTATTATTACAAAAGTAATCATAATCAATGACATTGATTGGTTCATTGCGTCGCCAAATAGGCGTACCGTACCACATATTTTGAATCATTGCACTGCCAAATATACTCAGATATGCTCAGTATCCATGATTCTTTTTTTTTTAGAATTACCCTGATTCGTATTCATACACTATACTAGCCATGTTTGAATGAGATCTAGTCTTTATAGATAATTTGTAATTCTTCGGGTTTTTCCGATTGTTATCTATTACTTTGTAAACAAAACTTAGCTCATGCCCTCTGAATATTCCTCCTCTCCAATAATATATCTCTCGAGTTTACACATATATATCATTACCAATAAAAGGGTAGAAAATGCTTCTTTCGCCATTTCTCACATAGTCTCTAATTAAGTACTCTTTCACTAACCAACGTTAATCACTGTAATTAAAATAAAAGTACACTAGTATTACCTTTGAAGATCCATATATATGTTTGCCCACCATACCATTAAATTCTGCTTACATTATTAGAAGGGACTTACCAAACATTTAGACCCATTTTATGCACATTTTATCAAGCATATGTGCTGTGATACACTCCCTATGTTCACCTTTCTTAGAATCAGTCCCTGCTTTTCCACCCAAATACATCTATTCTGCTTTGATTAAAGAACATATCCTCCAAATTAACCCAATCTTTATCCTCAGCATATTTCCAACCAATTTGCCTACCGTGAGTGTAGTCTAATTGAACTAATAAAGTCCATGTTTTCACTTTGACCTCCTCCCTTTATATCTCAATCGACAATTCTATCTGGACTGCCATCAAATAATTTACCAATTAAAATTACAAAGTGGAATTTTTTGCTTTGTTCTGGACCTTTCTGCCGCGCGGCGTCCTTGTATGTGATCCCTAAGTACATCGGCTATGCTTGATAAATGAGGCATGGCTGCCCTTTCTTAGCAACTAATAAAGGACTTAGAGGCAGTGGCAATTAGGAGCACCCCTAGATATATGGGGGTCAGATTTTCAGAAAATGTACAATTCGTCTTCACCGATCCTCTCAAATAACCCATATTTCAGACGAAAATAAAGTTCAAAATACAATTCAACCTAACCAAACAGATTGCTAGAATCAATGCAATGCCGAATATACTCGAATTTACCTAGTATTGACCAAATTGCAGCCTAATTTAGCAGAATTTACTAAATGTGTACAACTGCTAATTGTACATTTTCTGAAAATCTGACCCATGGGTCAGATCGTCAGACAATCGGCAGACAATCGGCAGACCAACACATTCAGTACATTATGCTAAATTAGACTGAAAAATTGTCAATACTCGTTCTATCTGAGTATATTTGGTATTGTCTTGATTCAAACTATCTGTTTGGTTATGTTGAAGTTGACTTTGAACCACATTTATGTCTTAAATTTGGGATATTTGAAAGGATTGGTGAAGGCCAATTGTACATTTTCTGGCGATTTCACCCTTATACCTTCCTCTAGCGAATATAAGACAGGTTAAATGAATCCAGGGGCACTCACTCTCTTACCAATTTCAACATGGTTTCCAATAGCACTCAGAAGATGCCCCCAAGATGCTTTACCCCTTAAGACCTTTCATCGAGGAGCACATTAAGATTGTCACAGCAATTACATCATAACGGGGGAAACTGTTAGGAAGTGACTGGATTACATTATTAGGAGTGGATGTCCATTACAAATGCACTCTCTCTATATATAAGTATTTTTTATTGAGATTGAGAGATTGAGATTGAGAAACGTTTATTATTGCAAGTTAGGGGACATTTCTCATTGTCTGTCAGGAGGTTTCCAAGCCCCCAACCCTTTCTTACATTGAATATTAGCTGGTGAACAATACCATCCTCGTCATTGACTGAGGGGTGGCTCACCGCTATTTGTACATTTTTTCTCTTACTCCTATAACTGAGAATGGTATTTTTACATTTTAGATAATAAGCATGTATTATTCCAATGTACAACGGTTACAGCAAGAGGAAAAGGAGTGACTCTTCTGAGAATCCAGTTCTTCCAAGATGTTCTGAACTGAAGTTAAAAATACAGATTGAAATACCTTTTGCAAAATTATAATTCAACCTCTAATACATCCTTTGTTTTCAGTCCTTTTAATAACAATATAATGTGCGTTTTTGCTGTGTAAGCATATTTATGATTATCCTTCAAACACGAAACATCAACATTTTCAACAGTTTTACTCACTTGAATATTACATATTTTCTTTTATTACATGCAAATTACACTTGACAAGATTTGAACTAACTGAACATATTCACTGTCTTATAATGTCCAATATAGTTTTTATTTTTGTATTTAAAGATTTGTATTCAGCTAAAAATCATTTTGTAACATTTACAATATTTTCAGACGTTGCTGTTATAATTCTTTTAAAATCCTTCGTAGGCTTTCGCCAAAAGACTTCACGGTTTCTTCATGGATTGTTTCTCCATTGTAACTATGAAATATGTCCAATAATCTTATGAAGTAGGGTTTCTCGTTACCGACAAAGTGGTACAAAATCAAGTTTTACAATGAAAATAAAGCTTGCAACTATTCCCAGTATGTCTTGATATTGTCTAGGACGTTTAACCTTCTAAGGAGATCCTAAGGCATCTTAGGCATCTCAGGCATCTCAGTTTATTAAGCCGACTGCTAACAGAGATAAAACAAAAGAAACAATTGTGACTAAATAGACGTAGCTAAATATGTTTGAGAAAAATATTAACAGCAAAACTGTGGGTAAATATATATATTTCTCTCTGTCTCTTTGTCTCTCTTCTCTCTCTATCCCATTGCAGGCATGATACAGTTTTGTGATTCCATTTTCCGTGAAACCTTTTATTTTACTAGTGTTCATCACTAAACACGTATACTTAGCCATAGGGTGCATCGTGTACTTGTTCCCTACACCTTTCAACACATACAGAAAAGTATTTAATTTCCAGTGGAGATGATTAACAGTACAGCAAGTGGGTCAGATTTTCAGAAAATGTACGATTCGCCTTCACCAATCCTCTCAAATAGCCCACATTCAAGGCAAAAATGAGGTTCAAAATGCAGTTTAACATAACAGAACTGATACTTTAAATCAATGCGATACCAAATATACTCAGATATACCCGGTATTTATCATTTTTCAGCCAAATTAAGCAGAATTTCCTAACTGTGTGAAGCTGACAATTGTACATTTTCTGAAAATCTGACCCAAGTCAAGCTTGTGCATTCCAAACAACCCAAAGTGTATCAAGTTAAAAATATGTCCCTTTAAAAAGACTCGAGACAGCTTTCATGATGTACTACTATAGGCAACTGGTGAATAGGTACACGCTTGCTTTGAGCACAATTGAAAGACGCATTAAAACCACCCCCAGCCACCCCCACCCTCTTATTTGTATGTAGGTCAGATTTTCAGAAAATGTACAATTGGCAGCTGTACACATTTGGTAAATTCTGCTAAATTAAACAGAAAAAAGGCCAATACTAGGTAAATTCGGGTATATTCGGCATTGCATTGATTCTAGCAATCTATTTGGTTAGGTTGAACTGTGTTTTGAACTTTAGTTTCGTCTGAAATTTGGGTTATTTGAGAAGATTGACGAAGTTGAATTGTACATTTTCTGAAAATCAGACCCATGTATGAAAAGGTCCGATTGGACAAAACCAATGGGCAAGATGCAACCATATATCACTCATTTCATGTAAGGAATGTTTGAGTCATAAAACATTTTATTCAATGGTTCACTGTCCATAAAGGTATTCCATTCATTAAATGGTTTGTTATTTGGCTGTTTTTTACTGGTATCTCATTGAGGGTTTTGGATAGTTTAAATTAGAAGCTGGATGCGCCCTTCCTTGTTGGTAGTGTCAGCTGTGTTCCGCCCCCATCCAGTAGATATTTTTACCTGTCTTTAGTTACAATAAGCTTCATACAAGGGCTTCCCAGTAGTTTGTGCTGTTAAAGTGCCACCAGATACTTTACTATTGCTTTATATGGGTCAGATTTTCAGAAAATGTACAATTGGCAGCTGTACACATTTAGTAAATTAGGATAAATTAGGCTGCAATTTGGCCAATACTAGGTAAATTCGAGTATATTTGGCATTGCATTGATTCTAGCAATCTGTTTCGTTAAGTTGAACTGTGATTTGAACTTTATTTTCGTCTGAAATTTGGGTTATTTAAGAAGATTGGCGAAGGTACATTTACTGAAAATCTGACCTGTATGCCTGCAGCTGATGAGTAAACGGTTGGTCCAAAAATGAAAGCTTAAATATACTGCCACCTTAAAATGGGAAACGCTTGATTTTAAACACTATCTGAAAATAGGTTGAACGTATATTCCATAATGTAAATCACATTCATTCCGGGTTTAACATGATACTTTGTAGGTATTATCTTGTAGTAAGAAATGGTTTCTAATTCGGATCAATTGTGTGGGGATATTCACCTTGCATTCGCCTTCATGAATTGGAGGCTTTGTAATGTATGTTTAGTTCATATAAGGATCGTCTATTTAAGGTGACTTAAATGGCCAGGCGAGATAAAAAGGGAGAGAAAGAGAGAGAGAGGGAGGGGGAGAGAGAGCTGGAGGGGGATAGAGAGAAAGAGAGAGAGATGGAGGGGGAGAGAAAGAAAGAGAGAGGGAGAGAGAGAGGGAGAGAGAGGGAGAAAGAGAGAGAGATGGAGAGAAAGAGGGAGAGAGAGAGAGGGAGATGGAGAGGGCGAGAGAAAGGGCCTAGGTGCAAAACTAACCCAATTTACAGTGATCAGTTTTGTCAGATCGACGCTGAGAGCTGAATGCACTGCCATTATGTATACATCCCCCTGGATTCAATTTGATTTATTCTCAATGAATCAAAACGTATTTGATCATGATTTTGACAACTATCATTTCAAATGTACATACTAAGCGAAATAATGTTTAAATGTATGTCAAATCCTGTCAATATGATTCCCTATGACACTTAAATAACCATGGATAAAAATCATTTCTCATCCTTCTCGGATAGCTACAAATTTCTAACATGAGCTATGAGTTTAGACCCTTAGGCTGAAACCAATTGCACACCATTATCCTCCTAAAAATTGATCATTTTATACATTTCTTTGAGAGCAGAGTTATTATTTTCTTCAAAATCTTACCACAAATAACCACCGAATAGCTCCCTCTGAGCAAGGCCTCATATAGAAATGTGATACATAAATCAATTTAGAGCAATAAACACATAGAAATTTTGTAAGTTAATATCTACTGTTGTGTATAGGTTACAGTTAATTTTGTAGGTAGGGTGTTTTAGTGGTTGTGTCCCCAGGGCGTAGGTTTCACCTGAGTAACTTGGACAGGTGTCTTTTATTTCCTGGTTCAAGGTTCTGAGGGGTTTCTACGGGATACGCCTATCAGCGTTATCGGTCCGATCTTCACAAAATGTAAAATCGGCAGATCTATACATTTAGTAAATTCTGCTAAGTTAGACAGAAAAATGGGCAATACTTGGTATATCTGAATATATTTGATATTGCCTTGATTCAAATTATTTGTTGGGCTATGTTGAACCAAATTTTGAACATTATTCGTGTCTTAACTTTGATATTTGTGACGATTGGAGAAGGCAAATTGTACACTTTCTGGCGATTTCACCCATGGATATGAATAAGGGAAAGATCGTGGGAAGATCTTCAATCGTCAGCTTTAAACATTTAGGAGCTTCTGCTTGACCCGACTGGTCAGCACTATAGTGTCTCCAAGTATAGTTGGTATTGGGTTGATCCAAGCAATCTGTTCGGTAATGTTGAAGTATTTGTTAAGCTTAATTTTGGAATATTTGAGGAATATTTGAGAGGATTGGTGAATGGAAATTGTACATTATCTGGCGACTTGACCCATAACAGTGATCTACTGTGGGATGGTAGAACGAAGCATATCATTGTAGGCCTTTGTGGTGAATGCATAATGGCCTCGGTCGATTGCATCTGTACTATTGGGGTATACTCAACCCATAAATGACTCAATATTTAAATAGGAATACAAGTTAACGCTTTTATTTCTCACCCAGTTGCGACTGAGAAAGTATTATATGATTGAAATAGGTGTGTATTTCTCCTCCTCGGGTCTGAGCAGAATCTCTGAGAATGAGGAAGTATAACGTATAGTATAGTGTATCAATGAAGAAATCTGGATATAAAAATGACAAAATATATTTATTGAAGTAGTAAACTATTTCGTTGAGACCAGGTATTTTAGACTTTATGCGCATATTTGGAAAGGAAAAGTTAAAATATGTTGAACGTCTATTACGACAAAACAAATCTCCTTAAATTAACCCAAATTATGACCAATAGAACTGAATTCATCAATATTCGGCCGTTGTTCTATGTTTATACAAGACTTTGAAGTATAATCATTGAGAGAAAACTGCCACCAGCGAGCGATAATTAGTGAAGTCAACATAAGAGAGGATTCGGGCGGGTCCTCCAAATACAAATGAGGATGTTTTAACAGTAGCAAAGACAACTGGACAGAATCCTCCAAAACTTTGGTCACATTATCTTTAGATGATTTGGAAAATAATGAGAGAAAACGTACACACACTAGGTCCAAACACTCAGATCAGATAAGAATGGTCTGTTAGCCTACTTCGCTAATCGGTTTCATGGGCTAGGAGTCGGTGTTTTAATTGGAATATAATGCCATTTTGCGGTCTTAATGGAATTATAACGACACTTTCTGGTTTGAGGCGAGAGGCTTTCCCTTCGTTTGAAGGGACTCTCTCAACTTTGGGCTTAGACTGTACACAATATTTAGAGTTTGACCGACGTTATCTGAGAGTAGGCCTACAGCTTTAACTCCCGTGTTGATAGCCCCTTTTTACCCTCGTCCATCGAGCGTGAATTCACCCCAATTTAATTCACAGTCTAGCGGTTCACGATAATTTATTTTAATTATGCAAAAACTTATGGTCGAGCAATCACAGATCATAACCTTGATCATAATTCCTTGATTCAAGTGCATTCTATGATCAAAGAGTTTAAAATCTTCCCCGCCCCTTTTATTTTTCCCTGTAATCATCAGCATTCCTTCAGCATGGCAATCAACAGGTATGGAGATTAGAGAGTTTACCTTTGAAAAGGACCAATTCCATTGTGAAGATTTCAGAGGTTCTTTGTACTTGTCTTATCGAGATAGCCTTTATCAAACTCCATGTGGGTCAGATTTTCAGAAAATGTACAATTGGCGGCTCTACACATTTAGAAAATTCTCCTAAATTAGGCTGAATAATGAAGAATACTGGGTATATCTGAGTATATTTGGTATCGCGTTGATTTAAAGTATCAGTTTTGTTATGTTAAACTGCATTTTGAAGCTCATTTTTGTCTTAAATGTGGGTTATTTGAGAGGATTGGTGAAGGCGAATTGTACATTTTCTGAAAATCTGACCCATGTAAAGGTCCTACCTCAGTTGAAATAGCTGCGGAATGTGTTTTCTGTATACGTTTTGAGATACTTTCATATTTGTATAGGTTTTTATAAGTTTTGTAGGTGTCGGTACATTCGGGAAAAGGTGAAAACACATTCCCAAAGCCGGAACTTTCAGATTTCCAAAACAGAAACACCTAATGGAATATTTTCATGAAATTGCAATAGGAAAATTGAAATCTTTAGACAACGGCTGGCAGCCCAAATATCCGATAGGTTCTATAGGTCCTTTCCAGTGCTTGTATTGAGTATTGATATTCAATTCAATTCAATTCAATTCAAGAATTCTTTATTTGTACTGATGGAAAATTACAATAGGTTGTTCAGTCAATAATGATAATAATATCATTTCTTCCGGTGAATGCCTAATTACGAATTCCAATTTGACAGTTGCTCAAAAGGTGTAGAGTTGCAAATTATGTACAATCGAAACAGATTTCAGTACAGTACAGTAGGCCTACCAAGGGTGACAGTGTTGTCAATAGAGGCGAAATTCAGCCTCAATATAAGAATAGTTAACAATTACATAAGGTGCATAGCGAAGTGAAGTACTATAACATCTTGACAATGCTATTGCTTTTGCACTTTGCGTGTCTATAGTAGTTGATATCTCAAATCTTTATACATATTTAAATCACAACCTTTATGCTTGTCAGTATATCGCCAACGGATGATTAAAGCCTTCATGTATTTAGAATTAAACTGCATCCGTAGCCAAATATCCCATGTGCAATGACAGTGGTAAGTTTACCTTCAATCTGTCGGTAAGTGCAATCAATGAGAGGGGTTACATGGAATTTAACGGGATATCCTTTTGGCGAGGAAAGAAAGAGACGTGGGAACCATAACAATATCAAAGTAAAGATTATAATTGGTCTAACGTTCATTAGTTTTTGTTATGACATGCTTATTCCTCGCTTCCTACGATATCAAGTATATATATATGTTTCCAATATTTCTGGGTGGATCTCATAATGAAAATAGGATAAACGAATTGAAGATTAGTAAACATGAAAAAAAGACTAAAATTTAATAAATTTTGAGTTACATAATTTTCACTATTAAACTTCCATATGCAATTAAGTAATAGAATCGAAATAGAATTAAGTAAATAGAACCTGCAAATCAAAAGTACAAAAAAACAATAACTGTTTCTTTGTATTATTATATTATGGTCTTTTTCATTCTTATGTTGATGTTGTGGGTTTATTCGTGGTGGGGATGGATGGTATCGAGAACCTAACTTATTATTGCCACGTTAAAACCTGTGAGTGGATATGCCCACAAATGAATATAAGGGTATTATTATTAGTGGGAGCACCTGTGTGAGTGCCCAGGGGTTAGCCCAGTATAATACATGATGGATGGGTGGGTAGGGAGGGTGTAGTGTAAGATATCCCTCACCTGTGAATGAATGCTTACCATTGATCATGGGAAAACACACACAGAATGTTGAGAACAGTAAAATAGTAGGTTATGAAGAACTTTTTTTTTCGATTGATTTTTTGAACCTGTGATTTGATGCACGGTGTTTATTTCAATCACTCATTATCATATATTCTCTAAATATCACCAGAGTTTTACTTTCACTAAGAAATACCAAAAATACTTTGGAGTTCGTATCAATATGTTAATTTAACTTAAAACTATAATAGTTTTACCGTAAAGGTAAAGAGTAATATGTTCGTGAAACAATTATCTTACATCATTGTTATTGTGGTATCTATAACCTTATTTCTTCTCCAACATATGAGCTGAAAATATCGATATACTATTGATAGCTTGTAGAAATAAAACATAATGTTGAATTCCTTTGCTCTATCAAGAACGGATATTCTAAAATCAAAACATCTAGAAATCTAGAAGATCTAGATTGATCTAAAACGGTCAGGGAGTATGATCTACTTTCTACAAATCTAAAAACGTGAATTTCAAAAGGGGACATAAATTCATTGAAATTTCATAACACTTTCCAATAATGGTCATTCCACTAGACTGAATGTCCCAAATTCGTCCAAATTTGTCATTGAATATGTGATGCCAATAAAACTACTATATGTGATGTGTCACAGAAACAGAGTCACAAGTCGCAAAAGCCATCATTGGAACCAGTTTGCTCTCATCTTTTCAAATATGATGATACCTCAAACTCATTTTTTTTGCGACTTGTGACTCATTTTTCTGTAACACATCATATATGTTACCCAACCCTTCACCTCAGACAGAAGCCAGCGTAAAAGAATATTTCTGGATTTTCCAGTTTGTTTATGATTCCAACAAGGCCATTTAAGCTTTCTAATGTTGAATGAAGTTCTGTCTCTGACGCTTAAAGAATTAATTTCTTAATGATACATATCTGGCAGATCCTGACACAATACCAACAAATGAACCTCTGAACAATTAATGCAATACTCGTGCTTCGAATGGGTATCAAAGGCAACAATTGCCATGATGACCTACAATCTATTTAAGATTCCGACAGGTTTACATACCTTACTCAATCAATCAGTTACTTTTCAAATGATAATACCAGGCTAACATTTCTCTATTGATACGGTCCCAGGTAACTACAAAAGTTCTTATGCTTTGTGTACCAAAGTATCAAATGCAACAATGAAGATGCCATTGCAGGAATGCATAGTCTATGAGTCTGAGGGGATGCCAACCTATAGCTCCTCTTATTATGTTAAATTTAGTCTCCGACAATAAAACAATTAATTTCCAAATGATAATATCTGAATTTTTTCCCTTTGTTCCAATCAAATAAGATTCTTGTTTGACACAGGTATCAAATAAAACAATGAAAATGACTTTGAAGAATTTTATCTTCGTGACTTCTTTTAAAAATAGGTAAGTTGCCTATAGCATAAGATAAGATCTGACACACGTGTCTCGTTACAATATAAGGCCTTCACATGACCAGCCTTGTTGCGCATGCGCGCACCTTGGATGACTAGATACAATAATTACCTGCCAATAGAGGATTTGCAGGTGCCACTGTGCATGTCTGTTATAGTGCATCCTGGGATGGATTGTTAAAATCTGACATATAAATATATGGCATTATTTTTATTAAAATTTGCAAGAATGTTTTCACCAATATCATAGCTTGTGGAAATGATCTATGAAAACCAAATGCATGATGGGAAAGATGGGTATTTGTGTCACTGAAACATGTACAAGACATGGATATTGATATAGAGCATTGATAATAGTCCATGCTGAACCTCACATGATTTCTATTGATTTCGTACTGGACCATTTATACTCCCATAATTCCATGCGAATCAAGCTTCAAAATGGCGGCTATGCAAATCCCATATTGGAAGCCCTCGCCTGTGCATGTGGACACATAAACCCATGTACAAACGCTTTCCATAATAAAAGAGAAATGTAACTGTAACTCTGCTTACCATTTGTAACTCCGCAGAAGAAAATAATTGAATTCTTGGCTGTCAACCTACCTCAGACTTACCAATTCAAGTTTCAACAGATAAACCCGAATGTCAGTACCCCCCAAAAGTCTAATCCTTTCTTGCAGTCTTTCCTTTCATTGAATGGAATTCAAACCTTTATATTACAGAAGATGTGATAAGGGGCATGACCGCCTTGCCGAAACTGCTGTCATAGCTTGAAAGGACTATCACCAGTTGATTACATTTCAGATCAAAATCTCAGATAAATACGAACCCCATTTTCTTGCCAACGATAGCAGTCGTCCCCTCATGAGGACAGGTATCCATGCAATTTGACTATTGACAGTCCCTTGTCAACTTTACTGTAATCAGGTAGTTAATTGTGGGGTTGATTTGGGGGTTCTATTTAATAATATCTAATTTCAACCCTTACCTGTCCTTTCAGAGGATATAGGCCTAGTATGTGTGTGTGTTAAGTATAATACAATTGGGAATATATGTAGCAGTTCAGAGAAAGTTTGGAAGGGCGAAATGTAACTTCATGGTCAAATTTATTCTCTACACTACTGTAAACGTATTTATATTCGCGCAGATAAATTTTCGCGCACTAATTACAATGACACCTTTTCGCGGAGATTTAAATTCGCGCAGCAAGGATAATTATACCTTTCGCGCAGGTTTTACTTTCGCGCACAAAGGTGGGTGCGCGAAAATAGCGAAAATAAATACTGCGCGAACATTAATACGTTCACAGTATATGGTTCTACTTAAGCAGAATTTGAGAGAAAATCAGAAAAAAAAATTCGATTAACGAAACGTTCTGCTGTAGATAACTAATACATTAATTGGGAAATCTACAGGGAGGGAAAAAGTGTAGTTTAACCAAAAATTCAGATAAACCATTTTAGGTTATGTGGAAAACAATGTAAATCTTAAGTAAGGTATATTATTGTTGAAAATAGAAATTGTTTTATTTTTTACTCCAATTACCAAACATATTTTCAAAACATAGAATAGGATCCCCTTTTTTGCACGGAAAACTAGCTTTCCTTATAGCTACTTTTCATATAACAGCAGCAGAATATTTAACCCTGTTAGTCGTAATATTAGTAAATTTTGTGAGATTTATTTTGTCATAGTAACTGAGAATGCAGCTTTAATTAAGATTTTAAAAATCATGGTTATCCTTGACACCTCACCGTCCCTCCCGCCCACCCACCGTTCGATGGATAAAACTAGCAGACTGAATTGTACCCTTTGTACATGTATGCACAGTATCGACCATTGATATTAAATGTACAAGACCCGCCTTGTCCCCACAACTGATATAAGAAGCACATGTTTGATACAGCACTCGTTTATGTATTACGGGTCAGATTTCCCGAAAATGTACAATTCAACTTCACCAATTCTCTCTAATAACCCAGATTTCAGACGAAAATAATGTTCAAAATACAGTTCAACCTAACCAAAGAGATTTCTAGAATCAATGCAATGCCGAATATACTCGAATCTACCTAGTATTGACCAAATTGCAGCCTGATTTAGCAGAATTGAGTAAATGTGTACAGCTGCCAATTGTACATTTTCTGAAAATCTGACCCACATACCCGCATTGGTGACTCCAGCGATATCTCGAATTCTTGTGGTATAAATTCCCAAGTAAATGTTAAAAACCTTCCAGAAGAACCTGCTGGTCTTATGGCTATATTTGTTATTTCTCATTTCTCCAGGAATATACAGGCGATCACATTGTTTATTCAAAGCTTGTTACCAAGTGAGCCTTCTTGGCCATCTGTAAACATTATATTCTTTATTTTCGTAGAAATTACTGTTACATGAGGACGATAATTATCGATATTATGTATAAATACAAGGGTTAATATACCGAAATGATGATTATATCTTTTGTATTGTTTAGAGGACAATGTCATATTTTAAAACAAATACAGAAATGCGTTATCCTCCATGGATGTTTTCAAGCGTATAATTATATAGAATATAAAGTGCTTATGTAAAGCTTATTGAACAATTAGAATGGGTGAATCGATTTTTTAGTCTGCATGTTTTAATTTAAATAATGTTTTATTGGGTTTTGGAGCTGACCGATCTTTGCACCTTTGCATCTTAGGTATATTGAAAAAGATTAAATTAATTGTTCTTTAAACTTATTTTGGTCTGTTCATGCCTTAGGAATTCTGGTAGTTGGTTCTAATTATTTGCTACTTGTTCATAATATAGATATTTCACATCGATCGGCTTCACCTATGATAATAATAGATGTGTATGTCCATATCATAATTACAAAGCATGCAATACAGTGAAAGGTCAAAGTTAAGAACATATAGTAGTACATGCATGTAGTATAATTGACTGCTGTTAAACACCCTCTTCATTAATAATCAGGTTGTAGACATTGTTTGTTTGTTTAGTTATATGAATATAAAAGGTTTTTGCGTATGGTAGTAAAGGTTAGATACATGTTACATTAATTACATTTGGCAACGCATGAAAGATATATCACATAAGTGGTTATGCGTATTTGTAAATTTATTAAATGATGTGGCCAATAAAAACATTTAAAAAAAAAATATTGGAGAAATAATGAAAAAAGGAATACTCTCTGTGAATGTCACAGGTCTTCCGAGTATTGCTGGAATTCTGACTATTTAGTACAGGTACAAAGAATGGCAGGAAATAATTTAGAATAAACAAGTCAAGAAAAAAAAGAAGTACATATGGTAATGGGTGTTGCACTCTGTTTTGTAGGTCTTGCTTGTTTCTTATAAAGAATCAATTCAACCAATTCCCGTGCAACCATTTCATAGGAACATTAACGTTATCATCAGAGCCATCTTTGAAGTTTAAACTACAGCTTCTGTATGCTATCACAAACTACATGGGATAAAAAAAAATCCCTTCTCACCTCCTCTCCCCAATCCGAATAATAATATTCATGCCACCCACATTTCTATGAAGGGCCTTTCATTGCAGGCTCATTAGAGAACTCCCAACATTGGCTGACGTGTAAAACGGCCTGGCTGAGCTATCGGCTTCCCCACAGGCAGCCATTCGATATGCAAAGTGCGAGGATGAAATGCTGGTCATGACAAAATAATGTTGTCTTAAATCAAAGATGGGTCTATATCACATGTCCCCAACCCTTCAATATGGCGGCGTGCACATAAAGAGGGTGGTGACAGACGTAGTGGGTCAGATTTTCAGAAAATGTACAATTTGCAGCTGTACACATTTAGTTAATTCTGCTAAATTAGGCTGCAATTTGGTCAATACTAGGTAAATTCCAGTATATTTGGTATTGCATTGATTCTGGCAATTTGTTTGGTTAGGTTGAACTGTATTTTCAACTTTATTTTCGTCTGAAATTTGGGTTATTTGAGAAGATTGGCGAAGCTGAATTGTACTTTTCTGAAAATCTGACCCATGTGATGACGTAGTACACTAGTTTGTAAACTAGTAGACTAGTAATCGCCTACTATTCATGTCAAGGCCAACATAAAATAGGTGTGTTTCCGATTTAACACCCCCAACTCCCCACCCCTAATTTTTTGGGGCGATTTTTTTAACAAAGAAAATAATTAAAGCAGGAAAACAAGTCGTCCTCATCAGACACCTTTAAAAGTTAAATTTCTCTTGTTTAATATAACTTTTGTTACAAAGTAGATATCTTTTGCGTTCCTTTAAGGTGGTTTCTTAAAAGGAAAATCAAACAAACTCTCCCCCCACCCCCCTACCCAGTTGTCCCCTATAGGTATCGGAAACATTCTTCTGGATTTCTTTTAGTTTAAAACGTGCATTCTCAGGTAACATCGGTCCAAATCTACATGGGTGAAATCGTCAGAAAATGTACAATTCAACTTCACCAATCCTATCAAATAACGCAAATTTAAGACAAAAATTACTTTCCAAATACAGTTCAACCTAAGCAAACAGATTGCTGGAATCAATGCAATGCCGAATATGACCGAATTTACCTAGCATTGACCACATTTCAGTCTAATTTTGCAAAATCGATTAAATGTGTAGAGCTGACAATTGTGCATTTTCTGAAGATCTGACCCATAAGGATATTTCACCTTTTTGTTTTGTACTTCCTATACCGATCTAACATCATTTCACCCAAGTGTATGCACGGGTATGGCGTTCAATTTAAGCACCGACAATAGTATTCTGAATCTATGTAGAGACTTTGGGGAGAAGGACTTGTTGCTACTCCACAGAAAATAAAAGAGGATACATGTATATAGAATGTTGGTATACTCCCCCCACCCCCACCCCCATCCGCGCCCCTATACAATACTGTTTTTTAATAATATGTTATAAAGAAAATGTATCGGCAGGAATCTTGTTTGCTAGCAAAACATTTTCTTTTTTTTTGTTCTAAAATCTTTGTTTTAAAATCTTTTCATCATGCCCTAAAGCTCTTGACTTATTGAGGGTTTTTACAATTTATTCTTACGATACATTTGCATACATGTTTAAAACAGAATTGTGTGGGACGAATTTAAATTAATTTGACAATGTCGATGATGATGAGAAATTGAGATGGATGGGTATGATAAGAACGTAGGACTATAGGATCAGATTGTCAGAAAACGTACAATTCGTCTTCACCAATTCTCTCAAAAAAAACACATTTGAGACAAAAATGAGCTTCAAAATGCAGTTTAACATAACAGAACTGATATTTTAAATCAATGCGATACCAAATATAATCTGATATACCTGGTATTCCTCATTTTCAGCCCAATATAGGAAAATTTCCTAAATGTGTAGAGCTGCCAATGGTACATTTTCTGAAAATCTGACCCTATATAATTCTAAATAAACCAGGATTGCCCCAATGTCTAAAGTGTCGTTAAACTTTTGGACAGGCTGTAATATGAACGATACATTCGTTATGTTGAAAGATTATTTTGTATTACACATGCTTTTATTAATATAATTATAGACTACAAAGGGACCCCATACTGCTCCTTAAGCCATAAACATTACCTGCATTTTGAAATATGATAATTGTAATTTATCACTTGAATTTATTACTTTTATTATTAAAGTCAATGTGTAAGCTTATAAATGAGTCCCTGTCATGTTCAAAATGGATGCGTATCAAATGTTGAAAAGAAACATTTCAAGGGTAAAGGGATACTTTCAGGATGAGAAATCCACCTGCTGTTTCAGATATCAGTTTCCCATAAGCAGTTATTTATTTCTTCAATATGTATCAAGTGTTTTCAGCATAGTTTTGCGTTTCTTAGAGATGTAATGTCAGACAGAGCTGATGGACAACATTGCTAGTGTTATGTAAGTAGTTCCTATTGGGGCCTCAAAGTATCCCTTGCTGAAGGCATGATTACAATTGGCATATTATATCACAATTTAACTTGATATCACAAGTTTTCTGCTGAGAAGCAAAGGCGCTCATTAATATATATATCGCATATATCCATGTAAACAATGTCAATTTCGGGAACATGTGGGTCAGACTGTCAGAAAATGTACAATGGCAGCTCTACACATTTAATAAATTCTGCTAAATTAGGCTGAAAACGGTGAATACCAGATATATCTGAGTCGAGTATATTTAGTTTTGTGTGGTTTCAAAATTATGTGTTTTGCTATGTTAAACTATATTTTGAAGCTCATGTTTTTCTTGAATGTTAGTTATTTGAGAGAATCAGTGAATGCGAATTATACATTTTATCTCAACTATTTGTCAAAATGTACAATTGGGAGCTCTACACATTTACTAAATTACTAAATTACTAAATCAGGCTGCAATTTGGTCAATACGAGGTAAATTCGGCTAAGTGTATTCGGCATTGCATTGATGCTAGCAATCTAGGTTGAACTGTATTTTGAGAGGGTTGGTGAAGGTGAATTGTACATTTTCTGAAAATCTGACCCTTTTACATTTCCTGACTACCCGACCCCTTTATAAGTGCTATACCAGGCGATGAGGAGACAGACCCAAAGGTAGAGATTACATATAAGGTGATGCCGGTGAGTAAATATTAGCCATAGAAAATGTCTATGTATTATATAATATGGGTGCTTGGGTGTTGTACCAGTCTGCCTACCACTGCTATCAGATTACACCCTTAGTAACTGTCTAGACTTTTTATTCACTTCTCTACTACGTCATAGCATAGATTACGTTTAGATTAGAAACAGTAGTATATTTATATCGAAAGGTTAAATATCGAGGGATTAAAGTTTATTCCGAACAACATATTTTGTTTCAATTATATATTAGGCAAAAAAAATAATAGGTGTGTTTCCGATTTATCTGGCAGAAAACTAGGTAGGGGTGGGGGTTGGTAACTTTTTTTTTTTTATTTTTAGGAAACCACCTCCCAGGAACTGAAAAAAATGTCTATTTTAAAACAATAGTTGTTCCAAACATGGGAAATGTGCTTTTTGACACTTCTGGGTTGGGAAGCATGTTTTCCTGCTTTTATGAGCTTTTTCTATCATAAAAGTAAGATTTGGTGAACAAAATATCAGGTGTGGTAAAATGGTTTTTCTAGGTAAGGGAGGTAAATCAGAAACACACCTATTTTTTTGGCCTTATTCTAAAATGTGCTCTGATAATATTAGGATGGCTTTTCTTGTAATAATCTCTTGGTAATTAATCTTTGTTTTTTGTGAATTTATAGCTAATTTAGCTATTTACATCGAAATGAGTTGGATGATTTGACATTTTGCTTTTGAGAATATTATATTCCATATATTATTTCACAAGTATATTTAGTTGTGAATCTTTAAGGTTAATATACGTCACAATGTAAATAAAAATATAGATTTTGATGTATATTGATACGTTGACATCACTGGCCTCAAGGCATCAATTTGCACCACATTAAATCCGATCCGATCCGATCTTATCTATTATACGAAGATCCGTCATGCAATGGAGATTTCAGAAGATTTTAATGATCTTAATTCTTCCTCCTCTGTGGCTATTTATGACAAGGGACCTTTCTGAGCAGCCTTTGAAAAAGCTCGCCATAGGGACGTCTATTTCTCCTTCTCTCTCAACTATTTGTCAATTGTCTATACCTGTCAGATCTTCAAAAAATGTACAATTGTCAAATCAACACATGTAGTAAATTTGGCTATTGAAATATAGTCAATACCAGGTGTATATGAGTATATTTGATTTTACCTTACTTTCAACATGTTGTTTGATTATATAATGAACTGTGTTTTAAACCTTGTTTTTGTCTTAAATTTGGGTTATTTGAGAGAATTGTGAAAGACGAATTGTACATTTTCTGGCGATTTCACCCACACGCATGTCTATGGGAGAATTCCCACAGTTTCTGCAGAAATCAGAGCGCATATTCTCTTTACAGTCATCATTTTCCCATTTATTATTGTAGCAAATGGGCGCCCAGAGTCGGTATGTAACAGTATAGCCCTAGCAACCCTCCATACAAATCTTTGCAGAACCATAGTGCGAAACGACAATGATAACAGATAGTGCGAAGCGAAACATCATTTGTAAAGAGTGACATATCTTTTGTAACCCACTATAGGGGGGTTGTCTTAATGGCGTGTTGTAACTACCTGGAATAGTTGTAATTAATGCCCAGGGGATGTAACCACGTTAGGCGGAGACTAAAGGGGTTAATAACCTCCATTTAGGGGCTGCTGTTGCACGGTTAGTGCATAATTCCTCAGCGAAGAGCAGACCCTAAATGTCGGCCATTAGTTTGAAACACAAAGAAAGACATACTAATCAGATTATTTCATCTTTTCAAGAATCGTGTGAAGAATCTGACAAAATTCAGGAATGGAGCCGCCAACGAAGGTTCATATTCAATAAATCAAATATAAAACAAACGAACTACTTCATCAGACAGTTGAAATATGTCCATTCATACATAATACATCACGAGACTACGAACGAGAATTTTAGATTACCGGAGACTATATAATGATACGTCAATAAAGTATGAAAACCAGTTGAACATCTTAACATTCGTAACCTTTTCTGGTGAATATGGGGCATCATACTCATCCAGATTTGTATATTTATACAACTGATATACATCCATGAATACACATTAAACCCAAATCAATCATTGGTTTCCTGCAAGCAGGTTCAGTGGCCAAGGCATGTCCCCAATCGCTTAGGCCAGAATGAACGCCGATTTATAACGAATTTGACCTTGGCTACGGGTCACGGACCAACCAGTGACCTTGACCCCAGATTGTCTTTCTGAGTGGCACTTTTTCCCAGAGTTCCGTTACGCGCGGAAAGCTCCAACAAAAGGCAGACGACAATTGGAACAACAAATGACTGGGAAAAACGCATTACGGTGGCCGGTAATCACATGTCTTGATAGTTTGATGTCAAAATTGGACATTTACAAAATTTTCAAATTATGTATGATAAAAGACTGGTATAATCCTATCGTGTACTGTAGTGAATGTAAGTGGGGGAATAGTGAAAACTATTCGGGCTTATTATCTTTGATCTATTTGTTCTATTTCTAGGAGAATTTCAAAGGGAGCGGCTGGGGATTTTTTTGTGTGTGAAAGTCATTCCATGCATTTAGGCTTAGTGTGATGTTTTTAAATTATTCCAAGACAGAGTCTGATTTATAAGAGAGATGTTGATATTAAGGTTGATGACAAAGCAAAATCATATTTATAAATGGCTTTTTAATTCTTGATATGCGATTTGTGATGTATATATCTTATCTATTGTAAAGATCGCAATTATTTCGATATAAAAACACCAGAGTGTCTCTAGGAGGGCCGGGAATGGACAGCGATTGCACGACAGTGGATTTTTAGATAATATATTGCCATAAATCTTACTTTTAATATCTTTCTTAAGTGATTATGTGCTAGATAAATAATATATAAAAGATTATATAGATATCGAATTCATGAGAGACGTGCACTATCCTCGATAACCTGACTAAAACCCTACCCACACACAGCCGATTTGTCCCCCGATTGCCCCCCGATTTTGGTCTTCCGATAAATCCTAGGACTTCATTTCCAATCCAGGATTATGTTATTTCAAAAACATAAACCAGGATTTGAAATGAAGTCATAGAATTCATTGGGAGATTAAAATCGGGGGGCAATCGGGGGACAAATCGGCTGTGTGTGGGCAGGGTTTAAACCTACTTTCCAATATGTTTAAAATTAATGTACCCCCACTTACAATAACAATTCCTACAGAGCGCACCTCTCCTCCCCAGCATTTAATCGAAGAATAAATACCTGTATAGCTAAATATAATCACACCTATCCCCTGGGATATAATGAGCCCCATTTTCCCATGGCTATAGGGAGCCAATGTTAAGTGTATACAAGTGACGTACAAAATCTTAATGTGTTTATATTTTTAGTAAGGAGACATCATGCTATTATGACGAGATGCAGCTGGGTCAGAATTTCAGAAAATGTACAATTGGCAGCTCTACACATTTAGGAAATTCTGTTAAATTAGCCTGAGAAATGAAGAATACCGGGTATATCTGAGTATATTTGGTGTCGCATTGATTTAAAGTATCAGTTCTGTTATGTTAAACTGCATTTTAAAGCTCATTTCTGTCTTAAATGCGGGTTATTTGAGAGGATTGGTGAAGGCGAATTATACATTTTCTGAATGTCTGACCCAGCTATAGACCACTAATGGTGCCAGATTGTAATTAGACTGGAACCAGGGACGCTATGTCTGCGTCTGTTTCAATTAGCTTTTTACCGCAATACATTACAGTCACAGTCCAAGCGGAATATATCAAAACAAACGCTTAATTGATCTTAGTCCAGCTCTCTTTAATTATTTCAGAAATAGGTAATAATTATTATGTAGTACAACACAATTTTAATTGTTTGATTAATGGGATTTAGCTGTCCTCCCTATAGCTTGGGTTTGCGGGACAGCTAAATCCACATTCGAGGGCCAGATTTTCAGAAAATGTACAATTGGCAGCTGTACACATTTAGTACATTTTGCTAAATTAGGATAAAAAATGGTCAATACTAGGTATATCTGAGTATATTTGGTATTTGGTTGATTCAGACAATCAGTTTGGTTAGGTTGAACTGTATTTTGAATTTATTTTTGTCTGAAATTTGAGTTATTTGAGAGGATTGGTGAAGGTGAATTGTACATTTTCTGAAAACCTGACCCATGAATAGTATAATCCATCAGCCCCCGGAATACCAAGCTTCCATCCCATCTCATCTCATTCCAACCCTTTTCTACCTGCTAAGGCCAAGAAAATTAAGGGTTTCGGGTTCCCCCTACTTATAAGTGAATGTCTGTGACATGAGAATGAACTATGAAGGATAAACTCCTATAATTGTTAAATGTAGCTTTAAAAGGTAAACTACCAGAACGTTGATATCATCAACCTGTTAAAATATTTTTGTGACGAATGAGAACTACTGCATATTTGTGGAACTTCAGTCAATAAAATTTTAAAAACAATAAATGCCTACTCCGCCTAAAGATTATTTCACCCTGCCTAATTCTTTAAGTTTATGTACCCCCCCCCCCCCCCCATCCCCCACCCCCCAAAAAAATCAAACAAAAAATAAATCCCAGGAATCCCTTCTACACAACAGTGGTTTTGCGGTCAAACTACCAGCCTTTCAACTGGAAATCACCCATCTTTCCAAACATATGTCAAACTTCTGTGCTGACTAGCGCGAGGTGAAAATTAGGTTAATTTATCTGATCTTAATTTAAATCAATGCTGGCAAAGTACAAGTTCTTAAAATGTTTTCTGTACCGTAAATCTATCGGAGCATCAAGGATACCCAGAATTAGACAAGGGGGCGGGATCCATACTAATGCCATAATCTAAGGTTTAGAGCATGTTTACTGTACATTGGGAGCCCTAATCCATCTTCTGTGTTGATGATGGTGTTATTCCATGTTTATGTGACGAAGAACCCATAATTTCATGCTCGGAAACATGGACATGTCACTCACGAAAATCTCTATCGTCTAAGCAAGATAGAGCTAAAGTTGTTGGATCTTTAAGGATGTATGTCGTTGTCTCCTTTTGCCGACATAATCGCAAATTGTCAAACTTCTAGATCAATTCTCAACATTCTTAAATTCTCACATTACTATTCACTATAACATTCAATTCAATTTAATTCAAACATTCTTTATTGTCATTTTTGTACAAAACAATTTTGGTAGAAGTAGTTAAGGAAGGGGCGAACGTCTGGGTACCTGCGATGTAGGTGTTGTTAAATAGGTCAGTGACCTGATGAGGTCACTGACGTCACTAATTGGTGACCTTAACCTTACCCTTATGAGGTCAGGACACCCCCTTATAAGGTCAACCTTGTTTATAGTATTATATAGGTCAACCTTGTTTATATTGTTATATATATATATATATATATATAGCCCAGGGTTGTTTATATTGAAAGACAGGTGGCTTAGTGCATATTATTAACCCTAGGATATGGGTCACCATAGTGAGGGTATAGACCCTTGTTTATAGTATTATATAGGACAACCTTGTTTATATTGTTATATATATATATATATATAGCCCAGGGATGTTTATATTGATAGACAGGTGGCTTAGTGCATATTATTAACCCTAGGATATGGGTTACCGTAGTGAGGGTATAGACCCAAGGTTATGTATGTAAAACCCTTTATCTTAGAAGACAAGTTCAGACTTGTCATACCCCTGAGATAATTATTGGTATAGACACTGTAACCCTAGGGGTGAGATATGGGTCACCATAGTGAGGGTATAGACCCGAGGTTATGTATGTAAAACCCTTTATCTTAGAAGACAAGTTCAGACTTGTTATCCTGAACACAACACCACATTCGTATACTACACTTTGAGTGTATGGGAACCCTGGCTTATAGGTCACATTGGTATACTGCTTATGACCGCGCGCGCTAAGGATAAACATACACCCTCCCTTTATACTCCCACCCCTTAACACATAGTATATAATGCTGTTCACTTCGACGTTTGATATGTCACAAAGGAAAACACGTGCGTCTGAACCTAATAAGGAAACCCCACCAACCACAAAGAAACAAACAACGCATGGATTTACGAAGTTGAAAATATATATTTGGAATCGCTGTGCGGCATTATAACAGTAAGTTTACCAATCACAGTAACTTATTCACAAACTGTATTTATCACAAGTGGTAATTAATGCCGCCTATAGGTGAAATTAGTTTAATACTGGTATGTACTGATGTAGTACACATACCTTACACCATTTATCATATTAGTGTAATACAATCACGTACACAAGCTATAGATGTAAAATTGCAAAATTAAAACATGTACATCACATATATCCACCTGAGTTATAATAAAATGCTGCATCGAACACTGGTTTACATGACACAATAAAATTTGGAGTAGAATTGATGAGTTATAATAAAATGTTGCATCGAACACTGGTTTACATGGCACAATACAATTTGGAGTAGAATTGGGTTTATTATTATAAAAATAATTAACACCCCTTTAACTAAAAGAAGATGTTGAACACATGCTTTGGAATACTTTAAATTTTTTATAATGTTAAATTTTGGGGTTTAAACTTCCTCCAAAATTAAATACAAAATTACATCACACATATCCACCTGAGTTATAATAAAATGCTGCATGGAACACTGGTTTACATGACACAGTCCATATCACGTTTGGTTATAATAAAAGTACAAAATGCTGCATTTAAGCACCAAAACACAACCAACAAACTTTTACCCGTTAAAACATTATCGTAATAACAAGCACCAAAACGTTCATAATACGCATCCAATATGTTTATATTTTAACACAAAAACACACACCTTTAATCACAAAAAAAACAGATTAAAGTTACGTTATGCAAATCTATGCCACCCATTAAAAACCCATTATAAAAAATCACACATTTTGTGCGAATCACCAAAATGTGTAAAATACAAACCAAAACGGTACACCTTTAACAACCAAAACATGCACCCAACAACCCAAAATTTAGACTTTTATAATTTGGAATTGAATATGTAATCCTGCTGAAAAAACATTATCGTAATAGCAAGCACCAAAACGTTCATAATACGCATCCAATATGTTTATATTTTAACACAAAAACACACACCTTTAATCACAAAAAACAGATTAAAGTTACGTTATGCAAATCTATGCCACCCATTAAAAACCCATTATAAAAAATCACACATTTTGTGCGAATCACCAAAATGTGTAAAATACAAACCAAAACGGTACACCTTTAACAACCAAAACATGCACCCAACAACCCAAAATTTAGACTTTTATAATTTGGAATTGAATATGTAATCCTGCTGAATCTATTGTAGCACCAAAATGTGTAAAATACAAACCAAAACGATACACCTTTAACAACCAAAACATGCCCCCAACAACCCAAAATTTAGACTTTTATAATTTGGAATCGAATATGTAATCCTGCTGAATCTATTGTAGCGATGGTGAAATGTGGTGTAATGTGGATATGACGGCGAAATCTGAAAAATATAAACAAGTCAATCTATTTATTTATTTATATTTTAGGTTATGAATACGAATGAAGAAAAGAAGAAAAGCATCTGCCGGAGTTGTGCGCAATATTTTGATTCGAGGGAAGCTGTTCAAACCCACCAGAAATCATGTGAAAAGTACTTAGCTAATAAAACCTGCAAATACTGTAAAGCTGTCTATACAAGACCTAATAATTTGCGAAATCATGAGAGCAAGTGCACAAATTTAATTTGCCCCCACTGTAAAGAAAAATTTGATACAAAAGATATGCGCGACAACCATATCCAATCATGTTTACTTAACAAAAAGAACACCGGACACAAACAAGATCATAATCGGTCTGATTTGCCGCTAGTAAATGAATCATCTGCTGGCGCACAGGCTGCCTCCAACTTATCTGAAAATACTAAAAAGCGCACACAATCCCCTAATCCACTCAGTTGTCACGATTGTGATCAACAATTCTATAGCTGGAATGCGTTATATTTTCACAGGCGAGAAAACCACTCGACCTTAGGTGTTGGAGGGAATAATGAAACACTCCACCAGAGACCATTTCCCCCTGAATCGGCTCCTTGGATGGGTGAGGATGGCAATATTGCTCACCCTGAGCTAATGCGAGTTTATGAAGAAAATATACGTCTTATTCTTGGGGGTCATATTCCAGGGAGGGTTAGAGGTGTATATAACTTTCCTTTAAATGATATCAACGACTCAAATCAAATAGGCTCGTTTTTAACAGAAGTTTATGAGCAGGAAAACAACATGTTTCGATTTAATGCATCCCTGGGGTTTATACTCAGACATAGAGAAACACAGGAGTTGCGCTACTTTACCCCATTTTTGAACAACACAGTGTATGATTTTCCACAAACTCTGTCAAACTCAAACAATCTTATGAAAATAGTCGCCGACCTTAATTCAAAGGACTACTATACGCAAGCTAAAATGCAAAGGCCGAACACAAAGTGGGAAGTTGTATATATTTCAAATATCAGCTTTTTTGTGTACAGATCTAACTTTTTGATAGGATCACCAAGAGAAATTGTGTTTCCTGCACACCTTTACAACAAATCTTCATTGCGTTTGCTGCACAAAAACTCCAACCATAAGTTATATGCAGATAATTTGTGCATATTTCGCTGTTTGGCTTCACATAAGTCAAATCACAGTGACAATATAAGCAAACGGACAGTACATAATTTATATAACACGTTTAATGAATTTAACAACAACACACTTCCAGAAAACCCTTATGAATTTGAAGGTGTGACGCTAGATCAAATTCCGATGTTTCAGGAGTGTTTTGACATAGGTGTTTATGTACTTTCCCTACAGGAGGATGATTCCTGTTTTACATTACACAAACCCATTGAAGAACACGAATCCTATATGCATGTTAACCTGTATAAAACCCATTTTAGTATTATTACAAATATTGAGGCGTTTGCAAGCAAATTTTCATGCTTTTTGTGCCAAAAAACGTTTACGCGAAGGGATAAAATGAATGTACACACCGCTAAATGTTATAATAAAACAAAACTCGTTTTTCCAGGTGATGTATATTCACCACCATTAAACATATTTCAGGAGTTGGAAGATGCTGGAGTGCATGTTCCAGAAAGATTGCGCACATTCGAATCATTTGCAGTTTATGATTTTGAAGCAATTTTGCAAAATATTGAAAACTCCAATGCAGACACTGCAAACCTTAATTGGAAAAGCGAACATATGCCTATTTCTGTCAGCATTTGTTCTAATGTGGATGGGTATGAAGAACCTAAATGTTTTGTTAATGAAAATGGAGATCAACTTTTGGCTGGTATGGTCTCATACCTTTCAGAACTTTCCAGTAGATCATATGACATAGCTCGAGAGAAGTGGAAGGATTCTTTTGCATTACTTGAGACGAAAATACACGCTATTAATGAGATTATTGCTCACGACGCTGACATTGCGAATGAGCAAGTTGATAAAAATAGAAAAACTCACGAAGAAAAAATGCTTAAGTACTTATCAACCCTCAACTCAAAATTTGATATGTACTGTTCGCGTCTACCCGTATTGGGGTTTAACTCTTCAAGATACGATCTAAATTTGGTGAAGAAACACTTGCTTACTAAGCTTGGCTTATGCCAAAATTCTCGGAAAAAAAGAAAGAACGATTCTAGAACAGTGCAGACGAGAAAACGTTTGAAACGAAACGATGAACAATGCGAATTTTTATATGAAGTTTCAGAAGATAAAGATTGTTTGAGTGAAGACGAATTAGACCACAGCGAAAATGAAGAGTTTTGTGAAGAAGATGAAGTAAACAATGTTATAGGAGGGGGACATGACGACCCTTTTGATTCATCGAACAAGGAACACACGTCTCACTCTTCATATGTTATTAAAAAAGGAAATTCATACACTAGCATTTGTACAAAACAGTTTAGATTTTTGGATCTTATGAATTTCCTTGCTCCATGCACGTCCTACTCTAACTTTCTAAAAGGGTATGGGATACAGGAGGAAAAAGGTTACTTTCCGTACGAGTATTTAGACTCAGCGCATAAACTAAATGATGAACAACTTCCTTCATACAATTCTTTCTATTCCTCCTTAAAGAAAGTAAATGTGTTAAATGAAGAGTATGAACAGTGGGAGAAGACAGGGAAAAAGTCACAAAAACCCCAAACAGGTGAACAAAAATATTTTGGTTTGATAAATTTGTGGGAGGAAAAAGGAATGAAATCCCTTCGCGACTACTTAGCTCATTATAATAATTTGGATGTGGGACCTTTTGTTCAGGGGGTGAAAAAACTTCAATCTTTCTATTTTGAAAAGGATATTGACGTATTTAAAACTGCTATTAGCGTACCCGGAATAGCTAGACAGCTTATGTTTTCAGCGTCTACAAAAGAGAATATTTTCTTTGCAAACTTTCCTTATAAAGATGCTGATTTATACCACTCCATCAGCAAAAACATTGTTGGAGGCCCCTCGATAGTATTTTGCCGTCACCACAAAAAAGATCACACTTTCATCAGAGGAAATAAAGAGAAAGTGTGTAAATCGATAGAGGGGGTTGATGCAAATTCATTATACTTATACGCTCTTGCAGAAGACTTGCCCTGTTTTAACTACATTAGACGAGAAAAAACAAACAATTTTTACCCATCCCCAAACTGGAAAAACTTGAGCATGTATTACTGGTTGGAGTGGACAGCTTTTACTTCAAAATGCGACATCCTGCACAAGTTGAACAGAGGACGAGAGGTTTTTGTAGGGCCATACAAATTGGACGGTTTCGATCCAAAATCAAGAACTGCATTCGAAGTAAGGAATTTATTTCACTTTAGTCGACAAAATATATATTAGCGTAAATATACTACTACTCTTATCAAATTATGTTACTGCACACACCCACTCACACTATCTCATTTTGACATATTCTACCCATTGTTCTTTTGCAGTTTCATGGTTGCTGGTGGCATTACCACTCCACTTGCATGCCTCCAACATCTGACCCTGCTCTACTAAAGCGGCAAAAAGACACTAAGGAGAAAGAACAATTTATTCGCTCTCTTGGATTGAATTATGAATGCATATACGAGTGTGAGTTTAACTTGCTTTGCAAAACAAACGACGAGCTTATGTCGTTTATTGATAAGTCACAACCCAAATTCTACCGAGAGAACAAAAGCAGTGTGACTCAAGAACAAATATTATCTGCAGTATCTGCAGGAAATCTATATGGAATTTTAGAGGTGGACATTAAAGTACCAACAACATGGTCTAAGGACCATCATAAAAACTCAAGTCCATACGAATACTTCTCCGAATTTTCACCAATTTTCTGCACAACAGATGTACCGTTTTCTTGTATAGGAAAACACATGCAGCGCTATGTTTTTTCATCTAACATTTCAAACCAACAACCTGAAACAAGACGACTTCTGGTTGGAGGGATGGAAGCTACAGAAATATTTTTATCTTCAGATCTTTTGAAATGGTATTTAAACCACGGACTTGTTGTTACAGACGTACATCAAGTCGTAGAGTTTACACCTCGAAAATGTTTTAAATCGTTTAAGGATGAAGTGTGCAAAGCTAGAAGACAAGGTGATTTAAACCCAGATTCGTCTGTTCTTGCAGACACGTCCAAACTTATTGGTAACAGCGGTTTTGGATCGCTAATTATGGATCGTTCTAAGCATGAAAACGTAGTATATGCAGCTGATGAATACACAGCTCGATTCCACGTCAACAACCCCCAGTTCAAATCACTTGATGAGATAACACCACACTCATTTGAAATTCATATGGCCAAAAAACGAATCAAACTCGACCTGCCTATCCACTTAGCCTTTTGCCTACTACAAACAGCCAAGCTGAGAATGCTATCCTTCTACTATGATTTCCTTGTACCTTTTGTTGATAAATCAGATTATGAACTCTGTCAGATGGATACAGACAGTATTTATGTAGCGCTATCAAAGAACAGTCTTGAAGAGTGTGTAAAAGAAGACATGAAAGAACAGTATAATAATAGAGTGTATAACAGCTGTCAGCAGGAATATGCTTCTGACGAGAATACATGGTTTCCCAGAAAATGCTGTGAAACTGATTCTAACTTCGATAAAAGGACGGTAGGGTTATTTAAAAAGGAAGCAAGCGGGAATGAAATGATATCTTTATGTTCAAAGTCATATTTTCTTGCAGGGGAAGAGGGGAACAAGATGAGCGCCAAAGGTGTTAATAAGGCGAGAGTTAACGATCCTTTCACATTGTTCCTGTCAACACTTGAAACACAAAAAAGCAACTCAGTTGTGAATAAAGGGTTTAGACATCGTTTAAACACTGTGTGTACATACGAGCAGAAAAAGGTTGGGTTTACTTATTTCTATTGTAAGAGAGAGGTGATGGAAGACGGAGTGAACACCCAACCTTTAAAATTAGTCTTATGTCCATACTCTCGAAACATATTTATCACACCCGGTCAGGACTGCAGTCTTCTGTTAAATGACAGGAGTGACTTACAAATGCACGGGCTCACATTTACTTCAATTGAACATTTATTTCAGTATGAAAAGGCTGTATTCCACAACAAAAGCAAAATCCAATACCACCTTTCAAATTCGATGGTGAGTAACTACTCCCTCGACAAAAAAGTAGATATTTGTGATATTTCTTTTGATTGGGTGCAAAAGCGCAATTCTGTAATGAAATCAATTCTTATGTTGAAATGTAACACATACAAAACACGATTCCGCTCCATTGCATTATCGCTACAGGATAAAAAAATTATTGTAAGCGGTGTCAATCATAATAGATACTGGACTTGTGGAATGAACTACCGCATAGCAAGAGCTGTGGATGAAAAGTATCACCCTGGAATGAATATGCTAGGGCTGCTTTGGAGGGAAGTGTTAGCAGAATTTATTTAGGTTTAATAAAAATGAGACATCGTTGATATTATGCATATGTTGAATAGACGAATGTAAAATAAAACGTATATGAACAACTTTTTTCTTATTCTGTGTCATTTCCACATACGAAGTTGGAGGGGAAGCAAGCTTTTAGTACAAAATGGAAATTGACATGCCTCCCACGTTCATCTGCCCAACAAGCATTGCTTTAGTAGGGGTGTCTGGTTCGGGTAAGACTACGCTAGTCTTTGAGATTTTGGATAATATGGATAAGTTATTATCTGAAAAAACAGAGAAAGTGATGTATTGTTATGGTGCATGGCAGAAAAAGTTTGAAGAGAGGGAGGGGGGAATCATATCTTTTCATGAAGGTCTACCAACAGAAGAGACTGTGCGCGACTTTTCATCCAAGGAATATCACACACTTGTTGTGATTGATGATTTAATGTCAGAGTTGGTTAAGGATGAAGAAGCAGAAAAATTGTTTACAAGGACGTCTCACCACTATAATGTTACAGTCATATACATGTTACAAAACGTGTTTGAACAAGGAAAGAAATCTCGCTCCATAAGCTTAAACACCCACTATTTTATACTGACTAAAAACACAAGAGATGTTAACCAAATAGCAACACTAGCGCGCCAAACAGGTCTAGGGAAAAGAATGATTGAGGCCTACAAAGACGCCGTCCTTTCTCGCAATTATGGTTATCTTTTATTAGACGTCTCCCCTCACCACAAGATAACATCACCAGACACAAGTTTGAAAACAAACATATTTGGAGATGAGACCGTGGTGTACGTGCCGCTTCGAAACACTTGAATGAAGGAGGTCTGGCTATTAATCCGCACTGACTGCTAGTGTCATACTCAACTATGGAAGGTGTGTGTGTGTGTGGTCAACGTGTGCAGTCGACCGATTCAAAACATACTTTATCTTCATAAATACCGTTTCACACCATCACTACTCATTTACAAGTGAGATGTCGGCTAGTACACAACTATGTCTTCTCATTTAAAAGCGGAAAAACACTTTATCCACCTATTGTTAGAATCTCCCAGTCGACTTCAAGCAAAAGCTTTGCTATTTACTGCTACTCCAGCACAGGTTCGAGTGTTGTGTGAAATAGGGTTGAACATTAAACATATGACACCTCCTCCCAACTCTCAGACAAAGCTAAAAAGACATCAAGGATTGTTGGAAAAACTATCGAAGCAACGCCAGTGTAAGAAGAAGCAGTTGTGCCTCATTCAAAATAACTATTCTCCGCTCCTTTCGATATTAAGGATTTTCAAGGAAGAGATACAGAAAAAATTATGAAGTCAACTCGTAAAATGATATTAATCCCTATCGTAAAATACACCGAGCTTTTGGAAAAGTGCAAGAACATAGACAAAATCAAACAAAGCGAAAATCAATCCGACGTTGGAAAAAGAGAAGGTTCGGTCGATTCAAATGAAAAAGCAGAGTCTGCTAATACAAAACCAACGTCTCAAACTGAATCAAAGTTTATAGCTCCTCCACCAGGAAAGTCAGACAATAACCCAATTTCAATCACTTCCCCTGCTGGAGAGGAAGAAAAAAAAGACCAAAAACAAAACACGCCGTTCATGTACACACCTCAAAAGAGCAGGAGGGTAACATCGCGTCGCAAGCCTTTACCTAAAATTAAAAAACAACAACCAACAATTAAAAAGAAACGGATTGTGAAAAACGAAGTTGAAAACTCTTGGAAGACGTTACGCTAATGCAATAATGACTAAACATAATGCTACAGCAAAATCAAAAGAAAAAAAGAAAAAAAATGTCAAAAGTGAGCAGAAATCATCTATTTCCTCATCAATAGCTCCTGAAAAAGCTGAACACTTGCATCAAATCTTTTACACAGGACCATCACAAGCGTTTTTAGGGAGTGTTAATGATGTGTATAAGGAAACAAATCGCAATAACCCAAATTTAAACATCTCCAAAAAAGAAATAAAAAAATGGCTCCTCACCCAAGACGCTTACACTTTATTTTCACCTAGAATATTAAATTTTGATAGGCCTCGCGTTGTCGTGTCTGAAAAGAATTACCAATATGATGGGGACTGCATCAATCTATCGTTTTACAGCAATAGTAACGACAAATATTCGTTCATTCTTCTCCTCACTGATGTGTTTACCCATTTCATATGGACAAGACCTTTGCGCGCTGTGACAGGGGTTGAAACGTCTGAAGCTTTGAAATCCATATTTAAGATACAATCGCCGAAGGTATTTCGCACAGATAAAGGGACTGAGTTTATCAACTCTAATTCAAAAGCGATTTATTCATTATTTAAAGTCCATCATTTTTCATCCAATAATGATAAAAAAGCAAACTATGCCGAAAGAGCTATAAAGACGATACGAATGCGCTTACAGAGATACATGAAATTTAAAAACACATTTAGATGGATTGATATATTAGACGAAGTGACATTGTCTGTAAACACGAGTGTGAACAGATCTATTGGAATGACTCCGACAGAAGCGCTTTCCGCTGACAGAGCACTTCTTTGGAAGAGACAGTACTTGGAAAATGAAAGACCGTACCTTTGGTCAAAGTCGGTCTATAAGTATGATGTGAATGATAAGGTGCGACTTAGCTACAACCGCTCAGCCTTTCACAGATCATACGATGAAAACTACACTCGACAGCTGTATATAATTACAGATAGGCAAGTGTATCAACACACCCCTGTCTACTCCATTAAAAACTGGGCCAATGAACCGGTGGAAGGAGTCTTTTATGAGGAGGAATTGCAGCTTGTTATTGTTGATGAGAATACGGAATATGAAATAGAAAAAGTCGTTGCTCGTAGGGTGAATGAAGATGGGGAGAGAGAGGTAAAAGTGAAATGGGTTGGGTGGCCTGATAAATTTTGTTCATGGCTGCTAGCCAGCGAGGTAAGGGATTTAAGACCTGATGGGGTTGCAGAACAAGATGGGGGAGGGGAGCATGATGTTCAGCAGAGGAGGGGAGGAAGGAGAGGGAGAGCGAGGGGGAGGGGGGTTAGAGGGCGTAGAGGGAGGCGAGGGCAGCAAAACGGAGATAATGAAAATAGGGAAGGAGGAGTTGGGGGGCAGAGAGAGGTGGGGAGGGGGGTTGGAGAACGTAGGCGAAGACAAGCACGCGAAAATATTCAAGAAGAAGATGTGCGAGGCGAAAGGAGAATATTGCCTAGAAGAGCTGTTCGAGATAGAGTTGAAAGAGAACGTGGGAATAATGATGGAAGGCGACGTAGGGGAAGAAGAGCAGCGTAGGGTGGGAAAGTGTATTTATACAAACTCACAACTTTAATCGTCGCACTTGGAAGTAGTCAAACAGGCGGTAATCATGTACATTTTTGCTTGCTCAACAGACAACGCAGACGCATACCCATCAAACTGTGCATTGGACTTTACATTCTCATTAGAAAAGTCGATACTGCTTAGCGGTGCATGGGAATGTTGTCTAATCGATTTTACTATTATAGATAAACAGGGGTATATATCGGTGTTGAACGAAAAACAGAACAGAGAAGTCGAAGTTGTGAGTAGGGAAGTAGAAAAAGCGTTCGAGCCGACAGATGATATAGGGCAATACAGCGAAACTGAAAAACTATTAAAGCGGTTAGTTGAATTGAAGGAAGAAGAAACAAAACCTTATACCATAAATCAAAAAATAAAGAACAGAAAATTGATTAAGAAAGTGGGGATGGAAGTGCATTGCAGCATTGTAAGACCTAGCTATGTGCATGGTGTGTACGCTCCTATTATTGCCATGTTTGACACTCTGCCTGTCAAATCTCACCCGACCCCGCTGTACTTTGCAATAGGTCAATCAGTCATACAGACGATACGCATGAGTATAAAAGTCACTGAATCATTTAAACATGTGTTATTATCTTCTGGTAAGGCTTGCTGTACACTACACATCCGCGCAAAAAGCTAAACTTGAAAAAACGAGCATGTCTCTCCTCCCATACACTCCTTCAACTGAAAAGTGGACAAGTCATTATAACAATCTTCTCAAGAAAAAATTCAACCCCAAAGGTGGGGTATACATGCTTAAGACTTCATCCGGGAAGGAAGAAAAGCAAACAGGCGGGTCTAAGGGGATGGTAAGCGAGACTGAGCAAACAATAAAGCAGGCGAAAGTAATGGCGAAAGAGCAGCAGAGGGAAGAAGAGGGGGTAAAATCTCTTGATAAAATCATCCACCCCGTCAGCATTTCGAACTCAAGTTCAAAAACTATAAATTTCGTTAAATCTCTTAAAAGGAATCACTCTGCTTCCGCAACTGCAAAGAAGAGGACGTCTGCAAATAAGAAGTCGAGTAAAAAGTAATCATTATGGAGTATATGCGAGAAAATTTTGCTGAGGCTCATGGGGAAGAGTTGAATATATTCTCTCCAGTGAATGCAGATGCTGCTGTTCGGGGAAGGGAGATGCGCAGTTATCGCCCAGTCAGCACGATTACTCAAGGTTCTCCAATTCAGTTTTATCTAAGCGGACATTCGGGAGATTACATTTCTTTAAAGAACAGTCTGCTTTATGTAAAAGTATGCATAGAAAACGTTGAGACCGGACTGAAAATTGGGGCGGAGGACACAAAAGTCGCGCTTGCAAACAACGCTTTGGGCACTATGTTTAGACAGGTAGAGGTTTTGCTGAACGACACCCCAGTAGGATCGGGTGTAGGCGTAAACTTTGCTTACAAATCGTATGCAGACGTTCTTTTGACATCGACTTCTGACGAAAGGGCTACATCGTTGTATACACAAGGGTATTGGATAGATAGTGGTACAATAGATTCATTCGATAGTTCAGGAGAGGGAGCTAACAACGGGTTCAAAAAAAGGTTTCTCTTCACAAAGGCTGGAAAGAATGTAGAGTTTGAGGGTCCTTTAAGAATGGGTGTCCTTAACATGTCCAAACCTTTGATTAACGGAGTTTCTGTCAAAATTGTTTTACATCAAGCGTCAGACGAATTTAGGCTGTGCAGTGGCGATTCAACCAAAAAATACAGACTTGCTATAAAAGACGCGGTTTTTAAAGCGTGTCACATTAAAATAAACCCAAGCATAATGCTTGCTCACAACGAGGTGTTGAAAGATCATCCGGCCATCTACTCATTCCCTAAAGAAGAAGTGAGAAGCTATGTTATATCAAAGGGCGTGAGAGAGTGGAGCGTAAACAACATATTAATGGATACTGTTCCGGATTCAGTTTGTGTTTTCTTTGTTGATTCTGATCGCTCCAGCGGAGATTTTTCCAAATCTCCGTACAAACTTTCTCACTTCCACATTGGAGAACTTGGGTTTTTTGTGGATGGACAAAGTCTTCCTGGAGAGTCCATTAAATGTGACTTTTCAGAAGGAAACTACATGCAAGCATACAACTCGATGAAAAGGGTGGACGGATCAGACTCAGTATTTTGCAGCTATGATGCGTTTAAAGACAACAACGTATTTTTCAACTTTAACATTTCAATGTCACACTGTTCAGAAGAGGGTATTGTGCCTCTCATTAGAAAGGGTCAAACTCGTTTAGCCGCCACATTCAATAAAGAATTGCCTAATGCTGTCACAGCATTTGTTTACTGTAAATCTCAAGGAATGGTTGAGGTTGACATGGTCAGAAATGTTAAGGCTATGTAATTATGTCAACAAAAAAAAAAAAAAAATGTATTACAAGCGTTGTTATTTTATGTCTGTCAATTAAAGAAATAAAAAAATATAACTCATAAATAAAACGTTATGTTGTTTGTACATACACTTTAAAGATGACATGTTCCCAGAGTTTCGACGACCGTCTCCATCGTCTCTGTGTGCTCGGCAGACGTTGAGTCTTTCACCTTTCCGCCGCTTCGGTGCAACCTGCTCCCGCACGAATCGGAATAAACCGCACTTCTGAAGCTTTCCTCCGCTGTTTCGTGTACCTTCCTCTAAAATAATTATAAGAAAAAAAAATTATAAAAAAAAAAAACCAACTCGGCTATAACAATTTAACATGTTGAAAAGGAAATGTGCATTATGTTTTGAAATAATTAAGAAAGTATTCTGCTAAAATATTCGCTAAATTCGCCTGACTTTAGTCAGCGGTTGTATATTATCTAACCGTGTTTCCTCTCCTCTGTCTTCTATGGCGTTCGCGCCGCGCCATCTCCCGCCGCACCAAAAGCCTTCTTGCGCACCATGCTCCGGTGCATGCGCCGCCCACCGACAAAACGCCAAATGCGGCGATCAGCCCTGCGATCAGTTCTGGTTGAACGCCTGGAGTTGATGGTAAAGGCATCGTAGACGGATCTGCTGACGGTTGGACAGGAGAAGGTTGGATTGGAGAAGAGTGTGGGATGGGGGAGGCTGTTGGAGGCGGAGAAGAAGAAGATGAGTCTGGGATGGGCGAGGTTGTAGAAAGGGGAGAGCTGTCTGGGATGGGCGAGGTCGTTGGGAGAGGTGAAGAGGTGTCTGGGAGGCGTGTAGAGGAAACTTCGTCTGTAATGAGAGTTATAATCATGATTTCAAAATAAGTGATTTAATAACAATGATTTAAATTATTATTTGTTTTACAAATTTTAGCATTTGTTGCGTTAATAGACGTAATTTGTAAACAAATAAATGGTAACACACGCTATGCAATAAAATAAGTGATTTAGGGTGGATGATTGCCTTATGTCGTTAAGTTGAGGGACAAAAATGACAAATATTGATGGGTCATGAAGCGTTTGTGTATCATTTTAGCATCGGCGCGATTGACAGACTTAATTTTTAAACAAATGAATGGTGGCACATGACATGATTTTAAATTATTATCTGCTTCATTGATAGGCGTGGAATGCAAACAAATGAATGAGAACACATGTTATGATTTCATTGTTTACCATCATCGTCGTCTTCATCAGCAGGGTTTCTGGGAGGGGGTTGAGGGACGTGTTTTACGGGTGGTAGAAAGGGTTTGTCGTGGCGAAATGACAGCTTCGGGGTTGTCGGTCGAGGTGGTGGACATTGGCTTTTCAACTGGAATCTTGTCCACTCGGGGATGGTGGAACAGTCGAATGGTAGAAGGGTGTTTACTATTTCTGCAGACTTCAAGTTAAAAAAGGAGGAAAAAAAAGCCGGGTCGTACACCGAGATGTACACCCTTTCGAGCCGTATGTGGTGTACGGCGCTCTTGGCGATCGATACCGATCGAGGATACCCTCCTGCAATGCATTTGATCGAGTTTGCAGTGCAGGAGCATGTATCCTCGATCGGTCCACAATCATATTCGGCGGTGACATAACTTGTCACCGCCAAAAGAAGCAAAGATACTGATACGTGCATCCTCCCACCTTGCGATCGAGCCGGCCGGTGATTGCACGCGGGATGGTCTGTGTTTACATGTGTGTGCGTGTGAATAGCCGCCGCGTAAAATATTAAATATGTCCTAATAAAGCGATTTCAACATTATATTATGACTGCATCTAAATGTAAAATCATGGGAATGCATATTCTGTTGGTTGGAAGGAGGGGGCATGCGCGCTATTTAAAGCTGGAAGTGTGTGCTTGCATTTTGGAATGATACACCCCCAGCGGGTGTAGCGCCGTCTACACTCGCTGGGAGTGTCTGTAAAGGGTATCCGTTTCGCGCTCATGCATTTCTGGATGCTGTACTGACGCGCTTTTCTGTACTTATGCGTGTGCATCAAACACAACAAAAAAAAATAAATAAACATTCTTATTGCAATTTGATTCAAAATAATTTAACTTAAAGGAAAATGTGTTCAAAGTGCTTAGTATAGGTTCCCTAGGTCGATATGCATTTGCTGCAAGCGTTATCCGGTTATGTAATGGAAGCGATGCAGTAACACTTGGGCCCGTAGGACGACTGCGTGATCAAACCTTTATTCATACGCAACCACTTGTTGAGTTAAGTCGATATAATCCTAACATTGCAGACATATCTTTATTTGAGTCTACTTATCTGCTCATATTGACCCACCGTGTAAAATGAAATAATGGGAGGAGGGATTACAGTGCATGCTGTAAAGGGTTAGAAAACGATTAAAGTGCATATGTCCGTCTGCTCATATTGGGCCGTCGTGTGAGATGGAATAATGGGAGGGGGATTGTAGTGCATAAATAATGGGAGGGAAGGTCACAGTGCATGCTGAAGAGGGTTAGAGAACGATTAAAAATCTGATAAAATAATTCCGCCTGCTCACACCGACATTATTTAAACCCTTGCTACTCCCAACACAGATTCACTTATATTGGAGCTTTTGCGACACAACATAGACATAGACTGCAAAATGGATTCGAAACTAAGGTGAGTGACTGTTTAGGGAAAGGGTTGAGTTTACCATTAAGCTAATTTATTCCTTTTAAACTCGGTTTATAATTTTAAAATTACCCCACCCCACCCCTTTATTTTTCAGCTTAATCACCTCCAACTTCCAAAAGGAGATTGAAAAATACGTCGAACAGCGTATAAGGGAAAGCACGCTTCCCCTTAAGAAAAGGAGGAGGGTGGACCCTGCGTCCTCCCCACCCCCTGCAGAGGAAGCATGTACTCTACCCGGTGGTAGGATATCTCCTGTATGCATATCGTCGGATGAGGCCGCATCCCCAACATGTGTTTCACCAGGCAAAAACAGAATAGTCGATACAAGTAACAGCGATTCTGAAGAAGCTGATTCCAAACCATCAACCTTTGCTACGACCCCGTCTCCTCTTATGGGCGAAGAGACGTATGCGGAACTTTGCACCGTAACGCTGGACGATCTTATTGAAGAGATTGACTTAATCAACAAGTAAGCACGATTACTTTTTACATCAGGGGGTTCGTTCTAGGATAGTTTTTAATATAAATAGTCAGTCTTAAACTGCGTATGTTCATTAGTGTGGAGTTTTTTTTTTGCTAAATAGGGGGGGGAGATGTGTGTAAACACTCGTTTGTGCAAATGTGGTGTGAACATGTTGTTTATTATTGTTTTTATAGGGAGGGCATGAACGATTTAGACTATTTGAACGATAGTCAAAAAGGAGGTGAATATTCTTTATTTCTATTTGTTATCTGCTATCAAATTCATATGTTGATGATTGTGATGCGTGTATGTTTGTACATGATACATTCGCACCCAGTTTTATAGACGTGTTTCACACAATCATTTCAGCTGCAGAGCACGATTGGTTGGCGGATTTAATTGGGGCAGATTGAAGAATTGGTGATGCGTAATACATGTCTGGAAAATAGCGTTAAATCCGTTCATTAAGATAATAAATGAAAAAAACTAGTAAGTTGTGATGCGTTGTTTCTTTTATTCACGAGCAAAACGATCAATTGTTTATAGGCGAATAATTTGTGTCATACATATATCGATTCTATCCTTTAATTTGCAATACAGTGTAAACCAGAATCTCCTTTGCTTCTGCACATGTAATTGTGTGGTGTTAACCGATCTATACATTAGACATTTGAATTTGCGCGCGTGTTTATACACTATTCCAAACAACAAGGTAACAGCGATTAAAACCAGCTGTTTATTCTTACACATTAAAACGTTTACAACTTTAAAAATATTCTTTAAATAATCCATTAGTATGTCTGATGGTGTGTTGACGTCGAAAGCGTGCGTTCTTTTTAGTGATGGTTGTGTTACGACTTTTGCGCGAGCAACAGTTTGAAAAGCAAAGTAATAATAAACAAGTCTTTACAAATCGCATTCCTAACAAGTAATGACCAATAATTTAATAGCGAGCGTTTTATATGGGCGGGGTGCAAAATTGAGTCTATCGACTGGTGGAAAGCAACAAAACTAATGAGATGGTTTTTTCATTTTTTTATTTTTTTTTTTTCTTGCAATAATAAAGCAGTTACAATGCACATAAAGCATATCCAATATTTAATGCATGCAATAACCAAAATTATATAAATGCAGCTGTTGCAGCAAAGGTGTTACATTCCCTGCATGATTCTCCATCATCACATTTGCACAGTTTTTCATTCATGATGGATGGATGCATAGCTTTCAGATATGTTATCGCTTCTTTAAAACTACTCCATTCATGAACCTTTAAAAAAACTCCTCTTTTAGAAGGGCAAATTTTGTGTGCGTCGGGGGAAAACCATTCCCTCACATCCACTCCATAAAACTTTCTTGATACGGAAACTACCAGACCGCCTCCAATGTGGTGGCGAAACTGTTCCGGAGACGTAGGAGCCTGCTGTAACCATGAATCTATCAAGTCGATAAGTTCAATTAATCCGTGTAATCGCCCATACGTCAGAACAACTCCTTTTGTCGTTCTCACTAAGTCGTGCGGTTCGCAAGGGGATTGCTCCCACTTTCTAAGCGAGAAGCGCCTTTCACCACGCCATTCCCCGTGTTCAAAAAATAGATTTTCAGCTATTTTAACAGGGGATTGATACTCCTGGTATTCTTCATCTTCTCCAACCTGTCCAGTCGACGGTGATGAAGGAGGGTTAGTATACTGACTCCCACCATCTTCCCTAAACTTTGATGGGGAGTAGCAGGCGTTGATGAACTGAATTTCTTCGTCTTCCAGGCGCTTGAAATGGTCTAGCACAGAACGGGTGTTAGAAAAACTTTTAAGACCAAGAAGTTCAGAAGGGCGAGCGTTTGGAGAATTAGCTCGCTTATAGAATCTGGTAGGAGAAGGAAGATTGCGTCCAAGAAGAGTTGGGGATGGGGGTACTGCTGCAGAAAAAGTTGAAGGTGTGGGATTCATCATTGAAACCGTTGGGGTGGGTCTTGGTTTTTTTGAGCTAGTGGCGCTTTTCCCGCTTGTCGATGCATTTAACTCTGGAGTTTTAGGACGTTTAAACGCCACTTTTTCCCCAGTTGGCGAATCTGCATTTGAAGACTTTATGGAAAGATCCAAAGGTTCGTCTTTCTGCAATATATAAAAGCATAAAATAGTAAATGTTAGCAAAGAAAAAAGCAAGAGGCAGTTTGCGCTTCCACTCTAGAGGAAGGCGTTATAAATGCACATTGTGTGACCATAGAGCTGCCCCGGGACTCGAACCCGGGACCCCCATCGGACGTGACGAAACAGAAGCCAACCAACATTACCACTGGACTACGCCTACTGCTGAAAGAGCAACCCAGGATTAACCTTAATATGTAAGAGAGTGGCCTATTTAACCCTTGACATCTACACACGTGACTGGCAACGGTGCAGAAGTAGGGCGCACAGGGCATGAATGTTTCTTTCGATATAAGGGGTGTGAGGTCTATATGTCGTGTCATAGTAAGAATCTGCAGGCTATAATTAGTGTCAGCAAATAATTTCTAATTCTGTTGTAAACTATGCAACCCGCTCTAGAAGAATGCTTTATAAATGTGTATGGTGTGGTTATAGAGACAGTGCGCGATTTGGGTGCTGTAAAGGAGCTGCGTGTCCAAAAGACCAGCGTCTCTATCCGCTCGGTTGCGGCGGCTGCATATTAAGGTTAATGTTTGCTCGCTTAATATGTACACAAGTGGTGTGCGACTGCTGGAGAAGCGAGCAAGGGTTAACCTTAGTGTACAGACAAGGGGTGTATTCACCCCTTTATTATTAATAAACAGGTAAACGCATCCCTTGTCTAATGAAACAAATGTATTTTCCTCAAAGATCAAAAATCAAAAGTAGTCGCCGTGCTCATTCTAATGAAGAGCGTCATAAATGTACATGAGTGAAGCCGTAGTCACGCCGGTCAGTGTTTCGAACCTGCCACGGCCGTGAAATACATGAAGCAAGTTAAGGAGCGTCAGCGCTTCTACGCTCTTGACCACAGCAACTACTGTAGACGGGAGGCTGGATTAGGCTTAATGAGTGGTAAAGCGACCTATTTACCCATCGACATCTACATCACGTGACCAGGGTCGAGTGACCTAGATGTCATGGCCAAGTAACCTAATTACCCCTCGGTAACTAGTCACGTGATCACAGTGGATGTATAGATGCGCAACGTATCTACACATTCCTTCATTAAACAGGTAAAATGCGACATTTCACCTGTTTAACAAACGCATTTCCCTCAAACATAATATCCCAAATGATTTGTAATCAAGTTGTAAAAATCAAAAGTGGTGGGAGGGCTGTTCGAGTTAGATACCTATCTATGGACCTAGTGGAAGGACGCTCGCCGCAGGCAGGATTCGAACCGTCAACTGATGAGACTGCAGCAGTTGGCACTTCAGAACCAGCGATTCGTAGGGGAAAGCAGGCTAGGTCCCAGCGAGTCTAACCGTTCGGCCACACACACCACGACAATTAGAGCGACCATTTAGCTTAATAATCAAACAAGTGACCTATTTAACCCTTGACATGAGCACACGTGACCACCATCGTAGCAGGAGTGGGACGCGCGTTAGCATTGGGTATAGTAATAGTGTGTGTGTACCCACCTTGTGGTTAGTGTTTGAGATGGGCGGCAGAGCAGACACATACAAATCCTTCTTTCTCTTTCTGGATAAAGGTGCAGAGTCGCCAGAGTTAAAGAATTCGCTCCTTAACCGCGAAAATGGGTGTTGAGAAGTTGATGCGCTGTCATCGTCAGTCTTAGTTGCGTTGTCGGCTGCATCCTGCAATAACAATATGCATATAATTTAAACAATGATTAAAAGAGCGAACAAGCGATATGTGTTTCAGACATAATTTTAAGTAAAATGATGAAATTAATTTCATTCATGTGCATAATGCAATAACAGCAAATTACATTCATCACCTTTTTTGCCTTCTTCATCCTAATTTCTGCCAGTGTAAAAGGATCCACAGAGTCATCCTTGCAAAGGGACGCTTGTGGTATGGGAAGCGTATCCTTTTTCATCATGCTTAATTGCTCGCCCTGTAATAAAGTAATGGAATAGCGATAATGACTAAAATATTTTCCATTCCATTAATGCAGCAAAACATAAATGTACATGATTTAAAATTTTTAATAATAATAATATGTAACTCACCATTGGTGCATCCTCACGCGTGTCGATTACAAGACTATCTGCTGCAGGTGATTTCACCACCAAATCTTTTGAGTTTAAAGTATCCATTTTCTCAAAAGTAGTTGTATGATTTGTTGCGGGGGTAGCAGATCTAGTGTTGTACTTCTTAGTAGATTTGGATGCGTCCATGTCTCAACGAGGTTTAAAGGTGGTGATGTTGCGATGTGTGCTATGTGAATGTAATTTCCAACTTGAGTCCAGCTATTCTGTCAGACCTGCGTTTTATACCCTTTCATACCCATTACAAGTCCCCCCCACCCTCTCTTACTCCCACCTCCCAGACTGCATGCGCACTCCCTCCCACCCACTCCCAAACAATAAGTGTTGTTATGATGAACTTAAACCCAAACACAACCCATATTCTATCTATTAATACCCACCTAGCTATACCCCATACTTAACACTGCTTGCTCTAAAAACAGCTATCAGTCTCATCAACCCCTATTAAACATTCATGGTCGGGTTTAGAGGCGGGTTTGGGACTTGAGCAGCATAATGTGCAGCGTTGATTTATTTTATGAAGTCGGTTTAAAAAAGGTAAAATGTGAGAAAATACTGTGGATTTCTCATCTTCTGATTCTGATTCACATTCAGTTTCACCAATGTGTTTTTGCCAATAGCGCTGGTGTGTTTCTACTATAGTATTCAACTCGCGATGTTTTAAAATAAGATCGCTAATTAAATCGATAACGTTGGTTGAATTGAGTTTAGAGCAAGCAAGTTCACATTTTGGGGAGTGTTTAATGTGCTCTATGGTGGGGTTGTCTCCTTCATTCCAAGAATGAAGTATTATTCCGCAGTGGTAACACTGAACAGAATCACGCCCGCCAAGATAAAAAAAACCAGCAACAGCTAAATCATCACAATTTATAAAAGATGTTTTCCACGAGGTGAAAGTGTTCAGTCTGGTATATAATTTGGAATAAACTGTAAATTTGGGGTTTGGCATAATATTGCTAGCCATTATAGTGTATTTAGTTGTTTAAGACTCTGTTTTGTTGTTCTAAAAGAAACGATATATGGTATAATTGTTTGAATGAAAAATATTTCCCTTCTAAGTTTCTCCAATGAATTATTATATTCCTCCTTATGCTCATCCGATAATGGGTAGTCTGGCTTTCCTTTAGCTAAACTGGTGGTGTATTGTCCAAGTTGGAATAATTCATTTCAGCAAAAGCACACAATTACAACCATCAACAAGCATGTGTGTTAGTCGGGTTAAGTCGAATGTAGATGGGGTGATTGACACGGCTACATATATATACACACTCCACATCTAAAAATAGACTGCATTAGTCATTTATCGTCAATAACCCGATTCGTTCTGTTGTCCCCCTTGTGTCCTCACCCTCCTAAGATGAATGGTTTTACATACATAACCTTGGGTCTACAGCCATACTATGGTGACCCATATCTCACCCCTAGACTCACAGTGCCTACTCGAAGTGTGGTCATGTGTAGTATACGAATGTGGTGTTGTGTTCAGGATAACAAGTCTGAACTTGTCTTCTAAGATAAAGGGTTTTACATACATAACCTCGGGTCTATACCCTCACTATGGTGACCCATATCTCACCCCTAGGGTTACAGTGTCTATACCAATAATTATCTCAGGGGTATGACAAGTCTGAACTTGTCTTCTAAGATAAAGGGTTTTACATACATAACCTTGGGTCTATACCCTCACTACGGTAACCCATATCCTAGGGTTAATAATATGCACTAAGCCACCTGTCTATCAATATAAACAACCCTGGGCTATATATATATATATATATATATATAACAATATAAACAAGGTTGACCTATATAATACTATAAACAAGGTTGACCTTATAAGGGGGTGTCCTGACCTCATAAGGGTAAGGTTAAGGTCACCAATTAGTGACGTCAGTGACCTCATCAGGTCACTGACCTATTTAACAACACCTACATCGCAGGTACCCAGACGTTCGCCCCTTCCTTAACTACTGGTAGACCAATTCTGGCGTGCCAGATCTTCCTATACATAGAAATAGAATAGAAATCTATTGAACTCGATTGTTTTTTATTTGCTTTTTTAAAAATGACTATTCCTGTTGTTCCTTAGATGTGATTGGTATTACTGTGAATTAAATTGAACAGCTTCTACAGTGAATACTGTACTCATGCAAAATGTATATAGCTCAATAAAAATATTTAAATACATAACAAAGTAATGTTTGGGGCTCGGCTCGGGGCCAGGATGGATATTCCACAGCTTTTCAAAGGATTAATCAAATAAGATAATCATCTTTTGTGTGAATAATTCATAGTAGATAACAATTCTAAAGATTCTAAATTTCTAACACTTTTACCTTAAAGTTTACATTAATGTTTCTGAACTACAATGGAATAATAACTTCTTTTGAAATATTTATTGGTAGATAACAATTCAATTATTTCCGATTGAATGTATCACCTTTCACTATTGCTGAGCAACAATTAGCAGGAGTACTGCTATAATCACATATAATTTAGATCCTGGGTCCCTGCCAGATCTTCCACCACCAAAAGCACTATATTTACTGCAGCAGTTGATCTAGATACTTTATTTGCTTTTCATTAAAACATCTCAGCCACCACCAGTGATGTGTATTCACCCCTTCTGGTTCTGCTCTTCTTGCCATGATAAAACCTTCATGTAATATATACTACTCTCCATTCTCATCACGAAGGCAAATAGTACTATGAAAAATTAAGTGGGGTGGGGGGAGGGGGAAGAGGGGAGAATTCTTCAGTGAAAGGTGATTACTGGGGGTGTATATGCATGTATACATAATGGTCAGGTGGTTCGAATATGTTCAGTTGGTCTTCACCAATCTTCTCAAACAACGAAAATTAAAACAAAAACAAGGTTCAAAATACAGTTTAACATAACCAAACAGATTTGTTGAATCAAGGCAATACCAAATCTACTCAGATATACCAAGTGTTTATCATTTTTTTGCAGAATTTTACCGGAATTTGTTAAATGTGTAGAAATGCCAAATGTATATTTGTCAGGTATCTGTGCCCATGTTTTATAGTAAAGAGTTGTAGTAAGCTCAGCTCGTGTAGAAGAAGTATTATTATTGTATGGGACGAGGCTGTGGGAAAGTTCTACTTTGGAGCTTGATGACTCTCTGAGTTGTGATTGTCGGTGGGTCGGGTAGCAAGCACATGTACAATGGGGACACTTTTGAAATATTAACTTAAGGCTTGTCACACATTAGCTAGAATATTTGGATATAGAAGTGTCTTTCCCTTCAGAGAATTTCAGGTCATGTTTTGATATTTACTTAATATTTTTGCTAATGGAGTTGTCATATTGTTATCTAAACTTCGCTACTGTGCCATGGCTAGGAACCTGTTGTTATGATTTATAATTATGTTAACTTTATTTATCTTTATTTATCAAGTTATTTGAAAATTAGTACCATAACAGTATTTGGACTTTCTATAATATAAAGTATGGAATGTTGCTACAAGGTCCGACATACAATTTCGAAATTTGGTATTCTATTTTTTACTTTTATTTTCCTACGTCTCGGGCTATGGGTGCCCTTCGCCAGGGAAAAAGTTTCTATAATATCTATCCAGAAAGTTAATTGTTAAATTTGATATTGTCTAGTGTTGACGCCCTGTAGTAAAGACAGCCGAACAAAATCCTCCAACCTACATTTTGGTCAAATGGCTTTTAGATAGGTTATATAGGTTGGAAAAAACAGGGAAAACATTGAAAATTTTGGTTTGGGAGTGCGACTGCTGCTTTAAGGGGTAGTGTATAACATGGCTACGTTATTAGATATAATAAGTTTTTAGCGTTTTGTCTGTGTTTGACCAACTATTTATCAGTGACAAACTGCAGTTGTACACACCTCACTGCCACAACCCAACAGACACCACACACACTCACACATTCACTCACATACACACACATATATATAAAAATGGGGGCGTGGCTGGATGAATGTGGTTCAGAAATAGGAGGGCGGACTAATGGCAGCAAAGCACTAGCATATCTCCAGTTATCTGTCACCTTGTGGAGTCACCCGTAAAAAGACATTTCTCTGATTATGAAAGATAAGGCCCAGTGGTTGTGTGAGGGAATGGACAGTCCCTCTATATGGCGGGTGATATATGTGTACTTCTGGACACCTATAAATAGTATTAACTATAAATGGATGTATCTCAAATTGGGGTTTTGTGCTTATTGTTAGTCATATATCATGCGAAAGAGACGTATTTCTACCTGTGTGTTCTTCCGAGTCATTTCAGACTGAGACCCACTTGATATATACACACCCCACCGTTATAGAAGGGTGCTATAGGTTTTTATTGTACATGCCTTTTAAATCCCATACAGATACTTATCTTATATGCCTTGTTATTAGTTAAATCAACCAAAAGATAACTTTGTTCCAGTTCTTGCTTTGATGGTCCCATTTGAATTCAAGCGGTAATATAATATCAATATTGGTTTGAATGTTTAATTAGATTAAAAGTAAACTCAGCTGAAGAACAATCATGGGAGTGAATTATGTTGGCATTTCGTGGGTTTTATTCGCGATCATTACGCGTTTCACGCTTTATTAGGCTTCATCAGAGGACCTTTAATTAGATATTTAACGTATATATTCAACATATTATGTATTTGAACTTAATAATAGAGGTAAAATAAGGAGGCATACATCTTTAAAATTAAATTATTTAATTACATAATTATTCCTTGCTAGTTAAATCAACCGAAGTATGATTTTGTGCCAGTGCTTGCCTTGAAGACGCATTCTCGACCATACAACAGCAAACGATTTTTAGACTGAAAATCAGTTCCTTGGGAATTCATCACCCTCATAATATGTATATTTAGCTCCCACCATGGTTGTGATTTTGATATATATTTGATGATGTTATATATTTAGGAAATTATCAATAATCAAAACAACAACAAAATTAGTGTGTACTTTTTTATACTAAATTTTAAAGTATGTCGAGTTCAATGGATAAAAGCTGTTTTATTTGACTGTAATATTGTTCCTGCGTAAACGCCTTTAATACAAATACATATCCGCAAATCTCATATTTTACGAAACTGAAAAATCTGAAATAGTAGACAAAGGACTCTGTTTATGGTAGACTATAATATATCTGTGTCTTTCTGTCAGTATAAATTCCCTTGGTCTTGACGTAACTATACGAAGTTTAAATTACAGCGATAGGAAGCCCTACATGGGTAAGATTTTCAGAAAATGTACAATTCATCTTCAAAACATCTCCGAAATAACCCAAATTTCAGACGAAAATAAAGTTCAAAATACGGTTCAACCTAACCAAACAGATTGCTAGAATCAATGCAGTACCGAATATACTTGAATGTGTTTAGTATTGACCAAATTACAGTCTAATTTAGCAGAATTTAGTAAATGTGTAGAGCTGCCAATTGTACATTTTCTGAAGATCTGACCTACACAATGTATTGGTTAGGGGTACTTACACAATAGCACAACCCACTTCACTTGTCCATTCCAATATAAACTATGTAGATTTAGCTGCCAGTTTGCAATCAATTAAACCTGAGGAGATGCTGATCGGGTTACACCCATTATAGGCGGTATGTTTTTGTAGTTAAAGATTCTGCTGGAGATCTTTTGTGTCTCTGCCCGAGCTGGAGAACAGACAGCTGCAAAAAAGTAAAGATCCCAAGGGTATGGATGAGTTTAGTGTTACCTCCACCCGTTCATATATACCCAGGTGTGATGTTTGTTATATTGTGGTGAAGGTAGGACAAATACCTTAAATATACAATCAAATACCTTAAATATACAATCTTAAAATTTGGGACATTATATTTATGCTGCTACCAGTGCTAAACACCTAAAAAATAAAAAAAATTGTGAGAAAGTGTTCCTATAAAAATCTTTTTTTTGCGATTTGCGACTAATTTATCTGTAACACAAATAATGTAAATAACAGTATTTCATACCCATATATATATAATATATATATGATGTTACCTGACGATGGTCAAATCGGCCGGAAGCCTTTATAGATATAATAAAATACATTAACAACAACACTTTTACTTTATCCTGATGAAACAACGAAGAATCTCCTAACCAATTTCCTAATCGACGTATATACAATGATCCCTCTAACCTCATCCCACTCCATCCCAACTAACAATTAGACATGTTTCATTGGTTTTGTACAATAATTATCTACTCTCTTCGATCTTGTTTCTCAATTTCAAAAAATGATCTTCTTACAATGCACCTGGTTATCAAGTGCATTCCGAGCAAATATTTTTTTTAAAAATTCAAACAAGATCAAAGAGAGTACATTTTCTTAAGACCAATTTCACCTGAAACGTATTAAAATTGTCTGAAATGCTTTTATTAACAGTCATTATTGAAGAAACCGTCCTGGAATTAATCAGTAGACATTAATTACAGAAACGACGGAATCAGGCCCGGGAGAATACAAATTAAACATGAACTAAAATATACATGAGCTAGAAAACTACTTTCCACCTTCAAAATGGTCCAAAATAGATGTTTTCCCGATAATTCCAAGCCCCTTTCCCCAAACTGTTTAAAAAGAAAGATCCTGATATCATATTACATTATTCTGCATACCAAGGGCCCCTGACTCATAACTGGGATATTTATATATAAAGGAGTGGCCGAAAAACCAGAAAAATGTAGTTGACTCAGGTAGTTGACCTTCAAATACCACCCCCTATAGCTTCAAAAGTAAAGCACTGGACACAAGAACCGTTGTCACCCCTCAATCCACCTAGATTTGCGGAGGATCAACGTAGACTACATGTTGTGATGGAGCAAATTACCCCCAGTGAGTTAGCTCTGCAAATAGTATTTCATTTGCGACATCTAGCCCACTTACGGCATCATTCCCGGCGTGCCCCTGTGTTGATGCTCATTTACATAACAAAAGCGCCTTCGCCATTCGTCAAGTGTCAAATGCGGTCCCGGCTCGTCCATCCCCATGCTCCTTCTTGTAAAAATGTATGGGCGAGCCCAACAAGTCATGTATTTTTGCCTCGTTACACTTTTTGTTTAGTTTGTCCAAAATGTCGAAAATGACCTGAACCAAAGAGAATGTTTCTGTATGTTATCAACCAAAAAGAAACTGAAGACATCCTAGCACGAATTAATAAATATTGCATCATATTTCAATATTCATTTTGAAGTTTTAAGTTCCAAAATTTAAGTTCCAAAAAGGCAGTTCAGTCATTTCTGATGAACACACCCTATCTGTATCTATACCGAGGGGAAGGCAGGTTACCATTTTTCCAGGGTAACTTAATGTCAACCTGTTCAAGAGGGTTTGTGTTGTTTGCCCCCTATATAAGATACCCCGGGGGTGCCTGGAGTGACGGGGACATAAGTGGATGCCCCCCGATCAGCCACGGATCAAAGCATTCCCTATCAATTATTCTCAAGTGAACTCCTCCACTCGTTACACTCTTAGAAATTAAAGTTGTAGGAAGTTAAAATCATTATAAGGTTTTAGATGTACTTACTTACCTGGAGGCTGTTCCATAATAAATCTTTATTTAAAATGTTTCTTGTTAGATGTTTGCTCTTGCTTTGCTGCGAACAATCTAGAGTATAAATAAATGAATTAGTATTGTGTGTATAGCAAATTCCTCTCTTGTAAATGTGCTTACCAGCTGCTAAGCAAGAACAATAGCTAAGCAAGGAACACTTTAAGTACAGTCTAGGCTCAAAGTTGAGTGAGTCCCTTCTAATTGGGGGAAAGCATCTCGCTCCAAACCGCAAAATGGCATTATAATCCCACCAGGACAGCGAAATACCATTATGATCTCATATAATATAATATGATATAGTATAATATAATATAATGATGAGTTGATACACTTTATATCAGATCAATGTCTGACTCATACCCTCTTATGTGTGATGTGTTTCAGATGATTGAGTCACAAGCCGCAAAAAAATGACTTTTGAGAGAATATCACATTTCAACAGATGAGATCAAAGCGATTCCGATGATGGTAAACTGTACAACATCTAATAACTATCTCTATATTTTAAGTTTGATATTTTGATTTTTGAAAAAAAAGTTCGCAATATTTCTGGGTGGACACGTAGCTAAATGTACATTCTATAAGATGCTCTTATGCTGGAACTCCACTATAGAAAAAAACGGCGCCAACAGGCAAAACGTGTCGCCGACATTCCTAAAAATTGTTTGCAACACTTTTTTCCGGCGTCGACGCGCAAAAATCACTAGTGGAAGAGGGGTAAAATAGGTTGTCTGCAACAAATTTATTTGTTGCAGACAATTACAAAATATCTAACTTGATTAGATATTTGTTGCCACGGTCCATTTGTCGGCGCTGCGCCTGGCTAGTGGAGGAGCTGTAAAAAAGTGTTGCAGCTAAATTTTTCCGCACGCAAACAAAATTCTTGACCTTGACCCGCATGACCGTGCCTCGCAGCCAATCACAGCCTTGGAGACAGGAATGACCTATATTTCAGAAACACAACACTAGCACGTGGGTGCATAGGCAGCCAGTTGAAGCAAATTAAGACATTTTGGTCTATTATAGCGGAACTCCACTATAGGTAAAAAACGGCGCCAACAGGCAAAATTCGTCGCCGACATTTCTAAAAATTCGGAAAATTCGACATGACTAAAAATTCTAGTGGATGAGGGGGTAAAATAGGTTGTTGGCAACACATTTATTTGTTGCCAACAATTGCAAACTATCTAACTTGATTAGATATTTCGTCGCAAAAAATTCGTCGCAGCCGTTTTTGCCTGTTGGCGCCGTTTTTTACCTATAGTGGAGTTCCCCTATTAAACTACATTTTACTGTTGTTTTAAATGGATTTCTGACACATAGGCACCTATCCATTATATCTAAGATCCATTCCACTTGTGTAAAAGTATATTTTTGGTTTATTATGTAGAACAGAGATACTTCTCACATGCAAGGTCCCTATTTCGAAATAGCAAATTAGTCATTTTTCACTATCAAACTATGTATTGTATTGTTGTTTTGAGTTTATTCTAAGCGTTGGCAGTGTATGAAATTAACTTTTTTCTTCACCTGCCAACTTGGCGGGTGAATGTGAGATTTACACCCACAGTTTTGGTGTCAAATGAAGCGTAATTCTATGTAGAATAACATATCCGAAATCCCCAATAATCCGCTTGAGGGAAATTCTTTTATATGCGTTTAAATGTTTTAAAATAGTTATTTTAATATTTGTTATTAATTTTTTCGGTGCACCTACCCTGAAAAAAGGGCCGGTCTTGGTGTCAAATGAAGCGAAATCCCAAGTAGCATAACATATCCAAAATTCGCAAAGATCTGTTTTGCTGATTTTCTTTTATGTGCGTTTGAGTGGGTTTTTTCATTTGTTTTTATTATATTTGTTTCGAATATTGTGCGTTTGAATATTGTTGAATATCTAAGCATTTAAGCAAGTTTTTGTATAGAAAAGTTAAATCAATTTGTATGGCCAATAATGGCAAAAAATGTAGATTAATCTACAGGGTAATGATCGTTGGATAGAGTACTAATAATCCTGATAAAATTAAAATAAAACTGCCTATAGGAAGAAAATCAACTAGTCAATGAAAAAATAAATAACACAATCTATACAGGTGTGTAGAAATTGACTTGGGGTTTCACCATAAGATGCTTACTTGTACCAAAAGTAATTCCAGCATTTAAAAAAACCTGTAACTCACTCTAGCATTGGGAAGGAATTTTCTTTTCATATTTACCTGATAACCTTTTTGATCTCTATCATGTTTAAGATGGAATAAATAGTTATTAATTACATCAATGATAACTGCTCTAGAAAAAAGGATCAGCGATTATGAGTCCTATGAGAAAATATGGGAAACACTCGCTATAGTGGAGTAGCATTAACAACAATTTCATTTATGTCGGCAACACAGTCTACATGTCGGCAACACATTCCAGCATAGTGGAAGAGTGGCTCTGCAACAAATCTCAATGCATATACAACAATTCCCAGAGAATGCTGCAACATTATGAGATCCTCCTCCACTTGCATTTTTGTTGCCGACATAAAATGATCGGTCATTTGTTGGCAACAAAAAATTCGTCGCAGCCGTTTTTGGCCGTTTTTCCCATAGTGGAGTTCCGGCATTACAGCGGTAAGCACCCCAAAAATGAAGGCATTCCCACAAAGACAACTTGTGAATAAAACACATTGAAAAATATCAATTTTGCGACGTGTGACTCATTTTCCTGATAACCTCTCATATATTTTCTGACGACCTGGCAAGGAAACCTCCAGCTTCATACAATGAAGCTTTCCGTACCCATCTCCACTTCTCTGCAGAGTGCAACACTTGAGAATGTACAACTCATCTTCGCCAATCTTCTCAAATAACCCAAATTTCAGACGAAAATAAAGTTCAAAATACAGTTCAACCTAACCAAACAGATTAGTAGAATCAATGCAATGCCAAATATACTCGAATTCACCTAGTATTGATCAAATTGCAGTCTAATTTAGCATAATTTACTAAATGTGTACGACTGCCAATTGTACGATTTCTGAAAATCTGACCCACTTGCAGTTCCGTGTGCACGATTCCTGAGCCGCAATGGTGAATATTCTTCCAATTGCCATTTCGCCATCCATTCTACCGCTGCGGTGACGGGCGTACGCACCATTGCCTTTCTATGCAACACTTTATTATTGTGTTGTTGCGGTTTCTGTCGCTGTGCACATACAAGGCACGCCACAACCACCCTTATTTGTTACTATTTAGCGCAAGTATTTAGGCCAACTTATCATACCCCACCACACACATTCTGTGTATACCATCAATAACAACTAATTTACAAGAACACAACTCATACTCATAGTTTAAAAATGGCACATTTTGATATTGTCAACAAATGTATTAGTTAGAGAGTTGAGTGCTACATGATATGTGTATTAATAATCAGATCTTTGTTGTTATCTATTAGTTATATTATACCATTTCAAGGGCTAACAGGAGGACTGGCACGCAGGTGTTAAAGTCCCATTCATGTAAATGTTTACTTGAATTAAAATCATTATATTTGTATGTACATGCGCACATACATGTATCTACTGTACATGCCCCATGGTAAACATTAGGGAATTAGCAGAATTAGCAATTGAACAATGCATTTCAATTTTCATTTTTTTTCACAGAGTCAGTCATTAAGTCTTAATGGAGTGAATAAAATTCTTCATGAAAATATATATATAAATCTGCAACATAATTTTCCTAATTTCCTGTTAATGCGCTCTCTCAAAATGAATACATTAATATTATTGAACCAACACAAATTTAATAATTATCCTGATTAACATTTGAACACATATTATCAGGCGCATAATCTCGGTAACAAAATAATTCTGATGAATAGTTATATAAATACACCTGTCCATTCTAAGAAATCCAGGGGTTTCCCCATGCATGAATCGATCACCCGGCCCTGTATATAAGTAACATTACATAGGCTTTAATTCCTGTTTTGCTGTATTTGAGAACATAAATACCCCCATATGACACCCATCTTGGACGGCACGACGCATAAGCACAAAATTAACACATTCGTACTGCCTATAAATCACCCATCAATTGTCCCGAGCTACAACAAAGGAAAGAATAACAAGAATAAAATTCCCCTCGCGATCCAACTTGGATCCCACAAGGTCTATATAAAATGGAGTGATATATGGCTTTCTTTCACCCGGGTCTACAATGAAATGCATATTTATATCTTACCAAACAATCATGCTCACCGCCGGTTTCCCACACTCCCCTCCACCGCTATACGGGACCCGAGGGGCACCTGTGCCGCCGCTATGCAAACTGTTGGGGGCCGTTTCATAATAAAATCTTTGCATAGTGGGTCAGAATTTCAGAAAATCTACAATTCATCTTCAGCAATCCTCTCAAATAACCCAAATTTCAGATGAAAATAAAGTTCAAAATACAGTTCAACCTTACCAACCAGATTGCTAGCGTCAATGCAATGCGGAATATACTTGAATGTATCTAGTATTGGCCAAATTGCAGCCTAATCTAGCATAATTTACTAAATGTGTACAGCTGCCAATTGTATGTTTTCTGAGAATCTGACCCTAAAGTTCTCAGTCTAGGCCCAAAGATGGGAGACTCCCTTCAAACGGAGGGAAAGGCTTTCGTCTTCTGAAACCGCCAAGTGCCATTATAACTCCATTAAGACCGCAAAATGGCATTATAATCCCATTAGAACGCCGAGTCCTAGGCCAGGAAACCGATTAGCGAAGTAGGCGTCCACTCGATCACTGATGTACCATTCTTATCTGATCTGAAGGTTTGGGCCTGGATTGTCTTTTCCTTAGAGCTATTTTCCTTGCTAAGAACCAGGTAAGGGATGTTTAGGGAGAGTTTTGCTATACATATATATGTATGTATAAAGTTGAATGTCGATGTATACAGTTACAGTCACAAGATTTCTTTGGTAGTTCTTATACACCATATTAGATATTCACATATTTTTGTAGCTTTATATTGGACTCCTTAAAACAAGAGAATTATACCCTTTAAAACAACAAAAAAGGAGCCTGGGGTAAAAAATGTGACTGTCATTTATTACCATGATTTTTTGAGAAATAAATTATAACTAAAAATACTTTTTTGTATTCCTACAGTGGAACTAAGCAAGACGTTATACTTATATCAAGGTGCATTTTAAGTAACCTGGATGTGTTATGAACGAGGCCCCCGACAAGCTCCCATCCTGATGTAAAAATAAAGAGGTACCAACACGAACTATTGTTAGTTTACTCTGTCCAGTTTTACAAGGCAAACATGAGGTTTTTGCTGGGGAGGGAAGGATGGGACTCGTACTACAAGGTCAATATGACTTGGGTGCCGGTGTCAATGTCTGGTTTCTGGTCAGTTTTTGTGCCATGTTTGGTGACTTGTGTTAAAAATACAGATTGCGCAAGAGAAGGGACCTTTGTTTAGATTTTTTTAATTTCTGCCCGATAGATTCGTGCGTCATCTTATTAGCCCCCCCTCCCATCCCCCCCCCCCCCCCCCCACACACACACAAAAAGAAGAATAGAAATAGGTGTCATTCCGATTTATCTGGCTGATAACTATTATATAGATCTTCCCTGTATTATTCTGGCCATGAAATATGGCCGAGCTTCTGGTGTTTATGTGGGACTCATTTTTTTTATTTACTATCTTAGTCATTACTACGGACACAACTCAGAAGGCTGGAATGAAAATTGTAATGATTGTATTGAAGTTAAAGAGAATTAATTAATCAATGAGATAAGATGAAGTAATTGACTAACGTGAGCAATTAAATGAGGTTTACTTACTTGATTGAATTATGAATAATTATGAAGCTGTAATAAAAAAGAATAGATAAAGGGAGGGATCAATATGATAATTGAATATTGTGGTGTGGGTGTGGGTGTGGGTGTGGGTGTGGGTGGGTGGTTGCGTGCATCCATGAGCGCGTGCCTCTATGGTCTCAACAGATGTGTCATCAGGCAAACGCATTTCATAATTAGTATCATTCTTTCTTTCGACTTTGGCAATATAACAATTTGATTACAATTCAGGCGCTCGTTGGAAGAACTGATTATCAGAATTAACTTCTATAATCAGACATCGAATTACCTTTGTAAAATCAAGATCTGCAAATAAAGAATCTATGAATTGAATTGAATTGAAACAGGGCGACTTTCAACACCACATACAGGATGTTATACAACGTTGGTCAAATGACTTTTGTATATGGGTTGGGAAAGATCGGAACAAAACATCTTTATTTTAACTGCAGTCGTGTTAACTGGGGACAGCTGTACAAGGATGACGGGGGAGAATAAGCAAAAGAGTGGTAGGAATGTAGGGGGCAATTTTTTTCATATGAAATAAAGAAAATTAAGAATTTATTAAAAAAAAAAAGAAAGACAATTGCTTGCTTCACAACGCAATATGATAATCGGTGTTGTTTCGCCATTTTTATGAATTACTATAGGTTTTCACAATATCTTTATCTTTTGGTCCCTGACACTAAGTTGCTAATTCTGTCTTACAGATCTGTCTTCCTCTGGATTAGATGATCGAAGAACTCACTAGAAAAAAAAACCCAGAAAAAACAAGGTAGGTACATCAGTATGATATTACTAAATACGATATCTTATTGTTTAGCGTCGTTGATTTAATTTATTATTTTATTATGTCTATGAGCTAAGGAAATGAACAGTGTGTGTGTGAATTCGTACTCCTGTACCCATTACTTCGTAAAAATGCTTTTTGTGTCTAGGCTATTGCTATGCCAGCTGTATATATATAGCAGGCCCAGCAGCAGGCCCAGAAGTCATAGAAGTCGCAGAAAATTGATTTTGAGATATAATCATATTTGAAAAGATGAGATCAAGTGGATTCCAACGATAGTAAACATTAGGATATTTGATAGGTACTTATTTATTGGTATGCATGAACAAAAGTTGGCGATATTTCCTGATGGTCACTCACTTTAGCAAAGTAGTTAATTATACTCCTCAAGATAACCTCAGATATGCATAGATATCTTCAATACACACCCTTGGAATTTGGTACATGTATTCATGCTACACACAGTGCTAAGCACTTAGAAGATGAGAACATTCCAACAAATAGATCTTGTGAATAAATCCCTTTGAAAAGGTTTTAGACTCCTGTGACACGTCACATTGGCATCTTGTGGTGAGGAAAGTATGTTTAAAGGAGTTGTCCAAGCGCTCCTTATTCCAAGCAACCCTCCAAATAAATTCTTTAAATCCCATATCCATCACTAATCAGGCAACCCAACCTTGGCCCAGGTAACCTTGTCCCCAACTCAAATTATTTATTCAAAGCGAGTTTGTTGTTTATTAATTCAGAATTATGTCTCGTCACGTGTGTGTAAGTTTGTTGTTTGTGTTCCGCGTGGCGTTGGGCAGATTATGGAGAGAGAAGGGGAATTCCTGGAGGGGCGTATTGTGGCTATCCCTTACCCTGGCTCCTGACGGTGATATGGCAAAAAAATAATAGGTGTGTTTCCGATTTATCTGGCTGAAAACTAGGTAGTGGAGGGTGGTAATGTTGTTCTTCGTTTTTTTTAGAAACCACCTCCCAGGAACTGGAAAAAATGTCCATTTTATAACAATAGTTGTTTTAAACATGGGAAATGGGCTTTTTGACAGTTCCTGGTTAGGAAAACCCGTTTACCTGCTTTTATATCCAAAATCTTTTAAGATATTTTCAATTAATATATCTTTCCATACTTTACTTGAAATATATTACGTACCTTTCATGACATTCGACCAAGAGATATTATCCGTGTTCCATAAAGAAGAATTATATATATTTATAAACAGAGTGAACTTGACCAACGCTTGAAAACGGTTGTAAATTCAACCATAGCTTAATTGATAAACATGTAAGTGAAACGCTTCAAAATGATTTATTTTAAATTGCAACACTTATACTAGACCCCCAAGAACACGTTACTGGTGGGTATACCAATTATAGAAAATATTGAATGGATTGGTGACGCTTGCCTTTTGGCATTGTTTGCCATGTAATTGTTTTGTCCCCTAAACACAGGTGTCTAATCCCCAGGGAAGGGTCAATAGCTGTGTACAGTACAAAGCCACCATTCCCAGATTCAATTATCTCTGTATCCTACCAAGAACTTCAACCACACCCCCTGTCATGTCCTCTCCGTAAACCCTTTCTTCCCAGCAATTGTTCCCCAATGGTTCTGCCACTCACCTTAAAGAAAAAGCAATCTTGCGAGGAAGGGTTTTCGCTTTCCTCAATTGGATAGATTTCAATGGCGTCCAAGGAAGCTTGTGATGCGGTTGCTATGACAACACGTTATTATGACACCTATATAGGGTGATTATTCGCACCCCCTGCCAGTGTGGGGGATTTACCCCCCATACCCCTGTATACTTTCACATGTATTCAGCCTCATTGATGAAACACAAGAGAACCACAGGATGACTTTTCTGTGCATGTATGTGTCGGGGTAATCTGGGAGTTGGACATCTTAATGTGACTGAGGACATTCGAATACAGTCAGACCTTTTGAGTTTATCACAATTTTACCAGATAAATGTGTCAGATATTATGTAACGATCGCCTAAAAGGGGTATGTTATTTAGTTCATTAAACTAATATAAATCAATTGTGTTTGTTTCATTTCTGATCGTGTATTTCTTATTTGTATTATATATAATTAGAGCAGAAATGTAATGAGTCTGCTGGGAAGTTTTCTATATTATATATAGACAGTTGGTGTGCAGAACTTCTTAAACTTGACAATAGCATCTGTTCTCACCAATGAGAAGAGTAAAATGATGAATATTATGTTATTCCATTCTATAATGTTGGTTGTAATTTGATTTGATTTCTTGAATGCTCACCGTATGTCAAATGTGCATGGTGTTTTTGCCAATAAACCTGAAGCCACCATAGAAAAGAAGATCTGTTACACGAGTTGATCTGGGAAATGGAATCTTTATATGTCACCAATTATCAGGCTTTTTTAATCGAAACTCCATCAGCTGTATGCTTTGCCTTTGTATGTCTTCATTCATAATAACAAGGCTAGTCTACTCTGATTGAAATATTCTAAATTGGTATCAAATTAAACACAGAATATTTCCACTTTCTTCATCATCAAACATGCACCTTTTTCAAGTTGTTTTCAAGCCAGAAGTCACCCATCCAAACCAGCGAGCATGTCTATATGCACTTACTAATGGGCATGCTGAAAGCAAAAGGCTCAATTAAACTAAGGTTAGATGGTCAGAAATTAGCTTAATTTTAAGGTGTTAGAGGGGTAAACTTTCCACCCCTTTCTGGATGACCCCCTGTGATAATCACCCTCCAGCTGGTAGGGACAATGGGTCACCTGGAGCTGACCTATGGGGTAGTTTCAGTCACCCCGGGTCACCTGGGGTGGCTATGGTGGGTGGTGAGGGTGTAGAGGGGTTCAGTGTCAGTAGGGAGTTTCGTATTTATTTTTCTAAATATTTTTTATATATATATTTAACAGGATAATCAGAAAATACGCATAATTAGCCAATGTACTTGTTTTCGTGCGTTGCTATCATTGAAACTACAAGTTAGTATCAATAAAAATCAAGTTATATAATAGATACCAAGACATAAATTTGTATAGATCAAACATAAACTTAGCAGACATCATCACTCTCTCGTGCAAATCAAAATTATACTTATAAATGGAAAACTCGTATGATACTTCAAATCGCAATTAATAAGCACAGGCATTCATCGATTGTCTTTAAGTGAAGTATTGAAAGGGAAGATTGGAGATTTTTGTATTAATATATAGTCCCTTTAATCACCTTACATGTACTGTACATTTTTTCCCTGATTAGTTCTGGTATCTCAAGAATTGATAATTCAACAGTTTTCAAACCTATTAATACAAGGGGTTTCCCACTGAACAGTGAATGCCTTGAATGAAATGATATTTTAGTTGGCTCGAAAACAAATGCTAGAAGTAATTCCTTTCTACATGTGTCCTATTGTGGGAGATGACTGTATGCACGGGGAATTTAGATAAATTAGACTTGTAATCAGATATACATAATTAGATTTATATAAATCTAGATGGACTGAATAGATATTCAAGGACGATGTGTAAATGTGTTTAGGTCAGATTTTCACAAAATGTACAATTCAACTTCACCAATCCTCTCAAATAAACCAAATTTCAGACGAAAATAAACTTCAAAATACAGTTCAACCTAACCAAACAGATTGCTAGCGTCAATCCCATCCCCCCCTACTCCCACCCCCTAACGACCAACCTCCCCCTTTCCCCCATAACTCATCTCAATCCATCATCATCTTCTTCTCTTTCTTCTATTCTTTATTTTGATACGTATCTCTAAAATGTATTTTGACCTCACACTCTTTATTTCATAACAAATGTAATAGCAAAAAATCAGGGTGTGAAGGTATAGCGGGTCTGACCCGATTCACATTAAGCAAAGGCCAATGCCTGAATATTAACCTGAATAAAGTTCGTCTTTAAAAAAAAATGCAATGCCAAATATACTTTAATTTACCTAATATCGACCAAATGTCAGCCTATTTTAGCATAATTTACTAAATGTATACAGCAGCAACTTGTACATTTTCTGAAAATCTGACTCATACATACAAATAAATGTACATACATACATACATACATACATACATATACATACATACATACATACATACATACAAAGAAACTGACCCTGACCACAGTCGTCAGATGTTTTCCCCTATAATTCTATAAACAATGTTAGACCCAGACTGACCATATTACAACTCCCCTATAGATACTAGATCTAATATCGCCCAGAAAATGGACAAATGTCTCACGGACAGCAGCTAGAAACTGACATGAGATAAACAAGTCTGGCTAATATTTCACCCCCCGCCTCAACAGATTCCTGAAAACCTAGAACTCCAATATTTGACACCGCTCACTGTTTGCCTTGCATCTTCCTTTTTTAGCGGGTGAAATAAAACTTGGTGGTGGTGTGGCCTTGTCATATTGTCATGTAATATTTCCCACGGGTCCGGTGCTAATTTCAAAATTGATAGTTGTTTGGGTGGAGTTGATTTCAATGTTGACCATATTGTGTTCTGGTTCATTTTTAGATAATCCAGTCCAATTGGAGTGATTAATAGTTTGTTTAATTAATACAGCTTCGAATGAGATTAATCATGCATTTAATGTATGAAATTTGAAAATAAAGCTTTTTTTCAATTTGTTCCAATGTTGTAAAATGTGTTTTTTTATTCCATTAAAGGCAGATAACATATAATAATATACGCCAATCTTAAGCCAACATGTAACGCACATTTTTCAAGTATTGATAGTTTATTAAGATAATTTGCATCCCACCAACAACCACATACACACTCACACATGCGTATATGTATTATTTATGTACATGTATGTATGTATTATTTAAGAATATGTTACACAATTTATTTGTCTAACTGCAGATCATGTTCCCATGTAGAAATATTTATATTTATAATCACTTCTCCCCCATCCCTTAATCTCTAAATACCCAGGGGATATCTTGATTATAGTAATAATAACAATGGTAATGATATAATATATAGCCGCACAGATGATAATGTAGTATTTGTGGTCTGGACCTCTTCTTCTGTGCACCCTCTGAGCTGAGGCAGGTAGTAGTTAAACCTTAATAGGGTCAGATTTTCAGAAAATGTACAATTGGCAGCTGTGCACATTTAATAAATTCTGCTAAATTAGACTGAAATGTGGTCAATACTAGGATAATTCGAGTATATTTTGCATTGCATTGATTCTAGCAATCTGTTTGGTTAGGTTGAACTGTATTTTGAACTTTATTTTCGTCTGAAATTTGAGTTATTGAGAAGATTGGCGAAGTCGAATTGTACATTTTCTGAAAATCTGACCCCTTAGCTGCAGAAACTTCATCAAAATGCCTTTGAGGAGTTGTCTTCCTGACAAAGAAAGACTTTGGTGTCACTTTACAAAGCATGAAGGCTCTGGCAAGAACTTGTACGGTTCGGGCGTCAGAAACCGTACCATCGATAGCTCTACACATTTAGTGGAATCCTAATGTTCCTAAATGTTTACTGAAGTCAGTCATGACCGACTCTCCTCCCCTTTAGTTCAGTTTTCATGGGCTTGTTTTCCATATAGGTATGTGTGTATATACGGTACTTCTTCACAGGTGGCTTGCTATGGTTAAAGGGAAAGAAGGAGGAGGAAGGGGAAGGCGGTCTAGACCCAAAGTTGAGAGAGTCCCTTCAAACGGAGGGAAAGCCTCTCGCCTCAAACGGCAGAGTGCCGTTATATTTCTATTAAGACCGTAAAATGTCATAATCCAAGTAGAACGTCCTAGGCCAGGAAACCGATAAGCGAACCATTCTTATCTGATCTGAGGGTTTGGACCTAGAGTGTGATGGTGTTAAAGATAAATACCAGCGTTGTCAGCACTGCAGCAGGTGGCAATTCAAGGAACTAATGCATGAATCAATAGAAGTCAATATATTTTGTTCAAACTTTGTATTGAGAAAGAACATGGTTGGGGGAATACAAAATGCCAAAAAAACTGGATGTTATCATATTATTTTGTGTTTTAGGGATGAGTGAAGTTTACTTCCCTTCACTATTGATTTCAATGGGGAAAGCTCATTGTGATACAAGCTTAGCTGAATAACTTTTTTTTAGTTCAATGACTCCTTATTTTTTTAATTAGGAAGGTAGAATAACATGCAGCAATGTATATGCAGATTTTAAAGAAAATCGTATGATTCAATCACATGCTATTGGGGAAAATGCAGAAAATACCCGTTTTCCCATAGACTTCTATAGTGAACAGTAATAAATTTCAGTGGTCCCTGAAATAAAAACTAATCCAATGACATATGTTTTTTGGGGGCTTTGTGGGTTCCCCCAACCATGTTCTTTCTAAATCCAAAGTTTAAAGAAAATTCCATGATTCCATGATTCATTCATTTTTTAAGTAAACACTGGTATTTACCTTTAACGAGCAGCTTGTTTAAGGTTATCTTATAAAGTTTAAAATGACATATGATATACATGTACTCTCAAAACAATCATTATACATGATCATACCGCTAGTTATCAGAAATTACTGAGCAAGAACATTTTCAACATTTTAAATAATTAGTTTACCTAGAGCTATGATTCGATAACAAAATACCAATTAATTGCCTATATTGTAGAAATAATTATAGGAGTCTATATCACTCAAACATTATCTTACTTATAGTAAACTTTAGATCACTTTAGTTGAGGATATACTGTATGACCTAGGAGTACATTCTTCCCCATTTCCCTCTCTCTTCCCTATCTCAATCTAAATATATTTGAATGCATCGTTCTCCCCTGGCCTTATATAGAAAGAACATTTCCTAATGATAACACGTCCTCTTAGACCCTGAAAGACATAAATTTCGAGGGGTAGGGGAGAGAGAGGAGAGCGAGACAGAGAGACAGTGCGAGAGAGAGACAAGAGGCAGAGGGACATTGAAATGACATTTAATATCAATCGTTGTGAAAGGGAACACATCATGTTTTGGAATATGTCCATGGTCTTTTAGAGCACGAGAAGTTACTTTAACTCAGTATAGATAGATAGATGATCTAGTTATTACATGGGTAATAGCCCTGTTATTAAGGCCATTAAAGCGCATTTAATCCAACTGTTTAAATATACTCTGCCTCTCCCACTCCTACCCCCACCCCTACCCCCACCTCCCCACCCTACCTCAAACCTCGCATACGGCCCTGGGTAGGCTGCGTGCGCAGGTAGGTCTGGCACAAGCCTCGCTTCAGGTGTGCCTCATGCCAGTCCCCACGCTCACCATCCTCCTCACCTCCTCCCGTCACACCTCACCGCCCCTCACAACTCTGGTATGTAACCTATACAATACAGATAACATAAATTACACTGAGAATAAAAACGCTCTGTCATCCCCTACGTATTACTCCATTCAGAGCGAACCAGTCAGAGATATGGATAAAAAAAAATATAAAATATTACTCCTTCACTGCCCCTGATCACCCCCTGAAAGTCTTATCACTGGAGATAAAGGAGAAAAAATGAGCGATAATGGGTGGTTTTGTCATAAGGCGCCACCATATGTGGGGGCTGTGTTTTGTGTACACACAGTGGACCCTAGCGGACATGGGGTGCACCAGAGGACTTACCACTACACCCCGTTGCACATGGTAATGATGCTTTTGAGAACCTTTAGATGTGCATGAACCATGTCCATGCTACCACCAGAGTAGTGGGAAACTAGACACACACACCCCAATACCTCTCCTTCTACCAAAATCTACCTGCAAGCGCTTACAGATCCGCTACACCTTTATACCACACAGCCTCTGAGTCCCCATCTACCTGTTACCTTGACTCTACTACCTCCAGTTACCTCAGATCCCTCCAACAGCTACCACCGTTTCCACCACCACACAAAACTCCTCCCCCTTTTCTCCTTCTCTCCTCCGCCCCATCCTCCTTCTCCCTATGTGTTATCATTACCTCCTCCTCTCCAGATACACACATCGTCGTGTATAATACACTTGGACTGTTCGTGTACAAGTACATCTTCAAATTTGGATCCATGTTTGGGGACTGGATTTTCAAAAGGATTATGAGCATGTATAACAATAAGAAGATGGATATTTAGACGGCCTGGGTGGAATGAATTAATACCAAGAAAGTGTTATACCATCCTGTGTTATTCCATTCAGGAGGAGGGACTATAGCTGGATCCAGGATCCAGGATCCAGGATCCAGGAGGATCTAAGCGGTGGATCTCGGTACCTGTGGATTATGGTTGTGGCGGCAGGAGTAGGATCAGTCTCAGGTAAGACACTTCCCTCCAGTGCTAAGGGTAGAAGGTGTTACGTAACCGTTCTCGAGTTAATGAAGTGCTGAGATGTACTTCAGATATTGAATTCATGCACTTAAAGTGTTGACACAGTGATTACCTACCTACTGATGCCTATAGATTGTGGTGCACTTCTAAAGGATTAATGACCGACATTGAGGGGCTGCTGGTGCAATGTTTAGTGCATAATCCCGAGTAGAAGCTGATGGATTATGTATCAAATAGTGCACCAGCAGGCACGAAATGGAGGTTATAAATCCTGTTAGTCTCAGGTGGTCAGGTGGTTATATCCCAAAGACTTTCCGAGTTGATGTTTACTTAATCATTTAATGACTAAATGACTGATAAAATCAGAACACAAGGGTTTTATTCCATCCCAAGAAGGAAACATCGATTTAAAAAATCCGGCCCCCACTAGTATACAACGATCACCCTTCACCTTAGAAAGATCTATTTAATGACTAGTCTATGACGATTAGGTATAGCAAATTAATTCATATCGTTATTTTGAATATGAGTTTAATTTTGGTGTCACATAGTCCATATGGAAGTGGAGGTTTGAGCAATTGGCACACTGATTCATAATAAGTTAATCACTCAAAAACAATGTTCTATGATATATGATTACAATGGCTTACTGATCATTCTTTTACTCGGACGAAAACGACAAATCTGAAGTTGATGATCAGATTTAGGTCTTAAGATTGGTGAGAGAGTAGTGCATAGCGATTGTTTATACTATACGTTAAGCAGCCTTTTTTAATTATTCGCGACTTACGTTCATTACGATTTAATTGAAGTCGTTATTTTGAAATATGTTTTCATTTTGTCTGACGTATCGCCAGTCAAGGTATGTTCAGGGGTTTGTTTAATTGTGCACGACTTTTATTACGATGATATTTTACATTTAAGTAATTCTGTTGCATTTGGTGACAAAGTAATAAGACCATAAAAAACGTGGATACAAGACTTACTGAAGACCACATTGCATAGATTCATATATGGGTCAGATTTTCAGAAAATGTACAATTGGCAGCTCTACACATTTAGTACATTCGGCTAAATTAGGCTGCAATTTGGTCAATACTAGGTAAATTCGAGTATATTTGGCATTGCATTGATTCTAGCAATCTGTTTGGTTAGGTTGAACTGTATTTTGAACTTCATTTTCGTCTGAAATTTGAGTTATTTGAGAAAATCAGTAATTGTCAATTGTACATCTTCTGAAAATCTTACCCATATACTAATTAACTGGAAAAAACAGATGGGACTAGGTACATGTATTTATATTCACTGTTGTCTTTGTTAAGGCGATGCACTTTCAATATTTACAAAGGCGTTATCATTTTTAAGAATTGTACGGATTTAATTACAAATAACAATCAAACCAACACCGAAGTTCGAAACTTGGGAGCCAATATATAAACCACCCCAAACTTTACATCTCAAAATGTGTTCCCTTAGGGGGCGTTTAATCTAGAAATTAAATTAAATTGGGAGCGAGGAGAATGAGAAAAATCTTGCCAGTGATTATTGCCAAGGATAAATGGTTGTTTCTCGGGCCTCCTGTAGGGGGGTTTACCAATGCATGCTGGGATAGAGTGATGTATGGATGGCCGTTATGACATTGATGGCCCCTCTGTCCCGACTCGTCCGGCCAAAATATAGGAAACTCATTCAGTGGGGAGGAGGGATAGTGGGAGAACTGATGAGGGGGTTCACGGGGCTCTTTTGCTCCTCCTGATTAAGGACAACCCAACGAGGTTAAAGAAACATTTTATCAGGTGCAGAAAATCCAGCGTTTGTTTACCATAGGTAAAAGACGAAAAATAGTCTACTCTTTATTCCGTTTTTTACCAACACAAGATTCCATTAAAGTCCATATATATATTTCGATGACCCGACGAAATACTTTCCTGCGACTGCTTTCCCTCGGCTGATTTGACTTAGAATTCTTGTATACACTTATAACAGCAGCATCATATTGATAAATCCAGGCATATACGTCATAATATGAGGGAATTTGGTAATATGGTGTTGTTGTAATATCTGAGAATACAGATTCAACATATATTGTTACCAGGACTAGATAACTCATTCATATTGTATTGGGAAGGGGAAGGGATGTATTATTAGTTAAATATGTTATCAATAATGTGACCAAATTGATGATATTCTGAGAGGAGGGGGTTGAAGTCCTCTACGACCCTCCCCATGCATCCTTGCAACCCCACTGATTGCAAATTCAGTTCACCAGTTACACCTCTACACACGGCAAGATATTTCAGAACTATCAGGAATCTATTATTTTTTACATCACCTTATGATTGTAGATGGTTTTATCTTTTGACAATTAACTTACTTGGGTTTAATGTTCCCCGAAGTCTAGGAACATACTGGAAGACCTGGAAATCATTTTTCAGTATGGAGTAGTCCATGCAAGTATGTCTCCTTTTTGAACAGTGCTCTGAGATACCCATAGATAATATGTTGAATTGAATTGAAAATTAAAAAAAACATACACCAGGAAATAGGGGATGAACTGTGCCTCCATGCAGATAAAATATAAAGAAATGTTTATAATATTAATGGAAAATCCCTCGAAAATTCCCTCCTACATGGGTCAGATTTTCAGAAAATGTACAATTCGCCTTCACCAATCCTCTCAAATAACCCACATTTAAGACAAAAATGAGCTTTAAAATGCAGTTTAACATAAAAGAACTGATACTTTAAATCAATGCGATACCAAATTATACTCAGATATACCCGGTATTCATCATTGCTCAGCCTTATTATGCAGAAGTGTCTAGTATTGCCAATTGTACATTTTCTGAAAATCTGACCCACATATATACTATGAAACTATAATCCTTGGTATTTCGTGTCTAGGCGTTATTTGCTGGACAGGACTCCACATATGACACACCGTAATGAATTCCTATCATAGGACTATCATTGCTGGATGTGTAAAAGATGTTAGCTATTACTCAGCAAATACCAATGCCTCTACCGTCAGACCTAAGACTCTTCCTCATCTTTTTATGAAAGCATTATTATTGGGTTTTTAACAAAAGAATGTCTTTTTGTCAAAGCCTGTGTAAACAGGGATCATTAACTACTGTAAACGTATTTATTTTCGCGCAGATAGGTTTTCGCGCACTAAGTACTTTACCACTTTTTTTGCGCGGATTTAAATTCGCGCAGCAAGGACGTCTGACACCTTGTTTATGCAATAATTAAGCCTTTCGCGCCTGATTTATTTTCACGTTCTAAAGTAAGTACGCGAAAATAGCGAAAATAAATACTGGGCGAACATTAATACGTTTAGAGTATCTTAATTTTAGGAGAGGAATTGTTGATATGCTTTCATCATAATGATAAGACAGTCATATTAGAAACAGCCCAAGATGTAGAGAATATTTCACGTAGTAAAAAATAATAATAATGAAAAATATATGGATTAAATATAACTAGATGAAACATGAAATACAATAGTAGACAAGAGTTATGCAACCCTTTCGTACACATTTGGTTTGATTTTATTTTAAATGTTCTTCCTTTGCATGATAGTAACGCAAAGGGTTGTAAACATTTGTAGTACTTAACAGGTCTGCAACTTGGTACCCGGGTTGTTCACTCTACTTAGATCATCGCAAATACGGTGTCATTCGATTTTATCCTAATCTAAGGGATGTATGGATTATTGAATTATAGAAATTTTTTGATTGATTTATTAACATTTTATCATTTATAAAATGAACAACATAGGGGTTAATACTTCAAGGAAGGGTTTTCATTGACTCCCAGTGACAAGTGTTTTCTCATTAATGATTTTAAGACTTTGTTGCATGCAATGTTATTTTTCGTATCATATTTGATAATACACAGAAGAATAAGATAATGGGGAGAAAATTTTCAGAAAATGTACAACTGCCAGCTGTACACATTGAGTAACTTCTGCTAAATTAGGCTGCAATTTGGTCAATACTAGGTAAATTTGAGTATATTCGGCATTGCATTGATTCTAGCAATCTGTTTTGTTAGGTTGAACTGCATTTTGAACTTTATTTCCGTCTCAAATTTGGGTTGTTTGAGAAGATTGGCGAAGTTAAATTGTACATTTTCTGAAAATCTGACTCATATAACACCTCACTTTACTAACATACCCCCATGTACCACATGTACATATATATGGGCCAAACCGTACAATTGGCCTTTACTAATCCCGTCAAATAACCCAAATTTAAGACCAAACTAAGGTTCAAAATACAGTCTTAACATAACCAAACATGTATCTAATCAATTCAATACCAAATATACTCAGATATATCTAATTTTTATAATTGGTGAGCCTAATTTTGCAGAAAAGGTAGAGCTGCTAATTGTACATTTTCCGACGATCTGACCCATATATACAACGACTGTAACGACCACCTGATTCCTGACATACATGCAGACACTATTCCCAAATTATTTAGCTTTTTCGCATGAGGAAGATTTACAAGTTGTACCATGGTGTTCACCAGGCTGGCATGAGGAGGAGGAGGAGGATCATGCCATTATCCAGCACCTCTGTCACCCCCATAGCATGCAAGCACTGATGGGGGAGGCTACAGCCGGCTCATACCATGTATAGCATGCTCTTTATTTAACTATCTTCCCTCAGGGGCAATCTTCAGATGTCTGGGTGTTCTGAGGGGGTACTCGGGGGGAGGGGGGATCATTTGATCACTGATTTGAGTGCTCAGTCAGGTTCAGAAGGCCGTTTTGGAGCCCTAAGTTTAGGGGTCATTAATACTTTTAGCCTTAGTCTTAGCCTTGTGGTTAAGCTTATCGCTGGATGTGGAATCGAGGAATGTGGCCGCTGGACCTGACTGTGCTGATCCTTTTGATTTAAAAAATGGTTATTAGGCTGAAGAGATTTAATATTAATAGTTAAATAAACATTATACGAATAATGCATTTTTGACAAAACAGACATTTTCATGCGTCGTCATTTGCCTCGTTCTTTTGTTAAGATTTTATTTCAAAACGGGGGTGGAATCGATGCGATTGTTGATTGGGAGAGCTACAACTTGCCTCAGATCGCATTTTTCACTTTCTCTTATGTTTCCATAAAACTTGTATTTCCAGTTGATAGTAATATGCATCTCATACACCTGAGATAACAAACAAATAATGTGAAATACAGTCTAGGCCCAAAGTTGAGAGAGTCCCCACATAATGTCATTATACTCCCATTAAAACGCCGAGTTCTAGGCCAGAGAACCGATTAGCGAAGTAGGCGTCTAATTGCTATCATACCATTCTTATCTGATCTGAGGGTTTGGGCCTAGACTGAGTAGTCCATGCAAATAATGCAATTCAGTTCTTGTCATTAATCGATCTGAATCTATATTGAGAATTGGAAATGATGCAGATGTTGGGGTCCCACTGACTATAAAACAGTCTAGGCTCAGAGTTGAGGGAGTCCCTCCAAACTGAGGGAATGCCTCGCATTCCTAATCGAAAAATGCAATTAGAATCACATTAGGACCCCTAGATACTAAAAGGCTGGGAAACCCATTTAATTAGCGCAGTGGCGTCCATTCACTGAGATACCTCTCTTATCTGATCTGAGAGGCTCTGAGCCTAAACTGCATTCTTTTGTGTTGCTACACATCTTTTTCTTTCAAGTTCATAATTATACATCTCATAATGTTATGGGTCAGATTTTCAGAAAATCTACAATTTTCAGCTCTACATATTTAGTAATTTCTCCTAAATTCTGCTAAAGATATGATACATTTGGGGTATATCTAAGTATATTTGGTATTGCATTGATTTAAAGTATCAGTTCTGTTATGTTAAACAGCATTTCGAAGCTCATTTTTGTCTTAAATGCGGGTTATTTGAGAGGATTGGTGAAGGCGAATTGTACATTTTCTGAAAATCCGACCGTTATACATGAAGCAACAACCAGAATTTAAGTGGAGTATAAATTTATTCCATGCAAACCTTCAACAGCTTTGACATTAATTGATCTAAGTCTATGTTAAGAATTGTAAATGAAGGAGGTATTGGGGTCCCACTGACAATGAAACAAGTAAAGAATGTGAACAACACCTTTTACCAATGCCCCCTCTATGATCTGAGTACCCCGCTCCAATTCTCTTACTATATCAAGTCTCCCATTTCTCCGGTAAATAGGGGATTTGCATAGCCGCCAGTTTGAATCTTGGCTTGATTCGCATGGAATTATGGGGCTAATGGTACAGTATAAAATCTATAGAAAACATGTCATGTTCTGCATGGAATATTTATCAGTTCTCTTATATCAATATCTATGTGTTATACATGTCTCCAAAAAACAAGTCCCCATCTTTCCCATCATCTTAACATAGATCATTTACACAAACTATAATATTGTCGAAAACATTTTTGCAACTTTCCATAAAACTGTTGCCAAATATTTTGTAGGTCAGATTTGAACTGAATCCATCCCAGCATGCACTGTAAAAGACATGCGCAGTGGCACATGCAATTCCCCTATCGGAAAAACGACTGCGTCTTTCCTCATCCACAACTTATACCATCTGTTGCAGCGTTTAATGTTATTATCTCAATTTCTGTGATTACATGCGTGTCCGAAGCGGCCTTAGTGGCGTTTTTTTAAAGTCTCGGATCTTTTTGTTTGTAGGATTTATTCGTGAAGCTGTTATACATAATGGGGTTATAATATGCTTGGGCATGAAACACGATATGTCCACTTAAAGAAGTTATCTTTGGTTTTAAAAACATCCAGCTCAATTCTCTAACCCAGCTCACTTATCTCATTTAACTTGGTAATTGTCCGACAAGTGGGTATAAATTTTAATAGCAGGAGCTGAGATGATAAACATAGTTTTATTATTTTCCCTCTTTTAAACTGCTACTGACCGATTATCTCTACTTGATCACGCAGAATTAATCTTTAAACGCTTTTGAAGTTTGTCTTTAAAGTTTCGAAATAATCTTCATAGGAGATCTGATCCAAAGATTGAGGTGAAACCAAAAATGTGAAAATCAGGTCTCCTATTGCCGATTGCCGGCAAACTTTAATAAACTGTTGCCAAATTAGAATGGGGTGTAAAGTGGACGCTATAAAGCATCCAGCAAAAATAAATTATTTGCAATTTGTTTTAGATTAGGTCAATGAATATCTTTCACTGATTGCCTGGACTATAAAAGCCAAGCCCTGAAAGAGTGATCCACCCAAAAATGATTCATTACACTTTAGCTTTATCGCTAGAACACAGCTCGGTTCAAGCTGACGTTACTCAGACCTTACTGTATATGTTTTAATTGCTGAAGGGTGTTTAGAGTAAAAAAGCGCAAGAGCCTATTAACGCTTATCGCAGTGTGTAGGCTTGTCATTTTCCCACGAGTTCTTAAATTTCCCAGGCCGTGGCTCATGAACTGTATCGTTCTCTGACATGGGTCAGATTTTCAGAAAATGTACAATTCACTTTCACAAATTCTCTGAAATAACCCAAATTTCAGACGAAAATGAAGTTCAAAATACAGTTCAACCTAATCAAATAGATTGCTAGAATCAATACAATGCCGAACATACTCGTATTGAAGTATTGAATAAATTGCAGCCTAATTTACTAAAGTGTACAGCTGCTAATTGTACATTTTCTGAAAATCTGGCCCACATAATAAGTGCCCCCTATACATCCTAGTGTAAACCGCGTTACTGGTTCTATGAAATCCCCCAGCTGATTCCATGGGGGTGTTTATAATGGTTAAAAAGATTAAATTGGAGTTTAGGAATAAATAGTTTACAGAAATAAGAAAATGTATGGCTATGAGGGTGAATTCATCTGCTATGCCAGGTCGTGCAGGTAATACATTAGCGCGATTTTGTACTTGTTGTTAGTAACGATTATATTACATTCCTGGCGAACATTATGATGTGTCACGGGAAAATGAGTCACGAGTCGCAAAAAAGATTCTAATAATGGTAAACCGTAAGGCGTCTAATAAGTACTTTCCTATTTTTTATGCATTGAAAAAAAAAAGATATTTCTTGATGGTTAATCACTATAGTAAAGTAGATATACTTATAACCAAGTATAGACTTGAAGATAATATCAGATGTGCATATAGATACATTCAATACAGTATTGAGATTTGGTATATAATATTTATGTTACTAACCAGCGCTGAGCACCTCAAGAATAAACACATTCTGAGGAAGGTTTCTTTTGCATAAATGACTTTGAAAAATATATCTTTGGCGACTTGTGACTCATTTTCGTGTGACCCATCACAATTAGTTTATCTTTTGTATCATACACCTGTTATATATGTTGTTAATTAAATACTGAGCACGATAACTGAAAGAATATATTTTATTGTACACTTACACCAACAATTTAATTTCTGTTTACTTTCAACTCTTTATTAGATATCATATATATGAAGAATCACATAAAAAGCAAAGGTTTATTTTTCAATGTATAACTGTATAAGGGCATGTAATAAATAGTGAATGAAACTCGGGACCTAGTAATTGGGTCAGTTTTTTCAGAAAATGTACAATTCGCTCTCACTAATTCTCTCAAATAAACCATATTTGAGACAAAAATGAGCTTTAAAATGCAGTTTAACATAACAGAACCGATACTTTAAATAAATGCCATACCAAATATACTCAGATATACCCAGTATTTGTCATTATTCAGCCTAATTCAGCAGAATTTCCCAAATGTGTAGAGCTACCAATTGTACATTTTCTGAAAATTTGACCCAATTGTTGAACATTTATTTAACTCGAGCGAGTCTAGAGTCGTATTACATGTATATACATATCCAAACTGGTGTCATAGATGGTATCGTAATGACCAAAAAGAGTTAATAAAATAAACAGATGTAAATCAAAAAAGAATCGTGTACATGTTCTCAACTGGAAAGCCCAGCGTTCCGGGACGCGCACCAGCGTCTGGTTTAGGTTATTTGTGTTGTTGCCTTGAGATATGAATCCGGATGAAGAGAGGACGTGAGCGTGCCTTTGTTTACCCTTATACATATATCATCTCTCTTATAATTGTATGTATGTCCTTGAAACACTCAGTGATGGTATCTTAAGGGTATGTGGGTCAGATTTTCAGAAAATGTACAATTCAACTTCGCCAATCTTCTCAAATAACCCAATTTTCAGACGAAAATAATGTTCAAAATACAGTTCAACCTAACCGGACAGATTGCTAGAATCAATGCAATGCCGAATATACTCGAATTTACCTAGTATTGACCAAATTGCAGCTTAATTTAGTAGAATGTAATAAATGTGTACAGCTGCCAATTGTACATTTTCTGAAAATCTGACCCATATACATAGAATAGCTGCTCAGGCTAAGGTGTGGTTCCGATAGGTGAGAACTGGCTGGAGGGTGTGTGTGTGTGGGGGGGGGCGTTATGGTAATTTATGTTGTTGATTTCTTTTTAGGAAACCACCTTCCAGGAAATGAAAAATATGTCAAATTAGTCACAATAGTTGTTTAAACACGATTAATGTACGTTTTCTGGTTAGGTAGACTCGTTTTCTTGCTTTATTTAGCTTCTTTTTTTTTTAAAAAATATAATAAATTGGGCATGGTCAAACTTTATTAGGTAGGGTAAGGTATTTCTTGTTTGGCTATTCCTTGTTTGGCGCCATGATAGGGCGACTCCACTATAGGTAAAAAAACGGCGCCGACAGGCAAAATTCGTCGCCGACATGACTAAAAAATTCTAAAAATTCGGCGCACACAAATCACCAGTGGAAGAGGGGTAAAATAGGTTGTTGGCAACACATTTATTTGTTGCCAACAATTGCAAAATAATCTTGAAATAACTTGAAAACTTGAAAAGTTCAACTTGATTAGATATTTTGTCGCAAAAAATTCGTCGCAGCCGTTTTTTGCCGTTTTTTCCATAGTGGAGTCCCTGCATGAGCCAGTAACAATTGATAATTGTGTTTTTGCACCATATACATCCATTCACCCCTAAATAGGCTATATATAGTGACAAATACTTATTTCATGTCCAAATTCATATCTTATTACTTCTGCTGAAAAAGATTCCATCGGAGGAACCTGTACATATAAACAGATTACATATATATATATATATAGGCCTATGATACATGTAAGGTTATACACCGACATAATTACCTCGTGTAACACCTTCATGCTATGTCCCTATCCCGTCAAAGCCTCTCCACCTTTCACAAGATACCCGGCAGGTGCCAAAACTGCAATTAGGTGTGTGTGAATATGTAGGGTAATTGCGCATCCATGCTTATTTACATATTGCGGTGGTTTATGTAAATGTGTTGTAAGCAACACAGGACTGGATCCGGAACTCAGAGATCAAAGCTGAGTCCAGACACAATGTGCATTCAGTCTAGGCCCAAAGATGAGAGAGTCCCTTCAAATGGAGGAAAAGTCTCTCGTCTCAAACCGCAAAGTGCCATTATAATTCCAATAAGACCGCAAAATGACAATATATTCCCATTGGAACGCAGAGTTTTAGGTCGGGAGACCGAGTAGCGAAGTAGGCGTCCAATCACTGACATACCATTCTTATCGGATCTGAGGGTTTGGACCTTGAGTGCATTAGGGTAGTGCACTGGCGTACTCTAGTTTATTCCCAAGATCTGTGTAATAATGTTAATAGTATTTATCAATATATTTAATTGTTGCAATATTGGTTAGATCAAAGTTGCACTCTCAGCTATTCCGACAAGTAAAATCTTATCAAATGTATATAAGCTTTGACAACTTTTTCTTATGAAGCCTGTTAAGACTAATATGAATGATTGAATGAATTCTTTTTTTTCAAAATGAAAATTCGTCTACTTACTTCTGGTAAGTCACGTCTTCCAATGAGTGCTCTGAATGCCAATGAATATGAATGATGGGGACTTGTCATATAATCACGTTGAAATGTTGTTTCAACCTATTAATTCTGCGCGATTTTCTTTACGTTTTTAACGAAAAAATGAAAATAGTACATTTTCTATGCACTACCTGACCCGAATCCCACCTTGTTTTCTACCTCGATATAAAACAACCCTCATGAAAGGATGAATAATTGGCAGACATTTTGATATAAAAATAGGATGAATAATTGACCAACATTTCCAAAAAATCGTAAAACTGGGAGAATAATCGCACAAGCCGTCTGCGTACAAAGAATGGGAAGCTTGAATAACCCCTCTCACTTCATCTTCCTATTAAACGCCGGTAACATTTCTTTATGGGTCAGATTTACAGAAAATGTACTTCGCCAGCCTTCTCAAATAACCCAAATTGCAGACGAAAATAAAGTTCAAAATACAGTTCAACCTAAACAACCAGATTGCTAGAATCAATGCAATGCTGAATATACCCAAATTTACCCAGTATTGGCCAAATTGGAGCCTATTTTAGCATAATTTACTAATTGTGTACAGCTGCCAATTGTACATTTTCTGAAAATCTTACCCTTATAGAGGATAGCTGTTGCATAAATTTCCATATTATTTGCAACATATCAAATACACCACCATTTATCACTGCATGGAGGGAGGTGTCATTGTGTGCCAATTCCCATAATTATGACTTATAAATCTTGGGTGGTATACACAAAAGCTGGCAGGATTTATAAGGATGAAATAATATTATGCCAAAAGTCAAGCGTGATTGTGTGCTTTGATCAGATCCTAATCAACATTATGATTGATAGATAAGATGGTAGATATCTGGGAGACATCTGTATTACTAGAGATCAAATGCGATCAAAGAGTTGGCAATAAGGGTCAGATCTTCAGAAAATGTACAATTCGCCTTCACTAATTCTCTCGAGTAACCCACATTTAAGACAGAAATGAGCTTCAAAATGCAGTTTAACATAGCAAAACAGATATCATAAATCAAAGCGATATCAAATATACTCAGATATACCTGGAATTCATCATTGTTCAGCCTAATTTGACAGAATTTCCTAAATGTGTAAAGCTGCCAATCGTACATTTTCTGATGATCTCACCCATAAGGTTCCAATGTGCCCACTCAAAGTTATTTACCCTCAGTAATCATTGTGTGGTAGTAATAGCTCATACTTCTTCTTCCTTTTACTTCTTTTTTCTTTTACTTCTTAGTCCTTTTTTGTTATTTATTAGTAATCGAAGTTTAGAATAGAGACAGATAAATGTCGGGATAAGTAATTTACAAACTTGACTTGGGAAGTCAAAACACAACTTAATAGATCTTATCCAAAATCCATTATCCATAAATGAATGCAAAAACATATAAGAAAATAGAACGATATAATTATGATGCAGGGGTTGCAGACGAAAAGGGAAAATATTATCCTTGATTGAATAGAACTGTTTCCACACAAGCTAGCTGATTGAAATGTGTATCTATGTGTGAAAGAGTGAACGAGAGACTGATAGACAGACAAAGAGAAAGCGAAGGGGAGCAACAGACAAAATTATATGATCTATGAATAATAGAAACTCATACATGGAACACGTGTTAAGTTTTACATTGGAGGCTCTTGGAAATGTTTATTATCATAGCTACCTGGTAATTATGGCCTTCTTCTTTAAATGTATCAGTTTATATTTTTATTTTATTTAATTTTTATTTGGGTTCGATTTAGACTGACATCTATACTCTCATGCGTACCAAGAAATACGTAATAAAATATATTTAGGTAAATTATGAGATTATGACACAAATAGATATTTAACCTTTTAAACATTTAACATCTTATAAGCATACATTCTATCAGAGAGGCTTTATATTATTTAGGAGAAAATAAATATGGAATTATAACATGGAATATATGGGTCAGATTTTCAGAAAATGTACAATTGGCAGCTCTACACATTTAGGAAATTCTCCTAAATTAGGCTGAAAAATGAAGAATACCGGGTACATCTGAGTATATTTGGTATCGCATTGATTTAAAGCATCGGTTTTGTTATGTTCAACTGCATTTTGAAGCTCATTTTGTCTTAAATATGGGCTGTTTGAGAGGATTGATGAAGGCGAATTGTACATTTTCTGAAAATCTGATCCCCATTCGGAGTGACGAATAATACAGAGACAACATCCAACTTCCTTATTGATGTGAATCATGACACACATGCATTCAGGAAAGCATGTGAAAATAACATGTGAGAGAGCCATGTGTGAGAAGCCTTGATGGTATAAAACAGCATGTCACCTGGGCAGGTGTGTTGACTAGTTAGTGGTAGTGCATGATTGTGGTAATCTCTGATAAGCTTAGTTAGGATTACCTGTATTTGTACCTGTATCCTCCATGTCACGCCTGGATGAAGGGGGTACAGGGGGTGACCTTGACTCAAGGCTAAGTCATACCATGTAGGTCTGTCTCGTTCACATGGGTCTTATACCCACCCTATAACAGGGTATAGGTGGGACAAAGGCATTGCTATACAAAGGTAGTCCATGAATTACTCTCGTACTTATATAAATTATATGCAGGTGACATTGTACAGGTAATTGTACCATTCTCAGCAGTCCTGACTTAGAAATAGTTATTATGTGATGTTTATATTAATAATACATTAAATATTCCTCTATCAGAGGTGCTCAATTACAAGGGTATACATATACGATCTTATCCTTTTATTTTAGATATTTGTTATTGGGCTTGTACATTTAAATTGTATATTTTCCATGGCTGTTACAATAGTGTTTCTATTAAAAATAAAAAATACGGTTGTGGTTTTTACAGTCATTCGACTTACATTTATATAGAAAATAAAAGATAAAATAGATAGAGAAGAATAAGACAACACTTTGTGACAAAACATATTTAAAATTCAGCAAATGAATGGAGGAAAATATTTCAAATTGGAGTCTCAACTTTGTTACATCACAAATATGGCGCTTCAATGTTAATCTGCAGACCACATGCCCAAGAATGTTTCAAACTGTTTCCTTAATTATCCTCATAGTTACTATATATGTATCCTCTAATATAATGTTCAAATATGTCAGTTAGAAATATTATTCGTTGTTACGAAACAATATATAAGCTAACTAAGACGATATACCATTGGTGTTCTCTTGGTAACCAAGGGACTTAGACATTGCTTAATAGTCTTAATAGTCTTAATTATTAGTCTTTCTCGATTTTCCCCTGCTACATGTATATATGATATACTAAACCTAATACGTTACCCTATGTTACAGTAAACTCGTGTCTCCTGTCTCCACAAATTTACTCAAACATGGTTTAGAAACATGTCCTGTGTGTATAAAAACCCTCTAAATCTCCATGATTTGATTTATTTGTCCCGGTATTTTATTCCAATTGTGTACTTAGCTAAGAGCACATTTGGCTTAAACATCCGTATTGTACGTCTTAACCACTTAGCAAAAATTATAGTTCTCAATAACTCTTGCCACTTCATCGACAGTCGCAACGCCTTTGAAGTTACAGCATGTAAACTAGCAAACCTTGATAAAATATTTGTTTTTAGGGTATATTTCTGAGAGGATACCAATCATGCATTTTAAGGTGACAGCATGACAGAGACATGTTATGCTCTGCGTCGACCTTCTCTGCCCGGTTTATAATTAGGCTACTTTACCCCTGTCGCTCTTGGCATGCTTTATATTAGGGTCTTCCCCCTTCAATGTCTGTACAGAGTAAATAAATTATTCGTACACTCTTAGAAAGCGTTGTTTAACAGCTGCAAAAGCTACAAAAAAGGTCTTATGAAACAGTCTAGGGTCAGAGTTGAAAGATGTCTCTGTTTATTCAGAAAAAAGTTTCTGTGGTCTGAAAAAAATAGCCACAAATAATGCAGATTCTGAATAAGATATTTAAAATGTGTGGTTAACTGTGCAGTGTAGTCTACCCCAGGGCCAGGAAAGCCATTAGCGCAGTATGGGTCCAATCACTGGCATAATTAATATCCATTGGCTCTGACCAATAGACAAAGCCACCAGATACATTTATGATTCATGTCTTTTTGCTTTATTTACCTAAATGTGTTTGTATTTGTATGTTCTATATGTATGTATATTATCTAGTCTAGATCATTTTCCAAATTCAGGGGTACTTGGAAGACCGGCAGTACACATTACTGAAAATGCTCCTTTTTCCATCTCTTCATATCAAACCTCTAGTCCACACTTATATTTACATTTGTAGATGTCTTATGGAAATAAAAATCTATTATTCTTATAATTATTACCATCTTTATCTGATCTGAGAGGCTGTGAGCCTAGACTGCGACATTTGTGTCAGATTTTCAGAAAATGTACAATTCGCCTTCCCCAATCCTCTTAAATACCCCACATTTGAGACAAAAATGAGCTTCAAAATAAAGTTTAACATAACAGAACCGATACTTTAAATCAATGCGATACCAAATATACTCAGATATACCCGGTATTTTTCATTTTTCAGCCTAATTTAGGAGAATTCCCTAAATGTCTACAGCTGCCAATTGTACATTTTCTGAAAATCTGACCCATTTACTCATTGTTTGATCTATAGGACTGAAGTTCATCAAAGGGTCTCGATGAGCCAACGAAATGTAAATGTGGACCTGCAGCATGAACAACAGCGTAGAATATAAAATTGTTCAGAAAATTTAAATGATTAAATGAATTCTTTATTTTTTAAAATGAGAGTTAGTTAAAAGTATTTCGTATACTTTAAAATTTGGGGCTTTTGACTATAGCTCGCATGGGGCAACCAGTCAAGGCCTTAACCGTTATAACTTGTCAAGAGTTCCCAGAAAAATCGAAAGTAAGAGTGTCTTTTGAAGGTCCTAAATCTTAGTACTTAAACATTACTCATACAATTGCAATAAAAACAAACCTCATAAGATAATAAAAGTTAATACAGCGATATAAAAGATCTCTATTTTAAGAGTGTGCTTCTATCCCCATGAAGACCTGTGTCTGGAAAGGATGGATTTATAGGATGTCCTGATTTTATAGCTTTAAGACAATAATCACTATAATTGTAACTTAGATCCGCGGTGTCCAATTCCACCAGTCAGTCTTAAAGGTTTGGGGTAAAGTAGGGGGTGTAGTATGCATTCCTCATTTTAATGTTTGGCAGATTATACGGATCGCAATAAATGCTATGCGTTGCTTTATATGCATGCAAATTTCGTGGCAAATGTGTGAGCAATTGAGAAATAGAAAGTGTTGATAATTCAAAAGTTATAGCTGTTTTTCTATTGCATGGTATCGGCACATTATTCATTTCATATCAATCAATTTCTTTCGGTTTTTGATAAATTTGTATGAACTAGTGGATTTAGAATGTTTCTATTTTCCGTTTTTAGTGTTTTTAGTGTCGATGAACTCCCTTTATTTCTTTATTAACAGAATAATATCCAAGATACAACTAACATGTATTCTGTTTCAACGGTATCTCTATTCGACTTTCTTTTGAGATTTCATAATTGTATATGAAAGTGAAATAATAAAGACAAAAGTAGAAGAAAATATATATGTAGTGAATAGTAGATGAGAGAAAAAAGATGTTTTAATCTTTTAGAACACCCGTACAAAACGCGCAGGGGGTGGTGTGAGGTGGGGTGGGGTGGGGTGGCGGCTGGGGGGGGGGGGGGTATAAGACCACCCCTACAAACCCCAACACACAATTTGGGTGAACCACAACTCGTATTATATTCTCCCCATCCAACCATGGAGGACAACCCCTGCATGTCCTCCAGCTTTGATCTCTGATGATGCATGGCTGCCACCTCCCTACCTGTGGGTGTGGGGTTACCTTGTACATCTCTTGGTACACCTGATATTAGAGGATAGAACAGCTAGTTAGCATACCTCTACCTTATACACACATATATACCCGCCCTGTCGCCTGATATCAATGCAGTGTGGGTATTGATGGTGTCTGGGGTTACAGACTTTACCCTGGTTATATCGGAAGCTATCACCTGGGACATTACCAGTCAGCTATAACCAGCTGATAACTTCCACTCAATGTAGAAATATCATAATTATCAAATATGTACAGCTGTATACCCTAAAAAGAACTAGAGGCAGGTGAAAAAAACCCATAAAGGGGACTCTGTTATACCTAGTATAAATAAAATATTTAAAAAAATGATCAGGTAAATTATTTTCTCTACTTAAAAAGTATCACTAATGTGAAGTTATGGAGAAATAAAACCTTTTCAAAAAAGAAATCTAGAAAAACTATATCACCATGAAACCTACCAACCATAGGAAAAATTCCTCTCAAAGTGTACTGCCTAGCAAAAGTGCACACTAGGAAAAGTAAGAGCCTGACTACTACTACCATATAGAGCTCACATAGGAAAGTTTCAAACCCCCATCCTAAAAGATAACTCCTAGGAAAACTGTTATCTATAAAATCGTTTATTTAAATTACCACCCTAACAAAATACTGTCTATGGAAAACCGTCCTGTATATAGGGGAAGTCTAGCTGACTTGTCCCTGCTAAAAATATTTAGAAAAAGCAAAAATACCCAACGGCATATTCTTTAGTTTTTGAATAAATGAATAACAAATAATTAAAGAGTTGGACCATCACCCGCCATGCAATCAAGGAGTGAATGAAGACTTCATTATAGTCTCATTGACACAATCAGTTCTATCAGTTATAGGTCACTCCACTTAAACATGGTACAAATAACAATGCTGGTTGGGTGCAATGGTCAACCACAACTTCTATTATATGCCCATCCCTCTTAAAGCTGAGATCTCAGCTAACATCGATCACAAACTTAATACTTTCTACTTTTTCCCTTTGTTTCTCACCCATTTAAAATTTCTCAGACTTTTGGATCATTGTAACTTGTTATTTCTGCTGCAGAGCTTCGTAAAAGTCCGCATTTATATTACGGCGGCCCGCTGAAATCCTTTGCTGCACTGTCTCCACTTATTATCGCTCACATGCGCTCTTCTCCTTTTGTTTGACTTGAATTCTTTTTATTATTCATTAAAGCGGAACTCCACTAGAGGAAAAACGGCGGCAACAGATTGTTTTGGGAACTGTTGTTTCTGTGTGGAGATTTGCTAAAAAAAAATAGTGGGTAACAAAATAAATTGTTGCCGCCTTTTTTCCTCTAGCGGAGTTCCACTAGAGGTCAATTGTATAAACATATATGGGTCAGGTTTTCAGAAAATGTACAATTGGCAGCTGTACACATTTAGTAAATTCTGCTAAATTGGGCTGAAATCTGGTCAATACTAGGTAAATTAGAGTATATTCGGCATTGCTTTGATTCTAGCAATCTGTCTGGTTAGGTTGAACTGTGTTTTGAACTTTATTTTCGTCTGAAATTTGGGCATTTGAGAAGATTGGCTTAGTTGAATTGTACATTTTCTGAAAATCTGACCCATATAACAGGAGCAGAATATTGGGAACGTCAATCCTATAGAATAAAGAATGAGTAATATTTGTCTTTTCGCAATAGTTGCAGCTTCAGGGTCAGATTTTCAGAAAATGTACAATTTGCCTTCACCAATCCTCTCAAATACTCCACGTTTAAGACAAAAATAAGCTTCAAAATGCAGTTTAACGTAACAGAACTGATACTTTAAATCAACTCAATACCAAATATACTCAGATATACCCGTTATTCACCATTTTTCAGCCTAATTTAGGAGAATTTCCTAAATGTGTAGAGCTGCCAATTGTACATTTTCTGACAATCTGACCCTTCAATGGAGCTTAATACATCTTTAAATAGTTAAGTCAATTTATGTTCCTCCCCCTTCCAGACGTTCCTTCCCCCTGGTCCTCGAGATCCAAGTTAAATCAGTTGGTGCGATTTTAATGATTCACGGATCAATCGTAAACCTAAAGAAATTCTACATAGTGCAACAGGTGGATCATAAAAAGGATAAAGCACCTCCCGAACGAGCCATCAATAGTTCAAAGGAATTGTTTTGAATCCAAAATATGCAGCAGCTCGTATTAAAAAATCCTGTTTGTCTTTTCAATCACCAAGATGTATTATTCGCCAATTAAATAGACTATTAAGACTTGAATATTTCCACCACTGAGACACTATTGCGCAGGAAGAATTGTGAGGTTGGATTTCTATTGATATGTACCAATGCTCTCCGATCCTTTTCTCAGTCTGTTATTCCTTCTCTGCAATCACCCCACACAAAACGTGCTGGGATTCAATGAAGGAATCCAGGGCCTTTCAATACCTCCTATACCCGCACCTGTCATTTTTTCTGAACGAAGAAATAATTTTTATTTGTCAAGGATTTGTATAGCATTCTCACCACCGCTGGGAACTTCTGTTGTGGTGGGGTTTGTTGGTAAAGTGTATGTATGGTGGTGGTGGGGTTTGGTTATATGGCCCCACCCTTGGCCTTCTATTAACATTGCTAATTTGATATTTAAATACTAATTGATTTTAGTGCAAAATCATTAGTTTTGCCTCCATGTGCATGTGATCTTGATTGTATTTAACGTGTTCATGTTGAATTCAATTGATCATGACAATTTCCTTAATAAAGGGAAGCCTCTCGGAGGTTCCAATGACAACAATTATTATTCATTTTACCATAATGTACTTGTGTACTTGAAGAAAAGATATGTCCTTGTTCATTATAGGATTTAACCAAGGTGGCTTTGATAGATCGACCACCCAAACCGCCATTAAAATACCAGAACAATATAGCCATATTATATATGAGGGCTTTTTTAAACTTCTTTTTTAAACAACCTTATTTCTCCACAGAAAGAAATACTAGGACGAATTCCAATATAACCTATAAATCAAGTACTGTACATAAGATTGATGATTGGCGGTGTCCGAGTAAGAGCTTGAGTTGCACGTTTGTTCGATTGACGATGTACTTTTACTCAATTATATTTCATCATTATTGTTATTTTGAGCCTTTTATTGAATGATTTGGGAATCGAAGTACATGTATATTTAACAACCCTCATCCTCATCCTCTTTATATCGCCATTGCTAATAAAAAAATGAACGACCCAGAAACTTTATAAATCATTAATCCCAAGATATCCCCTTTAATCACGGTGTTATGATGCTGAATATAGGGAATAAAACAACTCAGAGTTTGGCCAAATATCAAACCAGCATCAAAACATACACCAATATGCACACTATTCCGGGTCCCATATTATCGTATGAACCTTTTTATAACACCGCCCCTATACACATACACATTCACCCCCTCTTCTCCCAGAGAGTTGTTAGTCTAAGGATCATATTCTTGCAATTTTGAAAGTTCCACAGAGAGATCTTCAATAGCTCCTTAGAGGCCAAATCCGGAGATCTCTGTCAATATTGGAGTGATCCTTTGTAGCACACCTTCCCGTGTGGTGTCGTGGAAAATACATGCTATCTGAGACTGTGTTGATCTCGTGTAAATACGAGAAAATACGAGAAACTTGACGAGACGTGAGAGCTAAGAAGTTGGGCAATGTCCACTTTTCTCCACTTGAACACGATTCAAAAAATAGCACTGTCAGATCTTGCAATAAAACTAAAGCCTCTGAGAGGCAATGCGTGACCTTGACCTCTACATTGACCCGCAGTGACTGTGATGAGAGGAGAGTTTCGTATAACGTCATGGCGTTTGTTTTGCCTTCATGTTCTAAGGTTAGGGATGTCAACTTGGAGGATCGGCCAGAGATTCCTGTCTGCGTGGGAAAGCAAATAATAATGTTCCGACATTGCTGGGATATGGAAGAAGAAGGGGGATGAGGCAGGTGGGAAAAGCATTGCAGAGAGGGAGAAGGGAGAGGGTTTTGTATATATAGCATTTGAGAAACCTCTGCAAATTCTATGGGTTATATAATTTGTTTAAATTCTTGTGCACAATAATATTCCGACACAGTTCGGATGGAGAAGTGGAGGATGAAGGGGACAAAGGGAGAAAAAAGGGATTCCCTATCAGAAAGTTATTTGATTCGGGTAGGTATATCATTTTTTGGCAATTGTGCACAACAATGGTATAATACTCGACGAACACGGATAGGACTTTTAGTTGACTAGGATAATCTGTCCCAAGGGATTACAGACTAATCTTTACAAAGTTCTTTAAATTTCTCAGATTTGTAAAGAAGCACAAATTCTAGGAAAACTGTCCAATCGACTCCTGCCTACATTTCTCTTCTCAGACCTAGAAAATTGTAATTTCAGAAATGTGTAACCATTTTGAGAGGATATCTCAAATAAGAATTGTTGGAATGTAATTAAAATTAAGTTATTCCAATTTTATAATACGCGTGACTTGGAGCGGTGTCCCAAATTAAATGAAAATCTTTTAATTCAATTGAAGCTAAAAGTTATATCACTTTTACAATACACATAATTAGGTTTCAAATAGAAACTCTTTGAATTTAATTGAAGCCAAATGCCAATTTTATAGACATACATAAACCCTATATATATAATGAAGGTTGGAGTCATACGAGCACCGAGGGAAAATATTGTCACACAGATGTCTCAAGGGGTATTTCCATGATATATATGTGCACACCTTGTGCAAATAACGGCACCCAGGCTTCCCTCTATGGACATGTGCACACTGACAGGCATTGCATGAGTCCAGGCAGTATTTAGCTGCAGTGAAATACCACTATTAGTAGTAAATGGCAGCCTTTGTCATGTCTACCCTATCCCACGACTCCTCTTCTAAAGTTATTGAAGGTAATGAGTCTGCTTTACTGCGCATCGGCACTGCGCATGGAAGAATTAAGTTTCTCCTTGGTGTCAGATCCAATTGTTGTCATCTGTAAAAAGTTGCAAACGTTTTTGGGGCTTTTCTTTCATAAGGTAGATTAAGATTAAAGATATTTTATTCAGAAAAGGTATTACAACATGCGATGTTATTTCCAGCCGATCTTGAAAACTACAATATAGAATTTTAACGTAGTTTCTCTTTGGTCTACAATTAAGTCTATTTCCTATAGTATACTGCTGGTTATATTGACCATTCATAGGGGGGGGGGTTATACCCTATCAAAAGGATAAACTTATTCTTGATTACACGTTAATTTCTTTTTTTGTTTTTAAAGGAAACGTTATTGTCTTGATTCTGGAATTTCAATACCTGAAGAAACACATTGAAATGAAATCTATATATAATTGCTCGACTTGAGCTCCCATGTAACTTGTATTGTTTTTAGATAAAACCAAAGAGGAAAGGTTTAGAATGTTGATCATGCCCTGCGCACTTTATGGCCATAGTCTAACCCAACATTGATCAAACAAATCATTCTCTGCAGTTTGATCCATAAATTGTAAATAATGTAATAACATTTTTGGAGAATGTTTAATCCCATGCATGTTAAAAGTGGCGAGAAAATAAGTTATAAGTTGAATAATATTCTATTCTATTTAGCTTTGAAAGCATATTAATGAAAGCTTTAAAAACAGATACAATGTCTTGGCCAAAATTATTAGAAAGTAAGAAAACCCTCTATATTTGGGACGCGAATTGGACTGATTCCTGAAATACAGCAATCATGGGTTTGGTCTGTGGTCTGTGCCAAACTCCCATTGTTTGGGACAGTTACATGGATGCCTTATAGATCTTATCTCTACTTTTATTACTAGCACTACACAGTGACAAACACCCTCTTGGGTTCGTGCTAAACTACGATCCATGTCTCCCATTATAAAGCTAAATCCCATTTAAGCATAATTGCCCTATTTAGATTATGTCTACCTAGGATCTGCATTAGTGCAGATGTCTGATTGGAAATAAACATATCCAGGTACCTTGTGTATTAAAAATAGTACTGCTTCTTTGGGGAGTAAGAGAACGAGTAGGAAATGGAGAGAAGATAAAATCTCGATGTCAGATAGAAGATCAGTGATATATGTTTTATCAGAATTTAACTTGAAATAGCTGTTTTGCGAGATGCATCGTTGACACGAGAAAGAGTATGTGGGGTATTATATGACTAAATTCATTGTACATTTGGGATTTTAATTAATCAAAAATCAAGATACAAAGATTATATTGTGTGTTGATTTTCATTGAATATATATCTTGAAACAACATGCAATAGCATTAATATATGAGAGTATTCCGAATTTAACTCAGTTGTTTTGCAGAAAGATTTGTTTGACAATTGCCATTAAGACGGCGTGATGGATAGATCTATAGCTATACAGTCTAGACGTTTCTAAAGGATGGGATTAACTTGTTGTGAGATATAGAGCTACTAGAAAAAACTTCAAAATATTCAGGACACATTCAAGATAAAAGTTTAAAAGCTTTTCCGTTACATTTACCAAAACTAGTTCATTCAATCAAATTCATAAACTTCTCACTTAAATAGTTCTTTTCTTCTCATGCGCACATCAACAGCCATTTTTTTCACAATTTATACTCCACCTTCACCACTTGCGAACGCACCATTTCGCAATAGACCTTAAAGGAGAAGAGAATGGTCTATTTTATATACACCTAATCTAAGATTTTAGCTTGGGATAACATGTCTCTAAAATTAAACGATAGGATTACCTGTTGGGCCAGACTTACAGGTGTTCTGCTGATTGGTTTCTGCATCAGACAAGGGTCAGGGGGAAGTGTTCATCACCTGCCCCTTTTACCTTGCGTACAGGTGGTACAGGGGTGTAAATGCTGGTCTAGGGGGTATAGATATACCTAATAAATAAGGCCTTAATTTCTAACGGTTCTTCCTCAAACGGCTGTATCGAGTGAGTACCTTGAAAGCATATGGTTGTCATAATTATAAGCATATAAGTCGTCGTAAATATTGTACTTTTCACCTCTACTTCACCATAGGAGCAAATAGACCAAATTGAAGAGAGAAATGGGGTTCAAAATACAGTTCGATGTCCGAATATATTTTTCCAATTAGCCCAACACAAAATGATATTTCCAGTTAGCCCAACACTCAGATATGCATGTCCTGATATTTATCATATTTCTGCCAAATTTTGTAGTATGTACTAAATGTGTAAAGCTGCCGATAGTAAATTTTCAATAAATATGACTCTATCCTTAAGCATGTAAGGAGGGACTATCAAGTTTTGGATATGTTTTTTTATTACAGAGTGAGAAGGGGGTAAATTGGATTAGAAATTATCGGTGATATCTTCCCGAAGGGTTGGATTTCTGGCTTAATGGAAAGAGGAGGAGACAGGGCAGGTTTGGATTGAAAAGGTGGTAGTATGTCAATATTGTAACTCTCCGCTATGCTCCCATCTCCATAATGGGTCAGATTTTCAGTAAATGTACAATTGCCTTCACCAATCTTCTCAAATAAACCAAATTTCAGACGCAAATAAACATCAAAATACAGTTCAACCTAACCAACCAGATTGCTAGAATCAATGCAATGCCAAATATACTCGAATTTACCTATAGTATTGACCAAATTGCAGCCTGATTTAGCATAATTTACTAAATGTGTACAGCTGTCAATTGTACATTTTCTGAAAATCTGACCCTAATAATTATATAAACCTGAGCATGAGAAATCTGACTGAGAAATACTTGGCGGAAGTTAGACATCTAATCCACCAAGACCACACACAGTATTCTGTAGCACCTAATTCCGACTACAGACCCACAATCTAGGCTCAGAGTTGAGAGACTCCCTCCAAACTGAGGCAAAGCCTCTCGCTCCAAACTGCAAAATTTCGTTATACCCCCATTATGACGCACACACCATGTCCAGGAAATTCATTAGCGCAGTAGGCGTCCGATCACTGACATTCTGATCTGATCGTAAAGGCTCTGAGCCTAGACTGTATAGATACCCATATTTCGGTACACTTCCATGAATATAGAATACAACTATTTTCATTATCTCGCAATGTTAATCCGCCGAAAATAACCATGAATTAGTATTGCTTCCTCTTCATATTCATATCGTATTTCTACCCATCCGGATAGAGAAAGTATTTCTCATGTACACATGCCCCTATATTTAAGTGGGCTGCATGAGAGAGAAAGGAGACACAATCTTCCTTTATTAACCATCCAAAATAACCCAAAATAGGAATTAAATACGATGCTCAAAATACCTTTCAATACAACAGAACGAAATACCTTTGATGAGGAGCATTCACATTTAAATATACTCCGATATGTTTCTATTATTTAACCCTTTTATTCAAACCTTATAAAGGATTTCATGGATGGTGCAAGGTTGTTGATTGTACACATATCCTGTTGCCCTCACCTACATGTATATGGGGTCAAATCTTCAGAAAATGTACAATAAGCAGCCCTACGCATTTAGGAAGTTCTGCTAAATTAGGCTGAAAAATGATGAATACCGGGTATATCTGAGTATCTTTGGTATCGCATTGACTTTAAGTATCAGTTATGTCATATTAAACTGTATATTGAAGCTCATTTTTGTCTTAAATGTGGATTATTTGAGAGGATTGGTGAAGGCGAATTGTATATTTTCTGATGACTTGACCCACTGTATCAGGGTTACGAGACAACAGTACGAGGAAGCGATAAGATCTAAGAACCGCCACATATAGGGGAAGACTTCTGAAGACTTCTCAGGATGATATGTGTGGAATGAAGACATGAAACAATTATAGGTAATCATGCACCCGGCAATACAATACTTTGTTCTGTTCCCAACCAGTCTAACTGTAAGCTATCGTGACAGCGAACATGTCAGACCCTCCCCTATCTCAGCTTTTATCTGGGTTGTTACTGATAATGAATGCATCATGAATTTGGAGATGTATAGTCAGCAAGGATATTTTTGATTCAATGCTAACTGGTGGTCTCTGAGGATTGTTTGTTTTACCTTTGAAATGGTAGAGGTGGTCTGTAGTGGTGGTCAGAACCAAATTGAATTAAAATCATATTAGCTGTACATACAACCCATTCAAGTGACTGGAAATGCCTTGTATATTTAAGAAGAAAATTAGAAGAAACTGAACCAAAGGTAAACCCATATGTCAAAACGATGTATAGTCAGCAAGGATATTTTGGATTCAATGCTAGCTGGTGGTCTCTGAGGATTGCTTTTTTTACCTTTAGAACCAAGATCTAAGCAATCAGTGCATACTCAGAACCAAATTAAATGAAAATCACATATGAAATAACTTCTACATTTAAAAAGAAAATTAGAAGAAACTGTACAAAAGGTAAACCCATATGTCAAAATGAATCCAAAAGAAGAGAAAGGATTATGAAATAAAAACAAAATATCAACTGAAACTAACTTCATAGACTATGCCAAAATATAACATCCATATAGAGAAGACTCAAGATATCTATAGACTATAGATTATGGTAATTCCTATGTATCTGAAAGAAAGTAAATAATCGATAATGAACATACATAACTTTAAAATATTGATGATACAGGACAACTTTTCTTTTCTGTTCTTTTTCCTCTCATTCCTTTTTATTTAACACAAATGCCTCCAAAACATTGGTGTCCATATCTGTTCACTCTTGAAGAGAAACATTAAGAAGAAAAAACGAGATATTACTCTCATTTTGTAACGCTTTGCTCTAATAAATAAATAAATAAATAAATAAATAAATAAATAAATAAATAAAGTTTAAGGAAAACAAACGAGGACTGAACAACTGACTAAATCAGCAGTACATGACCCGAACTAAACTCGTGTTATGACAAATGTCCTTATTCATAGAAGACTATTATAATTATATGAAATCAACTTCTAAACATGAAGAGAACTGCAGAACTGCATAGAACGATTGCCTTAGATAATTGTGCTCTGGGGTACCTTGAAAAGGCTACCGAAATTCAAGGCAGTGTCAACCTAGTTCCTGACGTTATCTCCAATCAAATTACTGTATTGAATAGATGGGAACCCACCCATGATAAGATGTATGCCGATAAGTATCAAACCCAGATAGATTTCATAGAAATAGGCATCCGAATATGAATAGACATAATTAGGTTTCTTGTAGTTTTCCTGTGTCCTTATCATCTACGTCAGGCCTCTGCTGTAGGTAGTGTTGATATGGGCCAGGCCGTCAGATATAGTGTACAATTGCAATTCCTACACATTGAGTAAATTCTGCTAAATTATACTGAAAATTATAAATATTAGGTATACCTGAGTACATTTGATCTGCTTTGTTGTGTTGATCTGTATTTTGAACCAGGAGATTGGTGAAGGCCAATTGTACTCCTTTAGGCAACTTCAACCATATCCCTGGCAAAACAACTCCAAATGTATAGCTCTTCCTGCACTCTAAAAATAAAGGTTCTATAGGCTTTGGGTAACTTTGTGGGAGGGCACCTAGAACTGCAGAGACAGAGGCAGAGCAGAGACTTCATAAGTTGTGCAACATAGCTTCTTTACAATAATTTTGTTTAAAAAATAAAAAATAAATAAATGACAATAAATACCAAACTGCATATCAACAGTATTAAGCAAGCCGTCTGGAGGAGCCCTGCCTTTTGTATCAAACCGAGAGATAATAAAATAAAACATACAAACAAAGACTGAGAAAGGCCTCCTCTGGTGAACCCACAACTCCAACAGTGACTGAAATAGCAGCAGAGAAATAGACAAATGTGCAGTAAAGGCAGTAACTGTCCCCAGTCGCAATGTTAGGCGCCCATCATGTGATGTGTATCTATTTCTCTCTCTCCTCAAGCCCAGCCATCCCCCGCAAGCTAACACATCAGTATGATTGGAGGGTACAAGCAGAGGGAGTGACGCCAAGACTAAAGAGCCTTTATTGTTAAGGTCAAGGGTCAGTAGAGCCCACCCTGGGGCAGCCCTTACCTTCAGTTACCTCACCCCCTCACCTGACGCCCCCCTGTCCCACCTGAGGCTTATCACCCGCCTACAATATGTCGTCCAGATCTGGCTCAGTCTATATAATCGGTCAGATTTTCAGAAAATGTACAATAGGCAGCTGTACACATTTAGTAAATTCTGCAAAATTAGGCTGGCAATTTGGTCAATACTAGGTAAATTTGAGTATATTCGGCATTGTATTGATTCTAGCAATCTGTGTGGCTAGGTTAAACTGTATTTTGAACTTTATTTTCGTCTGAAATTTGGCTTATTTGAGAAGATTAGCGAAGTTGAAATGTATGTTTTCTGAAAATCTGACCCATATAGGTGGAGTTCATTATTTGACACCTTGATTACAACTCTAGATTCCCATGTGTAATAATTAAGCCTTCCAGTTTTTTTGTTTATTTACTTCACAGGAATTTTGGGAGAAGTGTCTTTCCACCACCTGTATAGTTGATGTTTGCAAAGATTCCGGACTTAACAAGAAAAATAAACTGAGTAGAAACTATTCAGTCTAGGCCCAAAGTTGAGAGAGCCCCTTCAAATGGAGGGAAAGCCTCTCGCCCCAAACCGCGAACTGCCATTATAATTCCCATCCGATTAGCGAACTAGGCGTCTAATCACTGACATACCATCCTATTGATGGGTTGGGAATGAAAATACATTTTACCTATTTTTACAACAAATTAGCTGGCAATGCAGCTTTGATTTCACAGAACATCGTTATTATTTACTACACAATTCATACATGTGTGAATATTTATCTGATTTGTTTGGAAATGGTGTCAAATAGAAGCTTTTCCTGAGTCCTTTGTTTCATTTCCTCATTTGATATTTGTAAAGGGCTAAATTGAACAGTTTCCATACTGTCAGTGAAAACCTCCTTTTGTGCACCTTTTCTAGAAAGTAAAAGCTAATAAACTCCTCTGCAAATTGAGAAAAAATGCTCCCTGTGGCAGGAAAGAGTAATATTTCAGGGTGCTAACAGCCATTTTCAGACTCAACATACTTCAAGTCCACCAGTTGGTAACTATATTAACAAGAAATGCCTCTAGAAAGCATTCCACCTGTCTGTGACTCAAGTCTAACGTTATAAAATAGGAAATGAATGACATCTTCTCGTCTAATTCTTCCGGAGAGCTCATCCTCAGGTGTCCCTACAAAAACAGGAGCCGGAGATTAGACAGTGTTTGGTTGTGTATTTGTGGTGGGGATAAATTGGATTACACCGGAGAAAAGACACCCCGGATTTGATACCTTTAAAAAGCCTTAATGGGGCGTTGGACGGACGGCAGTGGTTAGGTGTAGGTATCCCTTTGGTTGTTAGTTAGCACTTTTTTGCACCTAATAGGGGGCCTAGTATATAATTAGCAGACATAACTGTCACTGTAGGAGTTGTATACATGTGGGTCAGATTTTCAGAAATTGTACAATTGGCAGCTGTACACATTTTGGTAAATTCTGCAAAATTAGGCTACAATTTGGTCAATACTAGGTAAATTCGAGTATATTCGACATTGCATTGATTCTAGCAATCCGTTTGGCTAGGTTGAACTGTATTTTGAACTTTATTTTCGTCTGAAACTTGGGTTATTTGAGAGGATTGGTGAAGATGAATTGTACTTTTTTTGAAAAACCGACCCACATGTGCGGACACAATCAAATTATGTGTTCAGGGCCTGAATTCCTTTGGTTTTGGTTTCATTGGGAAAATGTGTGAATTGTTTTCTGGTGAGGCGCTGAAATTTGCTGTGAAATATCCTACAGGCTATTTTCGTGTTTGTGTGTGGTATTAAGATTTATTTTATCTATATAACTGTCATTGTGGGTGAGATCTGTTCGGTTGAGTTTACGTTTACGCACATTGGCTTTTGTTCGGAATTCTGACAAGATATGCATCTGACATAGTAAATCATACGCAATAATAGGCGTGTCCTATAGCTATACTGTTCGTTGTTATAACTAGGTTTAGCTAGTATCATATCTTTCCAGAAATCACATAATATCCTGGTTACAATCGATCTTTTCGGAGATGGGTCAGATTTTCAGAAAATGTACAATTCAACTTCGCCAATCTTCTCAAATAACCCAAATTTCAGACCGAAATACTGTTCAAAATACCGTTCAACCTAACCAAACAGATTGCTAGAATCAATGCAATGCCGAATATACTCGAATTTACCTAGTATTGACCAAATTGCAGCCTAATTTAGCTGAATTTACTAAATGTTCTACAGCTGCCAATTGTACATTTTCTGAAAATCTGACCCAGATATGACCTGGGAAACAAAGTCATTAGACCAAATGGATTGTGACTGAAGGAAGAACAGACAACATGGGGTGATGATAATGAAAAAATTGGTTCAATTTACCCACTGCCTGCCCGGGATTGTTTATTTTAAGACCTTATAAACCAATGGAATAATTGACTTGGGAATTCAAACGCTCTTACACAGCAGTTATCTCATGTGGCATTTTTAAGTATCAGGTTTCTCTGAGCTTTATCCGTCCCGGGTTGTCCCCCATCTGGCCTTTTCAACAGTGGTTGAAACCAGAGATTATTGAGACTTATGTCATCAGCGGGGGGCCCCATTGTTAGTGACGTCACCACATATTGTGCACCGTATCAGCTGACATCATACACTAGTTGGCGTTTCACGGGTCTGTCAATAGATTGGTGCTGTACAATTCCCCTATATAATATTATTCGATTCAATGTAAAGTAATTTTACTCCCAAGGTCAGCTAGGATCCTAGCGCAAATACTCACGTACAGGACTATATTCAGACTGGGGAAGATCAAATTGAACAGTCTCCTCTCCGGTTTATGTTTATACAAAGATCACTTTCACCATTAGCGAGCGCTTATGAACTAAGACTAAAGTGAGTGGTGTCATGCCATTCATTCAATACTAGTAGGTGTGCCTCGCACTCTTCATAGGAAAGTATAGGGTCGAATGAGTAAGGATTGATCTGGGATCAGTTTCATAACAAGTCCTTACTTAAGAGTTTCCTTGTTTAGCTATTTTCCTTTCCAATAATTAAGCAGCTGGGTATAAAGAGCTTTTAGGGAAGAAGTCTGCTATACAAACAATGCTACATGCCAGATACCTCCAATCAAATCAAAGACAATTAGCAAGGAACATAGTAAGTGAGGAATTGTTATTTCAACAAGGTATGTTATAGCTGTCTTACGATGAGCAGTTTTGTATTATAACAGATTAACCAGAAAGGTAATCCTTTCCGATTCAACACCTAAAATCATAGAAATAGCCTAAAATGTTAGGTCTACAATAATTGATAGCCCTGATGTTTAAATTTGGATCAGCATGGGATCTGAGAAGGCATCCATTTATTGAAGTACCCACAATATGCTCAATCCCCATCACCACAGTATAAATGGGTCAGATTTTCAGAAAATGTACAATTGGCAGCTCTACCCATTTAGGAAATTCTCCTAAATTAGGCTGAAAATTGATGAATACCGGGGATATCTGAGTATATTTGGTATCACATCGATTTAAAGTATCAGTTCTGTTATGTTAAACTGCATTTTAAAGCTTATTCTTGTCTTAAATGTGGGTTATTTGAGAGGATTGGTGAAGACGAATTGTACATTTTCTGAAAATCCGACCCAAATACATGTACCAAAGACAGCAACTTAAGGCAATTTTTCCTGGATTTTAGAAAATAAGCACAAACACAGAAAATATACAAGTAGAACATCAACAAGCTGTGAGGCCAAAACTATAAGGCCAGACAATATCCCTTTCACAATATAAACCCACCATGAAGTACGGTGACTGAGCATTATGCACCAAGCTTGCGCCAGAGGGCGCTTGAACGCCTTCTGAAGCAAGCAATCAGCCCCACTCAGCAGAAAAGCAATATCAAATGAAACCAAGTTGTGACAGTTGGAAGAGCGAGGGGAGGATCTAATATTACGTAACAATACATCAATAAGTGCCAGTGATCAGACTCGTAGCAATGCCAGGGGGCCAAATAAAACAGGGTGTTTCCTATTTACCCCACCCCCTCCTATCTAGAACATACCCCACCTAAACATATTTGACTGAATGATATGTATTTGACTGAAAAGGCTAATAAAAGCTGGAAAACAAGTCTTCCTAACCAAGTTAAGGGTATATGTCTCTTGCCTAAAACAACTATTGTGGCAAAATAGACATTTTTTTTCATTTCCTAGAAAGTGGTTTCCTAAAGTATAAATATTTTAAAAAGGTTACCATCCCCCTACCTAGTCTTCAGCTTTATAAATCGGAAACACACTTATGTTCTTGTTGGCCCTATCAGTGAGGAGAGAGTTAATTACAAATAATGTGATATAAGTCCTACGATCTTTAGTTACCCTTGACATGCAATCCTACATTAACTTCTTCTTACCACTAGTACTAGAGTGAACGGGTGATGAGTCCCTGTAGAAATCGCCCTGTAAATATTTCAAACTACTGTCTCAGACAGTACTAGTTTGTAATATTTACAGGGCGATTTAGCACTTAATCCATGATGCGGAGCGCGGCCGACGTTCGAACATGAATAACTACAACTAGAACAAGGAGAAGAGTTTTATGTCGGATAGCAAACGATTCGGCATCATATAACGATTCCAAATCTTTTTGTAGCATGAAAATCGAAGCATAACTCACTGCTCTGTGAGCATTTTCATATGAACGGGTGGGCTACTTGCCCTGGGTTAGGTTATACAGTGGGCGACCTGAGCCATGCGCGTTGCTACTGTCTGTAGCAGATCACTAAGCCGTCTAATTCCTGTAGCTGTAGGTATCTAATTTTATGTTACTCAATTCAATTCAAGAATTCTTTATTGTTGAAGATGTTTTACAATAAGGCGGTCCAACATTCTAAATAAACAGCTGTCTAGATAGGTCTTCCGTTGGGTGCCTGATTCTTGTTTGAGCTTTACTTATATTACATGGTTTCTAAGGCTTTCTAAGACTAGTAATTAATTAGATGGCAAATGAGATGGTAGATGAGAGGTACATCATGAGGTTGTTTTGCCTTCTGTATTTATTGTTCAATGTCCTGTTATGTTCTGGGAGAATTGTCTGGAGTGACGTACACGTATACCGAAAGATGACACAATTAAGAATGTTGTAATAATAGGACCTAATGATAACAATAATCAGTTTACAATAATTTACTTCCCCGATAATCTTTATTTACGGAGGACAAAGGCTTTGTTCTCCAGTTTTTCTGTGCTATCAAGATTCATTTACAGTGTGAATTACAGACTGAGAATAATCATACCACAGAATTTTATTTTTAGAACGTTTAACATCTCTAAGCGTCTCAAATAAAGATCTTTTAATATTTCGGAATTAATTACAACAAAATGTAAATAAAAACATGTTTACCCAGAAAATGTTTTGATTACCTCCAAAATAGCTACAATGATGATTTTGAATTATAAGGTATTTAGAATAAGGTATTCAAAATCTATGGTTAACTGTACCCAAGGACCGAAATCACTTGTTAAGTTGCGAAATCGAACCAGAAAAACAAGGACATCTTAAGGAACAGCGAGGTGGGTAATTGTCATAGAATCTGCACCACGTCTTACTTAGTTACCGTAATTATAGGTCCATTAGTGATAAATGGGTGTAAAAAGTTGGAAGTTGTCCAGTTTAGTGAATAAATTTCCTAAATGCTGACTACATATATGGGTCAGATTTTCGGAAAATGTACAATTGGCAGCTCTACAAATTTAGAAAATAATTCTAAATAAGGCTGAAAAATGATGAATACCGGGTATATCTGAGTATATTTAGTGTCACGTCCATATGTAGTATCAGTTTTGCTATGTTAAACTGCATTTTGAAGCTCATTTCTGTCTTAAATGTGAGTTATTTGTGAGATATAGTGAAGGCGAATTGTACATATTCTGAAGATCTGACCCATATATGTATCTATACATGTCTCAATTACTTCAGACGTCGGGTAATTAATGGACAAGTACTGAGTTTTTACCTATAAACTTTCTTCCTTTCCCTCAGAATGAATGTCTTCAACATGCAGATAGTGTAAATAGTGAGTGATAATTTGTAAGCACATTTCTATGTATTGTAAATCGATGGTAACAGCTGATGTTAACGCGAGTACATTTGCATAATTATATAGCATACCAATGCAACCATTCAGTCAAAGATGTAGATAATTAGGTGTGTTTCGCAGTTTTGAAAATATCACAGGATTCAGACAAGACTGTTTTTCTTTCATAGGCTTGGTCAGTGTGTATGCTAAGAGTGATCGTATTGTATTATAACCATTCTGGGCACACAGCCTCTGAGATCTATCAGATAAAAGTGACATATCAATGATTGGACTCCTACTGCCCTAATGGATTTCCCAGCCCTGGAGTATAGGCGTCCTAATGGGATTCTAATGACATTTTGCAGTTTTGAACGAGAGGCTGTTCCTCAGTTTGGAGGGACACTCTCTACTCTGGGCCTAGACTGTGATCACTTTCACCGATCTGTACCGATCACTATTTTCGAGGGTTTATATTTTTCTTAATGATTATTGAAATACAAATTATTAGCCTCATTTATATATAAATAGAAACTACAACATGAGCACAGTATCCCCCATGAGATAATTTAGGGAAGGACCAGTCCTCTCCCTCTCATTCTTACCCCTGAATAATCTTGAATACTCCCACAGAAAGAAGTCTTAATAATGAACAGTTATTTATGTGTGTGGGTACAAAGTCTGCCTCATTACGCCATCGTCTTGTCAACAGAGACTATTAAACTAGAGATACATTTCAGCACATAGATAGTCACTACTTTTACTCATGACCTTTTTCACTCTGACTTGGCAGGGCTTATAAAGAATCAGAAGTAATCGTTAAGCCATGTCGTGCTGTATAAAGCAATGACTTCAAGCAAGATCGAAATCATGCAATTTTATTTGAAAGGGAAGGCAAATGTGACTGGTAATTACTGATGATACTAAATAACAAATATCTAAATCACCATAGCTGGAAGAATACTATCTAGGACCACAGCCTGTTTTATCAGATGGGTCAGATTTTCAGAAAATGTACAATTGGCAGCTGTACACATTTAGTGAATTCTGCTAAATAAGGCTGCAATTGGTCAATACTTGGTAAATTCGAGTAAATTCGGCATTGTATTGATTCTAGCAATATGTTTGGTTAGGTTGCAACCTAACCAAACATATTGCTAGAATCAATGAACTGTATTTTGAAGTTTGTTTTCGTCTAAAATCTGGGTTATTTGAGAAGATTGGCGAAGTTGAATTGTACATTTTCTGAAAATCTGACCCAGATACAAATGGTATGTCAGTGAATGGACGCCTACTGCGTTAATGTCTTTCCTGGTCTTGGAGTAGGGCGTCCTAATGGGATTTTAATGGGATCTTGCGGTTTGGAACGAGATAGTTTCCCTCAGTTTGGAGTGACACTTTTAACCCTGGGCCTAGGCTGAATAACCAACAAGTGCATTTATTTCTTCAGCGAAGTTTGGATTCCCCTTTTTCCTTAATCTGTGTCGTTCTAGGCTTGTGATATGAATCCATTCTAAGGCTTTTTAGAGTCCTAGAACTTTCCACACTGAAGAAGAAATTGAAATCGTGTAATTTGTATATATAAATTAATCCAAGTGTGAGTGAAATAGCCGATATATTTCTACGCATTGCCTCCTCATACAATATAAAATATTATACACATGTCGATTTCCACTATTAAGGTTTATGTAATGCTATAAGGAAGGCTCCATAGATATTGGTTGGCAAGTAGTAGTCGCCCACTCATTGATGTAACGAGTCTAGTGGGGAAATACTTGAACGTTCCCTCTTACCTGTGGGATTTGCACCGTCTATCAATAATAACCTGTGGGGACCGCCTTCTCACTGACAAGCTCTTAACCCCTATCTCTCTCCCTCCCCATCCCCCTCTCCCCCTCCCCCCCCCCCCTCTCTCTCCCTCCCCATCCCCCTCAGTCTATCTCCACTTCCTATGGGTGAAGGATGCAGAAACTACCTTCACCAATCCTCTCAAAGAACCCGAATTTAAGACAGAAATCTTGCGGAAAATACAGTTCAATAAAACACTACAGGTTTGTTAAATTAGCACAATACCAAATGGATGTATACATGTGCTCAAGCCGTACCCAATTATGGAATAAATAAATGTGCTGTGATAGAATTCAATGTGTATTTAAGCCTGATCTACCCAAGTACAAGGATTCATTCCTACTTTAAAGTTTCAATATTGTAATTCAGTACAATATTGTTATAAATAAATCGCTTTTATCAATATACAATCAATTTAACGATGAAATATTTAGAAGAAATGTTTAAGTCTGCCAGATAATTTCCTATTCGTCCGATCATCCCTAAGGTACCTATAATATTATTTCCAAGAGACTACAATTAATCCTCCCCGAGTTCACTCCCTCCCCCTCTAATGGGATTTCAATAAGAGCCTGGGTATCTTTAGGGATAAGTAAAATGTGCGTGAGAGTACCTCAGGTTTTGGCATGGATCAATCAAGATATCAATCAATCGATCAATCGATAAATCAGGGATAGCCTTAGTGGGAAATTATCAATATATAATCATTGATCACAAATGCAGCAGAAGGAACTATATTTATCAATGTTCGGTTCAGATTAGATGCATTGAACATCCTTTATAAAGAACAAAAATGTGAAGTATTCCTCGAGGAGGTCTCTATTTGTACATTTCTGAACGTATTACGTTGATGCAATCTGATGTTTTAAATAGGAATGATCCATTTTGTAGTTGTTATTTGTTATACTTATTCATACAGTTGGTGTCACAGTCGGGGTATAGAATATTCAGATGCCAATCCCAGAACGGTATAATTATCTCCAAACTTAATAAAAAAGACTTTAGCTCAAACCTAGCCAAGCATACATCTATTCACGTCTACCTATATCTTTTTCGAATTTATAATTTCTCACCCAAACTACTCCTATATGGGTCAGACTTTCAGAAAATGTACAATTGGCAGCTGTATACATTTAGTAAATTTTGTTAAATAAGGCTGCAATTTGGTCAATACTAGGTAAATTCGAGTATATGTGGCATCGCATTGATTCTAGCAATCTGTTTGATTAGGTTGAACTGTATTTTGACATTTATTTTCGTCTGAAATTTGGGTTATTCAAGAAGATTGGCGAAGTTGAATTGTACTGAATTTACTGAAAATCTGACCCATTTATATACAGCGACTGACGCGAAATTAGATCTTATTTTCACCCTGAGGTACAGTAAAATCTCTGGTTACATCTCTGGTGAATTATTTGGTGGCACCTCACCAATCTGAACACCTCGCTAATAAGGACAGTTTGATAGGGTCAGTCACTATACGACTGTCCGTTCCTTGAGTAAAGGTCCCTGCCTAATATCGGGACACCTCACCACTATGTAAAGTAGATATACTGTACATCTCGGTAATGAAAGCCCCTCAGTAACCCGGACACATCGCTTCTTTGAACAGTTAAATAGGTGCCTATAGATCCATTCCCATTAGAGTGAACCCTTCAATCCGGACACCTCGCCATTATAACACTTGAACCCCGTATAAAGGGTATCTGTATAATAGATAGGTTTGACTGTATTCCCGTACTAAAGGATGGCTGAGATATTACCACTAAATAGAACGTGGGTCAGATTTTCAGAAAATGTACAATTGGCAGCTCTACACATTTAGTAAATTCTGCTAAATTAGGCTGCAATTTGGTCAATACTAGGTAAATTCGAGTATATTTGGCATTGCATTGATTCTAGCAATCTGTTTGGTTAGGTTGAACTGTATTTTGAACTTTATTTTCGTCTGAAATTTGGGTTATTTGAGAAGATTGGCGAAGTTGAATTGTAGATTTTCTGAGAATCTGACCCACGTATGGAAGGGGTAAAAACTAGCTGGGAGAATTACAGACGGTTTGTACAGAGTTGCTGCACAAAACATCACTGTACCAGGCCCTTGTGGTATAAGATGTGTATGAGGGTCAGACTTTCAGAAAATGTACAATTGGCAGATGTACATATTTAGTAAACTCTGCTAAATTAGACTGAAAAATGGTCAAAACTAGGTATATCTGAGTATATTTGGTATTGCCTTGATTCAAACAATCTGTTTCGTCGTGTTTAACTGAATTTTGAACATCATTTTGATCATCATGATCTCCCTCTGCACCATGTATGCAATGGGTACGGACAACAAGTGTAACGTGTATGGAAAGTCTAATGTGTTGTTTGTGGCACCAAAAGATATTTTATTTTTGCAACTTTTCGCAAACCAATATGAACATATTACACATGTAGATTCATTCAGACATGTGGTAATTTTCTTTACATATGTTTCAAAATTTCATAGTACCTTCCGAATTCACAGACAAATAATTATTAAATTTTGATTGCAGCAATTTTCGGGATGTATGTAAACTATAATACCGTTTGGAAGGCGATATTTTGCCCTTGCCAATAGAGTAATGCTTGCTACATTCAGCTTTCCATTCTAAATGGGCTGAGGTATAAGAGAGGAAGAGTAGAACATATATAGAGGGTAAAAAGGCCACCAGTTACATGCAGGCAAAGGTTACTTATTATGCTTTGGTCACCTGCCAAAAGGGGCGCTGTAAAAGGTTATCACCATTACTACTACATGGCGGCGGTAGTGGGTCAGATTTTCGGAAAATGTACAATTCAACTTCACCAATCTTCTCAAATAAGCCAAATTTCAGACCAAAATAAAATTTAAAATACAGTTCAACCTAACCAAAAAGATTGCTAGAATCAATGCGATGCCAAATATATTTGAATTTACCTAGTATTGACCAAATTGCAGCCTAATTTTGCAGAATGTACTAAATGTGTAGAGTTGCCAATTGTACATTTTCTGAAAATCTGACCCTAGTAACAAGTGTTTACTACTCCCCTCCTCCTGGGCAGGCCAGCAGGGCAAAATACACCTTTTCCACTTCATCACTAAACCAAAAATAAGCTGAATTGAAATGAAGATTTAGACTTGTAGACTTTATATACAAGATTAGAATGGTATAAATCTATGGGTCAGGTCGTCTGAAAATGTATTTATATAATGGTGAGCTCCTACTAAATTCTGCTAACTTATGTTGAAAATGATAAATAGTGGGTATATCTGGATATATTGGGTATTGTCTTGAATGAAGAAATAGTTGAAAATTGTCAATATAGCAAGACCTTCTTCATACATGGATTTAAAATTTGCTTTTAAAAATTAAAAATTTAATTAAAAGGCAATAATTTCACAGTATTGAAGACTGGTCCATTACATAAGATCCAAGTGCAAGGAAATCATAATTATGCTTCACAATATATTATGAATACAACTTTTTGCTTATATGAATTTGTAATGAATATGAATTTTGTAAGAGATTTGGGGACGCTATGTCAAAGGCCAAATGGAGAAATGCTGGTAGACTGATCCCCTGCACATGGATCCTTTATCTGGGTGTGGTTTTCCGAAAATGTACAATTTGCCTTCAGCAATCCTTTCAAATAACACACATTTAAGACAATAACGATGTTCAAAATTCAGTTTAACACAATCAAACAGTTAGTTTGAATCAAGGCAATACCAAATATACTCAGATATACCCCGTTTTGACCATTTTACAGTCTAATTTAGCAGAATTTACTAAATATTATGTAGATCTGCCAATTGTACATTTTCTGAAAATCTGACCCATCTAAGGAACCACTGAGGATATAAAAATCACCTTTGGTGTCTGTAGATCCTACCAGCAATGTATAATTATATAATTACACCTTTCCATGTTTCCTGTCTATTCTGAAGTTCCAGGGAAGTTTTTCTCATGTCAGAGCCGTAGACGTATATGTAAATAATTCTGTGGTTTTGTCCACGCGGAGGGTCGGCCTCCTGTTTATGTGCAATAGGGGATTTACATGTCTCACTGCGCATGTCTATTACAGTGCATGGTGGGATGGATATTTAGCAATCGGAAAATACGCAAGCATATTGTCACCAATATCATAGCTTGTTTACGTAAGATCAGGGTTAAATATTCCATGCTGAAAATCATGTTTTCTATAGCATTTACACTGACGTAACTCCCATAATTCCATGCGAATCAAGATTCAAGATGGCGGACGTGCATATCCCCGTTTGGAGCTTTTGAAGCCCATATATTTCCAATATAACTTTAATGTGGAATTGGACTTTTGAAGCCCATATATTTTCAATCAATGCACAATTGGACTTTTGAAGTTAAAGTATTATGCATGTATGTATAAACAATCATTCACAACTGGTCAATATGTGATTTCCCCAACCAAGAAATGTACACTTATTTGACAATTTCAAAAGTAAGTCCATTTCAGTATGAAAGAACAACTTCTATTTCCAAGCGATACGATCCAATCCAATCTATATTTGTAAATATTCCATCCATAATTTGACCTTTATTAACAACTAATTAAATATATAAAACTGGGTAAAACGCTCCATACTACAACATTTAGTTGACCTGATTCACCTGACCCTGTAGTGTTTGTTAGCTTCTGGGGCTGTTCATGACTTTATTTTTAATTAAGGTTTTTACTGATGATTCTCCTGGCTGCCATCCAGTCTTATGTCATCAACGATATCGCCATAAACTTGAGCTACATAAATCACTCAAGTACATTCCCCTCCAAGGAAAATATTATGGAGTTTAACATCTAGAGAATGACAGATGTTGTCAAGGCAATGTGTCCATCAAGTTCAAAACAAAATCATCAAGTGGAAATGTGTTGCTTGAGAAGATATGAGTGTGGACGCTTGGATTGACAAGCCTTATAAAGTTATTAAAGTTTACGATATGTGGCAAAGATGGTTTAGTCGATGTGGCAAAGATTTTACTCAATGTAGCAAATATTGTACTCAATGTTGCAAATATTTTACTCAATGTAGCAAATATTTTACTCAATGTAGCAAATATTTTACTCAATGTAGCAAATATTTTACTCAATGTAGCAAATATTTTACTCAATGTAGCAAATATTTTACTCAATGTTGCAAATATTTTACTCAATGTAGCAAATATCTTACTCAATGTGGGGCAAAGATTTTACTCAATGTGGTAAAGACTTTACTCATTGTGGCAAATTCTGTACTCAATGTGGCAAAGAGAGTACTCCATGTTGCAAAATTAAATACTTGGCTCATCCAACAGTAAGCTCAGATAGCAGATGTGAATATGCTGCGTTATATTAAAAGATATTCTGGGCAACATATATAACATATTTTTTTCAGAATTAACAGAAGCCAAATGAAATTTTTTGAGACATTAACCAGATATCTGCGCAGCATTGTTGATGAATTGTGTTGTTGTGGGATGAGTTCTGTTTTTGCGCAGTAAAACAGCCAACTCACCTCAATATGGCCGTGAAGCAGAAAGGTCCTTAATCATACTAAACACAGGTAGATAGATCATAAACTAGCTGTCTAAACATCTTGGGGTATGGTGTACATACATGTGTGAAATCGCCAGAATATGTACAATTTACCTTCACAAATCCTCTGAAATAACCCAAATTTCAGACGAAAATAAAGTTCCAAATACAGTTCAACCTAGCCAAACAGATGGCTAGAATCAATGCAATGTCAAATATACCCGAATTTACCTACTATTGACCCAATTGCAGCCTAATTTAGCAGAATTTACTAAATGTGTACAGCTGCCAATTGTACATTTTCTGAAAATCTGACCCACATACATACATACCACTGAAGCTATACTTTGTAAGCATATGGATTTAAAGTATGAGAAGAGCGAGAGAAGCTCAATGATTGTTAAAAATCTATTTTGAATAATGTATTCACAGGTGGATTTCGAGGCATGACTGGTTGCAAATTGTATGATAATGCAGGCCTCCTATGATACCAGGTACGGGTGAATTAGATTGATCGGACCAAGGTTAAATTTGCATTTGCCCCTTTTCCATTTCTCATCCCTGGGTTTTGCCAATAAGGTGCGAATATGCTAGATATGCATGGAGGATGCGCTCGCATAAAGCAAATGCACTTGAGGCAATGTTTGCACAGATAAAATGACTTTATTCATTCCATATAGACATATGGAGATTATTTCTCAAATACTTCTGACACCCGATGCTTCTGGTATGCAATATAGGGGAACAACCATTAAAGGATATGCAATCTAAGTTAGTTAAACCTAAGATCTAAGAACCTTAGATCTGTACCTTTTTTGTAAACTTTTACGAGAATGAAATTGTGAAAGACAGTTTTGGAATTGACTTCTTCATGGTAACATATGAACCAGGGTTTCATTTATTATCAAACGTTTTCAATGTTCCAGTTTCTTCTTGAGTTGGTGAATTATTATATTTTTTTAATTTGAATATACAAATAAAGGAAATAAATATTACATACCCATCTGTCTGCCCCTCGCACTTTTCCGGAAATCCACACAAACCATTTTCTGGTTACAAAAGGGAATTGCGGACTGCCGATAGAGGAAAATTGGAGATCTCTCAGTTTTAAATGGGACCGAAGCAAATCTTCTAAATCTTCTTTTTTTAAACACATTTTTTTATTTGCCTACCTAACATAAGCGCAAAACACTGGAATATGAAAGAAGACCATGAAAAACCTTATGTCGAATCTAAACTGTAACTAGTCAAATAAAGGATAGACTTACTCTATTTTATTATTTTTAGACTACCTGCCAAACATCATTGACCACCCGTACAATGTTACAGATAAGAAATCTTGTTCTTTACACAAGAATGGAAAGTAGCTTTTCACGGAGCTAACAATGCATGTGAAACACCATATTGTCTATCCTTTACTCCGATACATCTATTGTAAATGCGTATAAAAGCCCTAAAAGAATCGATTCCTTACACTATCCCCACCCCTTGGGGATCAATTTACCCGTTACCCCCATCACACACATTACCCCCTTGATCAGGGAATCTATTTGAACCCATTGGCACCTCAAATTAGCATCATTTTCAACAAATAACTACAAATTCCGGGAATAATTGGGATAATTGTTAAAATACCAAGGTTTTGTGGAGGGTGGAAGGTGACCTGGTAGAAGGGGAGGAGAGGGCGGGGTGGCCTGGTGTGAAAGGGCGGGAGATAGGATAAGATCGGCCGGTAGAGATCGTGTTATAATCACGGGGGTGCGTGGGAACAGATAGGCGATCTTTTCACACGCTTTGACGACGTATAATAAGTTAATGCGTCATGGTTCAGTGTGGCAGAATGTTACAAACTTCCCGAATAATAACAGAATTATTAAAGTGGTATTAACATTGACATATCATTTTTATTTGTTGAAAGAATGCGTTATTTTACTTCAGAGAAAAGGTAGCACATATTTGATAATAAAAAAACTGGTAAAATGCATTAGCCTCCCCGACGGGGAATTGAACCCCGGTCTCCCGCGTGACAGGCGGGGATACTCACCACTATACTATCGAGGACTGGCTGCCTGCACAGTCGAATTGCTGGTCTAGATAATTCTGTGACCTCGATCTTCTGTTGATATGTATTAATTTGCTATGCAAGATATCATCTCCGAATTCTTATGATTTACAGGTTACATGATTCTCGGCTTTGAATACACTCCTTTGTACAAAAAACCGGTAAGTTTAGGCAGCGACCCTACTTATAGAGTACATAGCTTTATGGGTCAGTTTTTCAGAAAATGTACAATTTGCAGATGTACTCATTTAGTAAATTCTGCAAAATTAGGCTGCAAGTTGGTCAATACTTGGTAAATTCGAGAATATTCGACATTACTTTGATGCTAGCAAACTGTTTGGCTAGGTTGAACTGTATTTTGAACTTACTTACCTATTTTGAACTTACTTACCCTATTTTGAACTTACTTACCCTATTTTCGTCTGGAATCTGGGTTATTTGAGAAGATTGGCGAAGTTGAATCGTACATTTTCTGAAAATCTGACCTATAATGTATGGCAGAAACTACTATTAAGATATATCTTAATTCTTTCTTGTTAAGAAAGTTTTGAACTTTGAGTAGTAACATCTGAATATATGCTCACCTTCGCGTACCGCCCCGTTTGCATATGGGTGAAATCGTCAGAAAATGTACAATTCACTTCCACCAATCCTCTCAAATAACCCAAATTCAAGACACAAATGAGGTTAAAATTTCAGTTCAACATAACCAAACAGATTGTTTGAATCAAGGCAATGTCAAATATACTCAGATATACATATCTCATTCACCACTTTTCAGTCTAATTTAGCAGAATTAACTAAATGTGTAGCTCTGCCGATTGTACATTTTCTGAAGATACACCCCCCCCCCCACCTCCTCCCATTATACAAAGCACCCTGATGAACTAAGTACTTGTATGTACCTTTGTTAGCAATCAATGAAAGGGCGTGAGTGGGTGGGTGAGTGGTTTGCAACAGGTAGATTTGTATATACCTGGACAGGGCCTTGTTATTTGACATTCCAAACCCAGCAAAATCCACCCCTTTCGTATAGAATTTCATATTTATCCACAGTTCTCCAAAGTTCCTCTTGTCAAAGCACGATTATGTGATATCCTCAATAAGTCCAGCGGAAACAAGATGTTTCTGATTGTATTTGGATAAACAGTGGGAGGTGCGCGGGGGTCCCGAGGGTGGAGTTGGGGTTCAGTTGAAAAGGGGTAAAACTGGCTAGATTTGCTACCCTGGTTTTAGACGAGGTTTAGATGGCAAATAAATGTCAATGTTTGTCGCAGAATCTCACTAATACAGGGCGTGTATAAACGTATAAGTATGTTGTTGGCAAATATTGGGAATTTGTGCTGGGTTGAATGGGATACAGACATTGAATGATAATAATGAATAAACACTTCTGTTGGCGTTAGGATCCTAGTTTGTGCTTCTACTGGGGTGTGGGAAGCATGGGACTCTTAGTGCATTCATACACGGGGAGGTTGAATACATCCACCCACTTGTCCATGGGTAAGATTTTCAGATAATGTACAATTCAATTTCGCTAATCTTCTCAAATGCCCAAATTTCAGACGAAAATAAAGTTCAAAATACAGTTCAACCTAGCCAAACAGATTGCTAGAATCAATGCAATGCCAAATATACTCTAATTTACCTAGTATTGACCAAATTGCAGCCTAATTTAGCAGAATTTGCTAACTGTGTACAGCTGCCAATTGTAAATTTTCTGAAAATCTGACCCATATATAGGTCTAGGCCAAATACATCCATATAATTTATTTTTTCCAAATTCTTTCTTCAGGTGGTAACATTACAGTGTAGTCCCGAACTTTCTACCGTCTTTCGTCCTACCCTGAGCTTTTGTCTAAATACTATAATTACATCTTGAAGTGTCAGCTTTTGAATGTGAGCATACCTGTAAATAGACATATACACAGCTATTTTCAACCTAGTGGTGATGAGTAATGTACAAGTGGTACATAATAATGAGATGAGTTGATGAATGATAACTAAGATATTATTATTAGACTGTTTAGTGGGTGAGTACGTTAATACATTAATACAGCATTGGTACAATACATACATCAGGATCACATAATGCTGTACTTGATGTTTCATCTATTCAATAATAAATATTACAAAGCCTTACTGAACTTAGACGAGCTAAGTAAACTAAAAGTAACCGACATCAAATATAAAGTATATAAATTATACATACATAATTATACATGTATGTATGTATGTATGTATATATGATATATAATTACGGGCAGTGAATATTAGAGGGCTCTGACTCTGAATCAGGGCCCTGACTCCCTTTTAGAGTTTATCCCTGAACTTCCAGGATTATCAGAGTCAAAAACACAGTCACACATGATGCACCTAGAGAACGAGTCAATATGACTCTGAGTTAGAGTCAGAAATAGGTATAAAAGAGTCAGGCAAAACGAGTCACTTGATTTGATTCTTTTAGGAGGTGCTGGACTCGGATTTAGAGTCAAATGACTCGTTTATGTTTCTCTGTGAGTCTTATTATAAAGTGGGAACGCGTAAGATAGTGTAAGTAAGCCATCATAATTGAAACGTATCATGAATGTGAAATTTTGTCAATAAAAGTTAAAAATATATATATATGGTGCAGAACCTCAAGGTAACGCATAAAAACAATTCAAGGGATAATTATACGGGTTTTTTGTGGCAGATATCTTTTTTTTTAAGATATGGGTGCTGATCAATCTTGTTCACTCTGTTTTTAAAATGTGTCATGCAATCGGCAAAGAGAAATACAAAACAGAAAAAACATTCATATACAATTCGAAAAGCTTACCTACAAAATCATTCATGTGCAGTTTATCACAGATCTTTCACAAACCAAGAGAAACTATCAATATACCTTAAATATGACGATTATTGGAATTTCTGATGGAACAAATAATAGGACACTGGAAGGTATCCACATACATCCTAAATATACGAGTATAGGCTATCAAACCAATCATAGGGTACAATACACATGCTGTACTCTTAAACCTCTTAAACTTAAACTGTTAGGCCCATCCCTAAGTTCCTGTTTCTATTACCCCCCACTCTTTAAGGACTTCCTGGTAGCGCCCCACCTATAGCTATAGCTGAGAATATGGTCACCTCTGCTCTAGCACCTTTGTAACAATGCTCCCCAAGGCTTGTTCACAAAGTGAGGAGTATGTCGTGAATACATGCCCAGTGTAGGGACAGCTTTATAACACACACCTTGCCCCAAGTCATGAGGCGTTTCTGTGGTCTCTGTAACACTTTCTATCCTCTCACAGATTCCTCTCTCTCTCTTATTGCCCCTTCTCTCTGCCTCTCTCTCCCTCTTATTGCCCCTTTTCTCCACCCTAGCTCCCTCTCTCTCTCTTATTGCCCCTTCTCTCCACTCTAGCACCCCCTCTCTCTCCCTCTCTCTCCCTCTCTCTCCCTCTCTCTCTCCCTCTCTCTCTCTCTTATTGCCCCTTCTCTCCACTCTAGCACCCTCTCTCTCTCTCCCTCTCTCTCCCTCTCTCTCTCCCTCTCTCTCTCTCTTATTGCCCCTTCTCTCCACTCTAGCACCCTCTCTCTCTCCCTCTCTCTCCCTCTCTCTCTCCCTCTCTCTCTCTCTTATTGCCCCTTCTCTCCACCCTAGCTCCCTCTCTCTCTCCCCCCCCCCTCTCTCTCTCTCCCCCTCTCTCTCTTATTGCCCCTTCTCTCAACTCTAGCAGGCTCTCTCTCTCCCTCTTTCCCTGAGACTCCTTCTTTTTCCTCTCTCGTGTTCTCTTCCTCTTTCATATGTATTTGTCTATCGTTTTATATTCCTTCTTTCCCTACCCCTCTCTCTGCCACCCTTAATTCCCCTCTCTACTCCTCCCCTCACACTGTATGCCATTCCCTCTCTCCCTCTCTCTCTCACCCATTCTCCCTCTCTCTGTCCCTTTCTGTCCCTCGATCTCTGTCTGTCTCTGCCATTCGCTGTCCCGTTCTGTCCCGTTCTGTCCCCCTCTCCCTCTCCATCTCTCTCCTTCTCTCTCCTTCTCTCTCCTTCTCTCTCCTTCTCTCTCCTTCTCTCTCATTCTCTCTCATTCTCTCTCATTCTCTCTCATTCCCTTTCTCCCTGTCTCCCCTCACCCACCCTCTCAGTACTTCTCTCCACTACCACCAACACCACCACCACCACCTCCTTAGCTCCGGCCAAGAAAAGCAAATCAATTTGAAGCAGCAGAAAGGTGGAGTTGACTGCCTCAGGGCTTTGGGCTGCTCCACCGCTATAGCTTTTGTTGGGAGGTCAAGTCCATAGAAGTCCTCAGCCGTCCCTCGGGTCATAAAGCAGTGGAGATCAGCGGCAAGGAAGCATGGCAGAGAAGGTCCTCTTAAAGCTTTGGTGAATCATTTAACTGTACAAGACCCGGTATAGTGGTGTGCAGGGGTGAGGATCCATGGAAGGATCACAATGGACATGTTTTGTTGTACAGGGGTTGGCCATATTATTGGGGTGCAAAGGTGAATGTCATGGGGTCAGGGTGTATATATTTATGTGCCTTGGTATGGCGACTAGTATTTCTCTTCTATAGCTCTCGATCCCTCTCTCTCTCTCTCTCCCTTTCCTTTCCTCTTCTATTCGGACCTTTTCTCGCATTCGCTCTTCCACGCCTCTACCCTCCACCCCTCACCTTTCATAATTTGTTCCTCGTTTGTTAGTCTTTCCTTTTTCCCTTTCTCTCCATTGTCCTCTCCCTTTATTTTCAACTTTTCTTATATTGTCGCTCTTTCTGTCTATCGCTTCCCTGTCCCACTCTTCATTCGTTCCTTCCATATATCTCTTTATTTTCTCTCCTTCTTTGTATTTCCCATTATTTCCTTAACTGAATAATCTGGCTGTTTAGGGCCCTCATTAATCCCCCTATTCCACTCTGGATCCACCTATCACTTCTCCAGGAGAGGAGGGGAGGGTGTACTTCCTAATTGGTTGGAGCCCCATATATATAGCAATCCTTCCCTCTATAATACCCCTCCTGACTCTACCATAGAAAGTGCATGGAGTCCAGAAGACTCCAGATGTCTGGCTGGGATACCGAACATGTTAAGACCTAATTAGGATCCCCGGGTTTAGTGGCCACCTTTTGTGATCTCTGGGTGCTTTAAGGGATCCACCTCTTTGTCCCTAACATGATCCCTCGGTGTTTTACAGTCTGCGGCAATAAATATACAGGTTGTCCATGTTTAGTGACAACTGTACATTCAATACATTGCCAGGGGGTAGAGCGCACCTTAGGGAAGCAAACCCAGTATAATAATTTGCGTGTGTCTTGGTCAAGTGAGAGAGACATAGTATACCATAGAAAGAGATCGCCCAGGTTCATTTGAGTGAGTGAGATTTGAGTGAGTTGGGTTACGCCCTTATCAACACATTTAATATGGTTATATCAAGGGCGGGAGAGCTGAGAGGGAGGCAGTTTATGATCATGCCCAGGAAATAGAGATAGAGAAGAAGGGAGAGAGAGACAGAGAAAAGAGACAGAAAGGCACTTTATGGTCTTACCCAGGACTATCCAGGTTCATTTGTATAAGAAGTAATTCAAAAGGGAAATAAGGCAGAAGATTATATTGTTTTAGCATAGATGAGAATTGCAGAAATTAATAACAAGTTTAACAAAAATGTTTTTCAAATTAAAAATATTATCATATTGAAATATGAATAAGACAATATGCCAATATTGGGGCCGAAGTTAATTACAATGTGTATTACGCTCTTGTATTAACTTACATCTTGCATACAAATGGTTACAACTTTGTACTATACCAGCTTGTGATATACAAACTGGGTACATTCGAAAATTCCATATAAATCCCGGTATAAATTAAATCTTAGAATAGAAAGAAAAACAAATCTACACCTAAAATACCCATGTCATCAATTTAGATATAACTGGTATAGAAAGATATACACTTTTCCCTGCAAAGTTATAGTTTAATAATTGCAAAAATAAAGGTAAGCCGTACACAAAAGTACCTGCCATAGATTGAAATACTTTTACAATTACTGCATGTTGATATTTAGCTCCTTGAATTATGAACCATGTAATATTCATAATATCAATAATTATATATAAAAACGCAAAAGTTAATTAAAAGTATATACAGACATACAGAGATTTGTATTTATACATTTCCTCGAACAATTATATATGTTTTCTAAATAGATAACGCCAATTACTAATTTACCAAATTGTTGGTAGGCGTGTGGGAAAGTTGTAGAGGGATTTCACATAGCAATTACAGCCTAACCTCTACAGCCGTTATGACACAACCTCACGCACACCCGATCCAACCAACCGTACAGGTCAGGGCCTAAATACGACCACAAACCTGCTTCAAACGGCAATGCTAATTAAAATTATAATTTCCATGACGGACACGAACGAGCCTCGAACAATCTTGAACAACTAAAACCCTTTTATGACGGTCCGCAAGCTGTCTCCGGTCGGGAAGCCCACAAAATTGATGTTTTAATTAAGGTTAATTAAGATTTAACTGTACCCAAGTCCTTTTGTTATACCCAAGGTCTCTCTTTGTCTCGCGAAACCTTTGACGAGCGAAGTGCATGAATTGAGAAATTAATTCTTCTACTTGGTTGCGGTTTGGGTTCTTCGAGACGGTATCGTGCCCAGATTTAAATCATAAATCACAACACTGAGTTGACGGAGACAATGCAGTTGCCAACCGCGAGCAAAGAAAGGTCTCATTCTACGATAATTTATTGATTTAGATGGGCTAAACTTTGTCCGGTCCAAGATAACCTCTTGATCTAAAGCCCTCAGGGTGGATATTAAGCTTCCTTCTTGATTACCAAGACCTAGTGTTAGGGGGATGTTGTTGATTGGACATGCCCTGGAGGCTATAGGGGGTATAACTTGGCAGGTGGACCAGGTGGAAAGGTGTGGTATATGGTTGTTACCATGGTAACCAGGTGTCTAGGTGTGTCTTGGAGACTGAGAATAGGTACGGGGAGCCAAATACCTGAGAGTCATTAGGATCTAATCTCAAAACCCTCAAACCAACGCTAACAAAAGTTCTACACATCCTTATTTGTCACATTGTAAACATCTCTATGGCATTTATTACTGTTAAATCTGCCTGGTTCTAAACACCTGTAAAGAGTCTAGGTGTGTGTGGTGGGGTACTTTCCCCCTAGGCACCGTATATTAGATACTGGCCCTCTCGAATATTATCCTCTATATTGCAGTCCAATAGACTCCATATGGCTTCTTTAGCGGATTCTGAGAAGACCAAGTGAATATCCTGAAGGTGTATCAATTCTATAAACGTTTAAGACAGCTTAAATTTTCTTCATTTAGTCGCTAAATCGTGGGATTGAAACCTCTGTGGTCCTTCCCCATTCTTGTATATAACTAAAATTAATAAAAAATAAATAAATACAGTCTAGGCCCAAAGGTAATGGAGTCTCTTCAAACGGAGGGAAAGCCTCTCGCCTCAAACCGCAAAGTGCCATTATAATTCAATTAAGACCCCAAAATGTCACCATAATCCAATTAGAACCCCTATTCCTAGGCCAGGACCCCGATTAGCGAAGGAGGCGTCCAATCATTGACATACCATTCTTATTTGATCTGAGGGTTTGGACCTGGACCGAATAGATCCCATCTGAAAGTGATTTCACTTTTTTTCTGCAGTGTTTTAAAAAGTCCACATTAATATTTCGCTGAAAATAATAAAGTTTTAAAGGCCAGACTTCAGGGAGCCACATATATGCTTCCACTCAATTTCCTCCTACTTTAACGTTTTTAAATATCTAACTGTGTGTTGTGTTTGGCAATGGGAAACCTTAGAAACACACAACAATGTTGTTTATAGTTTATACATGATAGAGCTTATGGACATCACACTGGAATAAAACTCCAAATAATAACAATAAGTGCTGTCCAGAAATGAACGAATTGAAACGCATCACTGACTTTGTGACATCTTTTTTAAAAGAAATAAAAAGGATGGAAGTAATGCAAAGAGTAGATTACGCGAGAATCTGGTATTATTAAGGAGTTATGATTAAAAGGCAACTCAAAAACTCTTATCTTTAAAAAAGCTGTAACTACTGTTAATATTTGTATGTTATAAACACAAGTTGAACTTATTGAAACTAGCTTATCTATTGTTGTACCTGATCAAACTCACCACTACTCATATGTATAACTTCCATCTCATTCCATCTCCACCTAGAAACCTTTTGTTCCTTATATATCCATATCCAATCGAGAAAGTGAAATGACAGGTTCGAGGTGAAAATCAGGCAATGAGCTTGATCCTTGATAAATTTGGGTTGGCAAATGCCATAACCCCTTTATAACCTCCTGGATAAATAAAATGTTTTAAAAAAAAATTGAATGTATTATTTTCAACCCTAATAGTAGGCATTTGTGTCCTTTAATACTAGTCACGGTATACATAATATAATCTATCAAATATAATTTTATCTATTAAAGATAAGAAGTTTTTTAATGAACTAATTGATTTTTTTTTTATTTTAAAACAAATTAAAACATATTTTTATTAAAACCTTAATGAAGGCACTGCCGAAACTACTACAATAAAGTATAAAATACTATAATATCTGGGATTTAAAATGTCTGGCCAATAAAAATTAATTAAAAAAACAATACAATCCACAAGTGCAGAACTAATTAAGTTACACTTTTAAGTTACGTATCTGTCTTTGGTGTTTAGTCTCCATACATTTGGAAAAAAGATAACGGTTGCATTTATTCACTTCACCCTGAACTAAATGGATTTGGAACAACTAAACTGTACCAAACAATCCCCTATTATTTATGTTACATTGCACTAACAGTCGGCAATTTCTATCTAGATATGGGTCAGATCTTCAAAAATTGTTCACTCTGTAGATCTACACATTTATTAAATTCTGCCAAATTAGACTGAAAAATGGACAATACTCGGTATATCTAAATATATTTGATATTGCATTGATTCAAATCTGTTGGGCTATGTTGAACCACATTTTTAACATTATTCTTGTCTTAAACTTGAGTTATTTGCAATTGCTACAATTTCTGGCGATTTCACCCATATATCGAGCAACGACGGACAGAGAGAATGGGGGTGGGAATGACAATCCACCAAAACTCTCGTCGTTTAGAGAGAGAAAGAACAGAATTGAAAGAGAAGTTATAAAATAACGAGACAGCCCAGTGGCAGCTGTGGAGTGGAGAGAGGAGGGAGAGAGGGGAGAGTCTTGCCTGATTAACTTCATTGTTTATGGATTACCCTATAGCTAGACTCTATGCCAAGTTATACGTTCTATAGTTAGGAATGTGACCAGCAGACGAAGTCTCCCTCAAATTCTGTCTATTCGTATGATGTTGGTATATCTCTGTAATTTTGCCATGAGATTCCTAACAGTAGAGCCCAACCATAGTTTTATATTTTAGGTTTTAATTAATTGAATCTCAAGATGTGGATTTAACCCAGAACAGAATAAGAACAGAGACGGGTGGATGAGTTGTAGGGTTATTTATTGAGGGGTCCGACGATTCGAGCACATTTGTCCTTTATCAATTTTATTTTTAATTAAATCTACAATCTCTGGGATTTTCGTCTCATAGTTTCGTCAGTAGCCTAAGGGGCCTGTTGGATAAGAAACCCTTACTTTTAAGATGTTCCTAACTGAGCTATTTTTCCTTGTTTAGGTGGGTAGGATATTCCTACTGCATGTAGGAATAGCATTGTCTGTCTAGCAGATTACTCCCCTGAAGGTTCCTTACCTGCTGCTTAGCAAGGAAACGTAGCTAAGGAAGGAAAATATTAACTAAGTATTTGTTATGCAACGGGTGCAAGGAAAAAGTCTCGGTAACTTGTGCGTCGGATTATTGATACGTATGCCCAATCATAGCTTTATATCTAGTATTATAATCAATTGTTAGATCAATCTCATTCAATCTCAATTACATTGAATGTGTCAAAGGAAAGTTTGGCGTTATTCTCAAACAGCGCTAAATATCTCAAAGATGGGAACACTCCATCCAAGACATCTTGTGAACTACAAACCACTTTGAAAAATATCAAGTTTGCCACTTGTGACTCATTTTCCTGTGACACATCACATCTATAATACAAACACTTGCAATGCAATTAAAGTACTTTATAAAAATGTGCTGCCCTGAAAACACTTCAACCAGGTCCCCATACGTGAATAGCTTGTCTGAATACACAAAATACTTTATCTTAATATCATAGTACACGTAATGGCGATTAAATAGAGGAATAATGACTAGATTCAGCCAATTGTGTGTACATTGCGGTACTCCTCGATGTTGATTTATGAACGGATACAAGGCTATTACCATGCATTGTGCCACTCCATCACAGTCACATATAAATGATGTACAGGACATTCGGATCACCTTGAATAAATAAATCAAATCGCACGTAAAGTTATGTTTTCTTTTTACTAAATCTTTCTTTTTTTATTTATTAATTATTTTAAGCTCCATGGAGATTTAGGGACGCATGTGCTTGTTTGAGTAGTCCCATGAAACAAACCATTTCATCAATTTAAAGACTTATTTTTTATTTTTTATTATTATTTCTATTATGACCACACACGATTTAAAGCTGCATTCTCATCTAACATCAATCACAAACTAGAGATGCTTTTTATTTTTTATTATTTTTATTTTGTATCTTTCCTGCCCATCCCAAAGTCATTTGACCAAAAATATCAGAGGATTTCACCTTGTTATTTATGCTGCATGGCTTCAGAACAGTCCGAATACATGCATATTTATATTTCGGCGGCCCGCCGGAATTCTTAGCTCGTTTTCTTTCGGTAGATTCTACGTCATTATTCCTGTATAAACACATCACAGTAGCTGAACATATTGATCAGTGCAGTCCTATAGGTCATAATATATGAATAAATCTGTTAATGGGTCAGATTTTCAGAAAATGTACAATTCGCCTTCACCAATCCTCTCAAATAATCCACATTCAAGACAAAAATGAGCTTCAAAATGCAGTTTAACATAACAGAACTGATACTTTAAATCAATGCGACACCAAATATACTCAGATATACCCGGTATTCATCATTTTTCAACCAAATTAAGCAGAATTCCCCAAATGTGTGAAGCTGACAATTGTACATTTTCTGAAAATCTGACCCTAATAGTTTTTGTCATGCAACTATAAACAAACAAATACAATTTTGAAATCAAGTTTCTATTCTGCTCTGATGTCTACACACACTGTATATATTCACAATACACAGCCAAATAGCAACAAACATCTCAAACATCGGCCACAAACATGTATTACAGCGAACAATGAACATGATATATTACCTTGGTAATGATACAACTGCACATTTAAAGAAGGGAAATATGATTAAATACAGCTAATATATGAACAAAATTTGGTCCAAGTGTTATAGTATGTTTTAAATAAGGTTTTTATCAATACCAAATGCCAAGTCTTTCTAATGGTTTGTGAATGGTTCTGGATAATGTTCTGGAGTATTTCCTCCTTCTCTCTTTTAATATTTTATATGAATAGGTGTTTTAGCATATTACAATTAAAACCATATTACTTTTTTATGGTCATTTTTAGCCGTATGATCTATGGAAATATCCACTTCTTTTTCTCTGATTAAAATAATATGAGGATGGTGCTAGAATCTGTCAATCTTTACAGCAGCAGAAGTGGTGTGATGTTGAGGTGATTGAACCAAAGCCTACCAGTGTGAGGTCTGAAGTTATGACTCCTCATACCTTGGTGACTTATGGGCCGCACTGTGCTGGTTTTATGGACTGTCTGTACCTCCCCTGGGCACTGGCGGTGGAGTGTAGGGAACCTCGGGGAGTGGGAGGAAAGGAGGGGAGGGGGAGGGGGGGGGGGGGAGGGAAGAGAGGAGGGGGAGGGGAGGAGGGAAGAGAGGAGGGGGAGGACAGGGAATGAGAGAGAAATCACTTCATCCATATTTGTGCAATTTGACCAATAACACAATGGGGGTTGTACATTATATTTTTGCCAAAATTAAAATCAAATAATTTTATGTTTATGTTTTCTATTAGTTGCATTTCATCGTATAGGCAATATTCCCAGAATTCCAAAATTGAAGCATTTTTTATTTATACAAGAAAGGTGTACAAAACGAAGACCCGCATCTGAAAGTGAGTTCCAGGTCTTCCAGCGGGTTAAAGTCCAAATTACCCAAAATAAATTTTGAAGAAATCATATTTTAACTAAAATACATCCTTATTGGTTGAATTCTCATACTATCCTTTTGCAGTAAAAATTATTAAATTACAAACGCACCTTTTATTTCAAATCTCTTAGCATCTGATAAAGTATGTTGATGCAACCCATATATAACCAACACAAGAATTACATATATATATACCATACACATACACACACATAAGCCACTCAAACACAAAGGTGAAGTAGTCAGAAAATGTACAATCGGCAGCATTACACATTTAGTAAATTCTTCTGAATCAGGCTGAAAATATTAAATACTAGGTATATCTGGTATTGGGCTGATTCAAGGAACCTGTTCGGTTACATTGAACAGTATTTTAAATATAATTTTGTCTTAAGCTTGGTTTATTTGAGAGGATTGGTGGAGGTAAATTGCACATCTTCTGGCGACTTAACCAACACATAATTGTAATGTGTTACAGGAAAATGAGTCACAAGTGGCAAAAAATTGATTTTGAGGTGTAATCATATTTGAAAGGATGAGATGAAACGGATTCCAATGATAGTAAACAGTAGGCCATCTAAAAACTATTTCTATATTTTAAGTTTGATAACTTTTGTTTGGGAAAAAAAAGTTTTGCAATATTTCTGGGCGGACATTTACTAGTAAAGTAGCTGAATATACTCTATTCGATGACCTTCAAAATGCATGAATATATTTAATAGGTTGTCCTGGAATTTGATACATGCTACAATAAGCGTTAAATACCCCAAAGATGAAAACATTCCCACAAATACATCTTGTGAATAAAACACTTAAAACAATAACAATTTTGCGACTTGTGACTCATTTTCCCGAAACACATCACATTATACATGCCACCATTCTGTGTCTGCCCCTCAGCCAGCTTTCCAGTAGGAAAATACCTCTATATATATAGAGAGAGAGGGAAAGCGAGAAAGAGAGAGAGAGAGGTGTAACGGAATCTAAAATCCTGCTCCTTGTGCTTTTAAAGGCCTCGGGGTAAGCAGCTGGTGCTAGCCAGAGGAATGTGTCGGTGGTGGAGAGAGAGAGAATGGAGAGTTTAAAATCACACTTTGGGAAGAGAAGGTTCTTACTTTTGGTGCCGCCAAGTCTACATATATAAGGGTCAGATTTTTAGAAAATGCACAATCTACAGTTCTGCACATGTCTCAAAGTTTGCTAAATTAGAATGAAAAATGATAAATAATGACAATATCTGAGTGTATTCTGTATTGTATTCATTCAATAAATCTGTCTGGTATTAATGTTCAACTGAATTTTGAACCTGATTCTTAAATGTGGGTTATTTGAGAGGATTGGTGAAGGCCAATTGTACATTTTCTGACGATCTGACCCATATACGTGTACTACACCTATGTGAGATAAACCTGGGAGAAAACCTATTTTGGGATAGCCAGTGTTCATTTCAGTAACGTCCCTACAACCACCATTGTATTTGAATTAAATGTCCATATCGTATTGGTACAATTTGATATATTATGACGATAGAAATGAGTGCAATGATTCTGATATATCACAGATCTTACATATCTTCTATATCATCCTCGATTCGATTTCCCCAGCAATGCAAAAATTGAATGGATTTACCTTGATAAATTTTACTTTAAGAAATTAAGATTAAGAATTAAGAATTAAGATATCCAAATCCAATTGTTATTTATTGAAATATCCAAACATGGTGAATTATTAGGCAGAGAAGACCGCTTTAACAGAACCCTCAATTCTTTTAGTGTAAGCAGAACGGATTAAACTCTAAACTAGACAGTAAACTGGAGGAGAAGGAAAAATTGAGAACTGAGAACTTTGCCATATGTCATCGAATGACTGTGGTTTGTCCAGAGGTTGTTTTCAAAATGATGGATTAGTTCATCTAAAAATGCCAAAAAGCTGACCTTTTTGTTAAATGCGTTTTATAAGGTAGCGAAACGCTCTTTTCAATGGGTGTTCAGGTTATTGTTGATATGTGGAATCGGCTGTGTCGAGATTTATTAAGTGTTATCAATGTTAAAGCTAGATTGGAACGAATAGAGTCACTATATAGCTTTTGTGGTAACAGATTGCACCAATTTATTAAGTAAAATAAGTTTATTTATCCGAGCTTTCTCATTATACGAACTTTCTGAGCGAATGTCCAGTGTATTTTCATACCTCATATGTGAGGCAATATGTGAGAATTTTTTTGTTCAAGACATCAATCAATTTTACTTCACAGCTCTCACATATTTATTGTGATAGTGTAAGAGTTGTGTTTATAAAGGTGTTGTTTATCTATGCTATGATATAAAGCATCTAGATAGCTTGTCTTTACCTCACCTAAATACTGTTTTTATGAACCTTCAGCTATAAAAACACAAAAAACACAAAGCAAAAACGTAAACAAATCAATCCTTGTGAGTAGAGGTCACTGTGAATGGAGATTCAAAGGGGTTCCTATATAAATGTATCACTAACTTTTTCTATATCATCAAGACATTTTCTTTATTATGTAAAAAGAAACAAGGGGATACTATAAACCAAGATCTTCATATTGTACTAGCCTGCATGTTTAATAGAAGGAAACACATCGAGATTCTATTCGTGTTGTATCAATTAAACATATTTAATGTACTGAATGTACATATATATATTATGTTGAAACTAACTTGTAAAAGGACTTGTTCAACTACATTAGATAAAATAGTAATTGAGATTCATACCGATACATTTATATGAAATAAATATATATAGATATGAATATAGTATATGGGAGGAACTAGACAAATATTATCATACCATTATACATAAAAGGACGCCATAAGGAAATATGAACAATGTTCTTCGGAAATATACCCTTTATATGAATAAAAAAGTTTCCAAACCAACAATGACAGATTTACGGTGGCCAGGAATTCTGGAAGGTGTTGTACACGTGTGGGGCCTTGTATTTGTGATAGATGAGAGTAGTATCAGCTTTTCCCAAAAATCTAAAAGCAAAAATACAAAAAGCTAATATTTCCTAATGCTTATGTATAATATATGGATATACCACACGTTGCCCTGACTTCTCTGCCCTCAGATCAAGGATCTATTGAATGTCCAGTTCAACTTGAATGACCTTCCTGTCCTCTTCCTCCAGTGGCACCTTGACCATACTACCTATCCTCCTCCTGTAACCTCCCCTCCAGGTGTGGTCACCTGAAGCTGACCCCTCCACCTCTTCTCCTTCTCTTGGGTCGAGGGTCAACCAGCTGGTAAGGAGGACTGAGGAGAGGAGGAACTTCTTCATTGTGTACATTCATGTGTGTGTGTTGTGTGTGTGCTAGGTGTGTGTGTAACAGTGTGTGTGTCAAATCAACCAGAAATACACACTCAGGAATATTGTTCGACTTGGTGAGGTGTCCGGAATGACGAGTGATCCCTATAATAGAAATATACATATACAGGGACAGGCGTCTAATTTTCATATTGGACAGAACTTAAAAAGGTCTATTATAGTTGGACAATATGAACCAAAAATGTGTTATTATAAGAAGTATACGGTAATCTAATGTGCATGTCACACTGATCAGACTATATCTACCTGCTCCCCTCCACAACCTACTCCTACACTTATTCTTTTCTTTATCAAGATGTCGAAGTAGAACTTCACGGTAATAACATTATGAGTCAAGATATGTTATTACAGTAGGTCCAAGCTTACAGTACTATTACACGATAATGTGCATGTTACAGTGACCAGACTGTAGTTATGCCAAAATGTTTTCTTAAAGTAAGTTCAGGTAATGTGCATGTTCTATAGTTATGCCAAAATGTTTTATTAAAGTAGGTTCAGGCTTACAGTACTATTACACTGATAGTGTGCATGTTACAGTGACCAGAATATAGTTATGAGCCAAAATGTTTTATTATAGTAGCTTCAGTCTTACAGTACTATTACACTGATAATGTGCATGTTACAGTGACCAGACTATAGTTACCTGGTCCTCCCCAACCTCTTCCTCCCACTGCTACTCTTCCCCTTACTGACAAGGCACAGCGCACAGGTAGTAGTAGTACAGTTCATGCACTACCAACAACACGACGTGAAGTCTGTCCCTGGGCTAACAAAGGGGAGGGGCTTCTGGAATACCACCGCCTCCTCTCTCCCTCCACTCTCCTCCTCTCATAGTAGTGGTTACCACACCGCATAGGTGTTCGGTAATGTTATTACAGCACCCCATCAACACCAACAGTTCGATATACTACTACTTGGTACCATTATACCACCCAGCCCCTTTCACAGAACAGCGAAAATATGGGGGTATAATATGTTAACACTGCCAAGATGGACAGCCACAGGAATGGCATTTTCTATGTAGTAAGGACTACCACCTTTCATTCGTGAGGATATATAAGTACAAAGGAGCTCGCCAAGCACTCATTTTGCATTTGTTACAAGCATGGGAAAAGTACCTCTATGTGCATTGATTACTTTACGTGCGTACATTCCTACCTGTACTCAGGATATCCTTGGTGTTTTTGTTCTGCAGCTGGGAAAAGAGAGAAAGAGGTGGAGTTGTTGATTGAAGTGGGAGTATCGAGTTAAAGACATCGCTTCCACAAGTACCAGTATCATTGCCACCACATCTCATAGTCATAGGGGGATATTGTGATCGAGGAACAATTTTACCTGACATCTCCAAAACCTCATACAGGTAAGGCTTTATTTTCTTTTAAAATCTAAAGATTCATATGCATTCTCGCGTTTGAATTATATCCTTTGAGGACTGTTTTTCATGAAAGAAACATCCCCCATTTGCACCAACATCACGAATGTAACCTAAATAGATAAAATAAAGATTCCTTCTTCTCGGATTTAAGCAGTTCTTAGCAGCAACGAACTGGGTCTTGGTAGCCAGCACATGACTAACAATATACCAAGTCATCTGAGAATAACCCTCGAGTATTGTATTACATTTTCATTGGAATAACGAGCCTGTTAGCGATAAGATCATGTATATGATAACTGAATTATACGCCATTGAATAGGCTTGGGGGTGGTGAACTAGGGTTCCAGCCGGGGTCCTGTAGGTTAAGTTCATACATATATTTGGGTTAACTCTGCAAAGGGACCTGAGTGCAGTTTACTAATAATAAATAGGACCCATTCACAAAGAAAAGCTGTCCTTAGGACACTGGCTTCATTGCCCATGTCATAAGGCTGACTTGGGTTGAATGAATCACTCTGTGAAGGACTTACATCCATATAGGCCCAGTGCTTTAGCAACATGAAACCCATGGAAGCTTGAAATTATGCTTGGACATAATGTACTCTATAGAAAAGGCTATATATACTAAACTGCACTACATATAAAGGTGTATATATAATGGTAGTGTGAACATGGGTTATTTACTATAGAGTAGCTGTACTTTTGGCACGGGCATAGTTTTTGGTAATTGTTGAAAAGGGATGGATTTGTTACTGTTTCGATAAATGCCAAAAATCATTTTCCTTAGAAAGTATCTTGAGGGTATAACTTGGCAATTGCTTTCCCTATACATTTTTGCCACAAGGACCTGACAAGAACAGTTTCTAACAAGGCCATAAATCTAAGCTTTAAAAGTGAATTACCAGCACCAACAGTACAAAGATGGCGTCAGGGCATGTATTATGACATTACCAAGGTGATTCTGAATTGGCCTAGGCTTTAAAAAGGGTGGTCATAATTTGCAAAAGTGGTCGGAGCAAGAATTTCAAAGCATATGGTAAGGTGTGGACTTTTTGTGCCTTTCTCAACACCGATAACTACACATCTGTAGTATATATGTGTTAGATATGTCGATGTAAAGGTTGTCTCGGGGGTGTATTTCATGCATGGTTCGGATTATAAGCATTGAGGCATACCAGCGAGGTGGACTTATCTTTAGAGGGAACAAAAAACAAAGCACACCAGTTCCTTGCACCCTGCACATGCTTCAAGCCTGACATTTCATTGTGGTGGGTACAATGGTACAAGGTCAGACATGGAATGCATGGAGTTATGGATTCATGTCTAGCTAATGAATGCTACTGTGAGTACTATATGCATCCACCCCCAGTCTCTCTCTCCTTTACATGCTCGCTCGCCAAGCTGTAAAATATCCAACGGATATTGCATGTTGCATGTGAGAACTGTTGCTATACTGGATATAATATAGGATGAATTTATGGACCAGGACATCGGAAAATGTACAATTCACCTTCACCAATTTTAACACAAATTTAAGGCAAGAAAATGAAGTTTAAAGCACAGTTCAACATATAAACGAAGATATTTTGTGAATTGACATTGACACCAAATACACTCAGATATACATACTATTTATCATTTTTCAGCCGAATTTAACGGAATTTAAATTAGATGCCAGTTGTGTATTTTCTGATTCCCTGACCTGTGTTATATATGAAAGGTGCAGGCGGTGGAGGAGGAGGAAAAGGAACCATTGGGGATTAAGAGCTCGGTTGGTTGGTTTGGAGGGAGGACTTGGAGGGGTGGGGTAGGGGTTATGAACTTATGGTACTTTCTTGGATTCGTAATTAATTTATGTTGTTTTTGGCAGTTGTGTTATTAAATTAAGTATTTCGTACCTAATATTAAGGTGAAAGAGGGACATAAAATACATGTACTGTGATTATTGTGTTCAGCGAAATAGATTATTTGGGAGATGATTTGATTTTTCACCAAGAAGAAGAGGCCTAACCAAATTCCTTACATTATTTCTTATTCTTGTTGACTTTTGGACAGTTGAGAATGTATAGACTACAAAGAAAGTTGACAGAAATAACTGGTTACTAAAAAAACACTTTTGTGGATTTATCCTCATGTCAAAAATATAAATAGAAGACAAGAACCTTATCCCAAACCTACTTACTCTCATACCTAATACTTCTAAAATTCATAGTTCCCGAAGTGGGAACAGCTTTGAACTGTTTTCAATGGTTAAGGAGAAAATATATTTGATTGGCGTCAAGTCATGCGGAACAGACTCTAGATAGGGCCATGGCTGGGTCCTTAAAGCCTTGGCACTAATGGCTGATAGGTAAAAAAGGTTAAATGGTGTGATTTAACACGAGGTATTCCATTTATCCTGCATGCTGATATGTACAGATGGGTGCTACGGCTGCTCCTTCTGCCCCACATGCAGACTGCCAAATATGTCCTTCTGGCATCACTTGTACCTTTAACCTGGGCCTTATTTTCTGCTAAGGTAATCGTAGAAAGAGTGGGGAAAAGGAGGGGAGATAAAAAGTGGGAAAGGCAGAGCGAGAGAGTAGGGGAGGGGGTAAAGAAAGAGGGAGAGCAAGATAAGCAGAGAGAGGGGGAGGGAGGAAGGATTGAGGGATAAGCCGAGAGGAGAGAAAGGAAGGGGAGGGATAACGAGAGAGAGGGAGAAGAAATAGTAAGGGTGATAGTAAAGAAGAGGAGACAGGGCGAGGGTCTGAGAGGGTGGAAGAAGAGCTAGAGGCAAAGAAGGCAAATATTTAGGGAATATTTAGAGAAAAATAATCTGTCAGACAGCCTATTCAGGCATTTAGAATTATTCTTTCACTGATGCAAAGGTGTTGTTAACAAGGATATATGAGATTATATAACTTACTTTAATTAATACAAGAAGTTGCATATACTGCAAGCATATGTTTTATTTCATTTTGTTTTATCATGTTTCTGTGTAGTCGTCTATTAGTCTAGTACACCCTAGTACACACTAGTCCACCCTATCCTGTACCACGGTAATGGTCGGAAGACCATGATATGTAAAATTTCGGCAAAATAAAGTATTCTTCAATTCAATTAAAATGACAATACGAGGTGTGAATTGGGAGAGTGGGACAAATATAACCAGAAAAGAAAGTCGGTAAAATGGTTAGAGGGTGAGGATGCGTTCTGAAAAAGAACAAAAGAAAGTGATAAATAAATAAACGAATAAATTATTGAGGGATATATCTTAGAGAAAAATCTTATCCACCGAATCCACGCATCTTTATTCCTTTGTGGCCACTTCCTTGAGAAAGGCGTTTTTGTTGAGCAGTATGGGGGTTTATCTTAGAAATTGCCATTGAGAAAAGGTCCTGGGGCTTTTTCCGGCAGTCTCTGTTATGTACACCAACTTCACAGGCTCCGGTGTTATTTTTTTGTCCATTGCTCAGACGGTGCTCTGACACGCAGCTTGTATTTTTACAAGAGTGCACCTAAAGTATATTCCATTTGGCACGGTCCAGTGCGAGACGCCCCCCACCCATGGATAACACACGCACACACTCGCCTGTCCACCCACCCACCCACCTGCAACTCACTTTCTACCTCTTCCTTATAGTTCCTTTCTCTCTCTTTCTTCCTTATTCTCTGTCCTTCTCTTTCTCATTCTTATTATCTCACCTTCTTCCCTCTCCCTCTTTCTTTCTCTTTCTCTTTTTCTGCCTCTTTCTCTTTCTGTCTCTCTTTTCCACTCCCTCTCTTCTCTCTCTCTCCTTCTCTTCCCCTTCCTACCTCTGTCTCTTCTCTCTCCCTCTCTCTTTCCCTTTCCTCTTTCCGTTACCCTCTTTTCCACATTCTCTCTTTTCAATCTCTTTCCTCTTATACTAACAATTATTTTATTCCTTTAGTAGAAATCACGTACCAAAGCAAGGACAAAATAGTTAAGGATTTCTCATGAACCAGGCCCTAAACTCTACCTCCCCCCCCCCTAAATCTGACCCACATATAATCATATATAAACTTCTGTAAGAGGTTGCTACCATGACATCAAGATACTAATCAAGTAAAAGGCAGAACTTATAGGGACCATCCATCAAATGCATTGCCAGCACTCTCCACCTTATCAGTTAACCACATCTCTCTTCATGTTTCCCTAATTGTATACTACATCCATAATGACCACCAATAATTAACTAACCTGATAATTGTAATTAGAACTTACCTCTACCCTTCCATCTTTGTGCTGCGGACCTACATGACTTTATAGATACAAAACATATCTTTTTTTTATTAATGCAATCTGTTGTAATTATCCTGAGACTAATGAGTTAATACATCCTTATTCTTTTGTGTATGGATACATTCATCTGTCTTGAGATATGTATTTAATTATATATTGGTTGCCATGGTAATTGTTGGGGTTTTTGACTCGTGTTATATTAATGGATGAATATCTTGCCAAAGTCAGAGAGACTTGGCAGAGACGTTTTCATGGGAAGGAGCCGGGCCTGAAATTATGAAATCATTATGGCTATTATTGCAGTGGATAATAGTAATTCATAACTATAAGACCATTGTGATGACAAGAAGTTATGAAAATATGTTCTGCATTTGTCTGTGAAATGTTAGTCTTATAGCAATCAGTCTGTTTAATTAGTTGTAATCCAATTCGTATCGTATCATCCATAATCTATTGTATCTTACTGTTGTCAACTTTATCCCTAATGACGATCATTTGTAACAATTAATCATATATATTTGCTTATATTACTGACTTTTCGTTGACATTGTAGATTTGATGTTTCTCTTTAATATCCTAGAAATAGATTGTAATATAAATTCTCTATCCAGTCCAGTAGCTAACGCCAAATTCGGGACCTGGATCGGTCCTTTGATAAGCAAGGGTTATCAACATGACCGAGGGGACGGAGCGGCCTAACCACAACTATGTGTGGCATCAGTGAGGCCATCACACACACACACATCAAAATAACAAAAACCCATGTACAGTTTAGCTTCTAGAGCCCTATTCTCTGAAAACTGAGCAATTTGTGGTGAAGTGAAAATTAATTTATATACATTGGTTCGCTCAGAGCAGCAGGGAGTATGTAGATCGGTATCATTGCTGTGGCGATGAAGCCTGGACTGTATCATTATGGTATCCTGAATCTAAAGTTATATTACTACACATACCTTATCATAAATATAGACAATAAATACTTGGCCTGTAAATGGTATAAAAAAAATATATTTACATTTCATGCACCAAGTTGAAATGTACTTCTTGCCTGTCAGAGAGAGAGACAGAAGGCCCAGCCTTAACATGCTAAGACGACATTAAAACAACATGTATCCATAACATTACTTCGTACATGTCCATCGCTTTATAATACCATGTCCCATCGGCACATAAAAAAGTCATTTCTGGATGGTATGCGATCCCTCCACCTGGGTGATCCTCTTTTATTGCTTCGTATAACAAATAATTATTCTAGTTTAAAAGCTTTATTGATTTATTTGGCTTTTTTGATTTATAATTTACAATAAGGACCGGTGCTGGGACCCATTTGGGGGCAATTTTCTCACCCACTTTTTATTACTTTTTGTATTCTTTTAAACAGTTTTCTCGCTCGATGTCTGAGTCTTGGTAGCTGTCTCTGGTCCCGTTAGTCATGGGTCATTCTCTTTCTCGACCTCCAACATACTTGTTTCTCTGTTTTCCCCTCTCACTGCCCTTTCTTCTTTCTCTTTCATTCACGTGTTCCCTCTCGCTCCATCCCCTCTCTAGCCCTGTATGTCCCTATCACTCCCTCTCACTCTTTTTCTCAGTCATTATTTCTGTATATTGTCAGTCACTATTTCTGTATAATGCCATGTTTCTCCTCCTCCCCCTGGTCTTGCCCCTGCTCTTTCTCTCTCTCCTTCTTGCATGGTTTTTCTTCCCCAAGTGCTGTACATGTAAGTCTGACTCTTCTTACCCCTTATTGTGTGCAATATTGCAGCATTCGTTAATATTTTCATAAAATCAGAGCTAGGTTGAAAACCAAATAGTGGACCAGGATTTACCTACCCAACGCCTAAATACTTTAGACAATAACAAGCTCCAGCGAGAGAAGGAATGCCCTGTCATGTATCATTTCCAAATTATGAAAAGGCATTAGAAAGTACCGCCCCGGGGTTGAGAGATAGCAACGGAATTCAGGGGTCAGGTTCCTGTTTATTTTGTAATGGCTAAGTCCCTCTTCTTTAAGGCAAACAAAATGGGATGGTATGCAGAAAACGTATATACTGCATACCTCCCACCAGCCCCTAATGGAAACGCTATGTTTGTAGTCCTTAACTTATACACTCGGTTGAGTGGATTTTTATTTAACTGTTTTACTAAATTGCCAGGCTTGACAATAACGTCCATGCGGGGGTTCCTTATTCCCTTTGAACATGGATAGTTGTAATGTCTGTAATTTGATATAGGTTTATTTGAAAACACTTTAAAGAAGACTGTTATCATATACTGTATTCATGTTTAATTGATTTTTATTTCCATACGGATTTCAAGTGTTATTTGATAGGTTTGATCTGGAAGAAAATCAGGATTCCTTCCTTGAAAAACGGAATTGTTGACATTACCATCAAAATAAAGAGTTTTAAACATGCAATTTTAACTAAAGATTGTTACTCCGATATGAATCAAATAAAGTCCTTCTGGAATTTAGTTCAGGTTTTCCAGAAGGTGAGTTTCGAAATCCATTATAATTCTTTGTTTTGTTTTTCTCTCCTTCCATCTCCTTCTCTTCTCCCTCTGCCGCTTTCTGTGCATCTATCTTTCTACCCCTTCCCTCTCTCTCTCTCTCTCTCTGTACCCTCAGATCAGATAAGAATGGTATGTCAGTGATTGGACGCCTACTTCGCTAATCGGTTTCCTAGCCTAGGACTAGGCGTTTTAATAGGAATATAATGAAATTTTGCGGTCTTAATGGAATTATAATGGCACTTAGCAGTTAGAGGCGAGAGGCTTTCCCTCCGTTTGAAGGGATTCTTTCATCTTTGGGCCTGGACAATGTACCTCTCCTCTCTCTGTCCGTACCTCGCCTTCTCTCTATACCTGTCTGGATGTATACAGACGAGTGAAAATCTCAGATTCTACAAGCGCTAATTGAATGGAGCAGTGATTTATACCTGCACGATGGTATAACATATTTCCCCACTCCTGTCTCATTCCCTGTCATGTAGCAAGCCTTCATAACTACATGCTTGTATAAGTATACACCGAGGCGAGACAATTATCTATTATTTTTTCAACACAGACACTATGAGCCATACCCACGACTCCATGGGTTATATATATATATAGGGGGGGGGGGGGGGCATGGGAGTGTGTGTGTGTGTGTGGGGGGGGGGTAGTATAATTACATAACCGTATCCGTATTTTTTGTGTGGATTACGTCGTATTTTTATGTGTAGAAAATAAATTGTGAGATGAAACATTTTGCTTGCTATGTTACGTTACGTTTTTCCCGCCATGTTTTGCTCAACCTCTTTCTTCCTTTTCACGTATGTTTGTATATCAGAGATACGGATACGTTAACGTTTACTACTGCTACTTACTACTTACTGCATGCCTGGCCATAACTAGTATTTATAAGTGATGCAAATGTTATAAATGATTAATGACGGACATTGGGGGGCCGCTGGAGACCTGTTCGGTACATAATCCTGACGCGAGGTCCATAGACTCTGCCCCAGCAGACCCGAAATGGAGGTTATTAATCACTTTAGTCTCTGCATTAGGTTGTATACTGGCGATTGTTAAAATACAAGATGGTTGCAACAAGCGGAATTCCTTTATGCATATGTTAATATTCCAACATTTTCCGCTTTATATGAAAGTCAAAATAGAAGTATTATCAAACTATCAATGCTCAATCTTGAGACCCCTCAGACCCTCTCGGCCTCCCTAAATAAAGCCTAGATCCGCCCGTGTAACTTGACTGAACTTAAACTGTGTAGTTCTACACTCTTAGCATGATAATCGACCCTGAGATTGCATGTTGAAACGTTGAACGAGGTACTTCAACTCTAGCAACATTATGTTTCCCATAAATCCTATCATAAAACAATAGGTGTTATGTTCTCTATAGTATAGTACGTCTTCCCAGCTTTCAAAACATATTTGAGGGGACAGTAGAGGAATACTTAATCATGGACCGTGTATCCGTTAACTGAAATATAAAGTTTGGAAGAAATTGTTGGATGTTGGTATGCTAACATGCGACTTATATAGTCTAGGCTCAGAGTTAAGAGAGTCCCTCCAAGCAAAGGGAAAGCCTCTCGCTCAAAACGGCGAAATGTTTTTTTTCATTATTATTATTTCATTTCAGGCCAATATAATAATTACAGGTCGCAAAAAACGCATTATGCACCATATGGTGGGTATCAAGCTTTGCCTAATGTCATTTTAATACCATCAAGACCGCAAAATACCATTACATTCCCATTACGACTCCTACTCCAGGGCCAGGAAAGTGATTACCGTACTAGGCGTCCAATCACTCACTTGCATGCCATTCTTATCTGATCTGAGAGGCTCTGAGCCTAGCTTGATTGATTGTTTTTATGGAGATTGACATTATATTGGGGTATTTTTGCTAAAGTTTTATCAGATGAAAAAAGGAAAATTTCATTTTGAATAATACAGGGCACTTCTGACATTGCCAAGTCTTCCAGTGCTTGCCTTCCGCTCCAAAACACTTCTATTAGAAATCATTTCAGTCAGTTGACAAGGCAGCTCCATTTCACTTGCTGTCCCCACAAACGTTTGTCTAAAACATGACTGACGTGAGGGAGGGACTTACCCTTCTCAACTCTCAGCCTGGGAGAAATCACTTTCCTTGTTTATCTGATGAGAAAGCGAGATTTGTGTACATGGTGAGTGAGAGAAACATTTCCAGAATACCAAAGTAGCGATAATAGGGCGATCTGTATCAAAACATGCATTGAGTGAGAACATGGGACATTGAGTGAGAACATGGGAAGCATAGAAATTCACATGTAACTGAACACTAATCTCTTTCTGCTATCTCACAGCGAGTCTCTATTAGGCGAATACAGTTCAATCTTCTTGCCTCTCTGTCATCCACTCTACCTTGGCAGGCACTGGTGACACTGATAGGGGGGTTGCAGTCGCCTCGGTGTAGGCCAATATTATTTATTTTACCACTTGTATGATTACAAATCTTTAGTAGATACCACCAACACTCCATCCTATGCGATCTGAGTGGCAAGTGGATAAAAATTGCTATGATTCCTAGACTCGTATTTTGTATTCATATATTATCACCAGTATGACTTGATCATAAGCTATGGACTTTTATTTCTTTTTCTCTGCCTATATTTCCACAAATTAACTCTGTAATATATCTATATTCGTATCAGTATTGTTAGTGTATGTGTTGTCTGTAAAAAAAAACCCACTTGGGATAGGTAAAAAAACCCAAATAGGGGACCTGAACACCAAGTATAAAGATTTCTTTCAAAAGTGTATTCTGCTCTAAACTTTGATTTATGGTAAAAGCCATAAACAAACCATTTTACTAAAATATATAAACCATTTTATCAAATACATAAACAACTTCATTAAATGGTGCTAGTGAAGGAAAAAAGGGCTATTCTTTTGTGGTGTGAACTATAAACATATTATACATATAATTTATTTCCCCAAATTTGGCACCACTACAAATGCACTATTCCGAGCAGCTAGGAGTATCAATCTTTGTCGTACACAAAGCTATGTGGACATTCACTGTTGTACCATTTCCTTTCAATGAACGAGTGTCACGAACCAGTCGTCTCTAATGGTAACCTGTAATTATTCCCTGTCCCCCCTAATGATAGTGATCATGGCCCAAGGAAGCAGGGACCCCTGATGACCTTTCACGTTGACCTTCACAGGTCTTCTCGGTGAGGAGGGAGGGAGAGGGTTGCATGTAATGGCTGTCACTCATGCTATGGAGTGCTGGGAAGGGTGAAGAAGGGAAGAAGGTGATATGGCGATGGCATGTTGTTCTAAGCATGTCCATTTGTACCTTTTAGTGTAGTGCAATGTCCAAGGTGGTAGGGGTGCTGCGGTTTAAACAATCGGAATGGGAAGTTGTGGATTACATGATTAACGGAATGTTCTGTATCTTCACCATGAAATTGAGAATAGTTGGTTTTCTTTGGATTGTTCATTAAATGTACAAGTATATCATATCATTACTGATATATTATTACTTACATGGATGGTACCCAACCAAAGAGCTATTATACCAAAGGGGTTTTTTTTGTAAAATTTCATTTGTTCTCCAATTATTCCTCGCTTGCTATACAAAAGAAAGTTCAGGAAGGATGGCTGATTTAAATTGAAATAAAATTGAAAATATCATTTGAATTGCTGGAGAATGGATGAGATATTTCAGAGCTGTTTTATCATAGGCCCATGACCTCTGACAGTTGCAATATAGGCGGTGCAATAAACATATTTTTATTCCATACATAAAATAATCGATTGTTCCCCTTATATCTTTTAGATACCTTAAGAACATGGGTTTACAAATATTTCAATAATAATACAAATATATTCATTGACTAAGGGCATATATGATAAATGGTGAATGCGATTCTGAAATGCAGACTAATAAATATCCAATTACTATAGATTTATTTGATTCCCTCACTGTCAAAACTACAATACTATCCGCTGAGCTCTGATCAATATTGATCATGACCTCTGGCATTTGTTCCCCTCTCAAATTTAATTATATTTCACATATCTGAAGCGGTGATTTATCTATGTTTGTGACAAATATATGAGTTGTTTAATGGTGTAATTCCGTCAGCGAGTAATTCATCTGCCGCCCGTGTCAAGTGCTATCCATCTATGTAGAACCCAAGGAGGAAATGGCTGACAGACCCAGCTACAGGTATAGATGTGCATTTTAAAGCAGCATTCTCTGTTAAAGCTGCATTCTCCGTTAAAGCTGCATTCTCTGTTAAAGCTGCATTCTCTGTTAAAGCTGCAGTCTCTGTTAAAGCTGCAGTGTCACAGTCAAGGTCCAAAGATGAGACTCAGAGAGAGATCCTTCAAACTGAGGGAAAGCCTCTCACCTCAGACCGCAAAGTGCCATTATGATTCCATAAAGACTGCAAAATGTCATTATAAAACCCATTAGAATGCCGAGTTCTAGGCCAGGAAACCGATTAGCGAAGTAGGCGTCCAATCACTGACATACCATTCTAATCTGATCTGAGGGTTTGGACCTAGACTGATTAGAAAATGTCGATCCTAAACTAATGATTTTCTACTTTTTGTTCCGTTCTTGTCCTACAATTTGAAGTTCATTTTAGTTCTAGAGGGCTTCATCCAAAATTATTTGCTGCATTGGTTTCACTTATTATCGTTCATCCATGCTCGTTTTCTATCAACCAATTTTACTCAAAGCTTAGAGCAGCAATATATTGATAAATTCAGTCTTATGGGTCAAACATTTAGTACATTTGGTAAGATTTCTTTCTTTGTAATATAGCTGAGAATGCAGCTTTAATTTTTATTTAATAATAATAATAAAAATTCTTTTATTTCATGACTAGTAGGTCACAACAAATTCAGGTGGTACACATCACGTCTGGACCTAGTCTTCCTGTGTATTAATTTGAATTATGCTCAGAGAAAATGGAATAATTAAAGGTACCAGTTAACAAAAAATCATTGGTACATGTTCTGTTCAATAAATCTTTAACTGCACCGAGTTCCATAAACTATTTATTATATATGCCCTTTGCACAAAGGAACATTGAAATACATAGATTTCACATGACGTCAACCGACTGGCTGGGGAACCCTACTGGCCGCCATCTCTCGGGTCAAGGCTACCCTTGCCGTCTACGGCGCGGTTATCAAAACAAAGTTGATGAACCTCACAAGAGTAGATACTTGGGTAATACTACACTAAAGGCAGATTATCTAACCTATTATGAAGGTATTGTTGAGGCAGATTAAAACTGGTACAGGTTAAAACAGCCAGAAAACGGTATTTTCAAGTATCGCAGCATACATAGGCATCTAACTGGACCCCAGACATGGCGAGGGCCGTGACGTCAGTGAAATCTATGTATATAAACCTTTAGGTTTCATTTAATTTTGAACCGCCATAAATCATCTGAAAGCTAAAAAAAATATGAACTCACATGGCCGGTATAATTATGTTATCGCACCCATTTATTGCACCTCTCATGCAGGGTGGGAGTAAAAGTAAAGTGTTATGCCACTATCTAGCGTTAGGATCTGTAGATTGGAAAGATGTTTGATAAAGAGCAATAATAAATTGATGGCAGAATGATAGAGGCAGGAAATGTACGTACCAACCCTTGTCACAAACTTTTCCCACGTTGAACAACAAGGCCAAAGAGAAAATAGGTGCGTTTCCTATTTTACCCCGCCTACCTTGAAAAATCTACTCCACCTGAGAATGTTTTGACCATGCCTAATGCTTTGGGGGGGGGGGGGTAATTTCTTTTACCCAAAAATTTAATAAATGTAGGAAAACATGTTCTCCCAACCAGGATTTATCTTATTTAAAACAACTTTTTTTACGAAATAGATACTTTTGTCAGTTTCTGGGAGGTGGTTTCCATAAAAAGAATCCCCCCCCCCCCCACCACCATCACACCTAGTTGTCATCAGAAACACACCTATTCTTTTTGGCCTAATAATATCCACAAGGCCTTCACGGAGAAAGGTGCCCCTGCTTATGTGGGTCAGATTTTCATAAAATGTACAATTCGTTTTCACCAATCCTCTCGAATAACCCCAATTTAAGACAAAAAGGAGCTTCAAAATGCAGTTTAACATAACAGAACTGTTACTTTAAATCAATACAATACCAAATATACTCAGATATACCCGGTATTCGTCATTTTATAGCCTGATTTAACAGGATTTACTAAATGTGTAGAGCTGCCAATTGTACATTTCCTGAAAATCTGACCCATGTCGTCACGTGGCTCTATACTTTGTCCCTGCCCTTCACCATCATGAGGGGGATGTCACATGAATATGTATAATTCATCCGTCACCAATCCTCTCAAATAACCCAATTTTTAGACAAGAATCGGGTTCAAAATACAGTTCAACATAACTGATTGTTTGAATTAACGCAATGCCTTTTCTTTTATAATCGGATGTATAAGTTAGCTAATATTGGCCATTTTTTGGTCTAATTTACTAGTATTTTCTAAATGCCGATTGTGCATTCTATAATGATCTGCCATTTATAATTGTAGTGTATTAATCTTTTCCACAGTCTTTAATCATATATCTTTTGCTAACTATTGGTGGGGAAAGGAGGTAGCCTCTGCTGTAATAGTCCTTCCCACTACTCCTTTGGTCTATTTCTACGAAAATATACAGGATGAACTTATCCAAGTCTTACATATTAAAGCAACTCATCAAGTTATCACAAAATAAACTTACTTCCTTTAATTATATATGATCACAACATGGTCTCTGAGTACATTATTTCTTATATAAGGACAACTGATAAATTACACACCATATATAATGACTCATTGTCAGACTTTTAGAAATAGAATGTTCTCACTGCCAATACCTAGTGCCTTAGCCATCGGCACTCTAACCTTCTTAACATTTGAAGGTACTTAGGGGAGCTGAGACAAAAATACCACAGAAACAACATTTTCTGATGTCATAGTGCTTTAAAAAGGGGAAATATTCATAATTTCCCATTGGCAACATTCCAGGAGAGAGAAAAGAATATACTTGTACATTGTAGTTATGATAAGCGAGGTTACACCTAAATACGGGGGCAGGAAAAGGAAGTTCAAAATAATTATAAGTCCTGAAAGGTCCTTTTATAATTTTGTTATTTATTCTATACCAGTTCTCCTGCCCTGTTTTTTCATTCGGAAAAGAATTATGCCAGTAATTTCTTTTCAGTGTACTATGATTGAGATCAGTACAATGTTCATTATAATGTATTTTGACGACTAAATCGGTACAAGAATTGTGTTTGATTTGAGGCCATAAACTGTTATTTCAAATAAGTACCTTTATTCAAAATGACAAGGGGACCATTTGTAGTCTCTTAGCTTGGGGTTCTCAAGTGAGGTAAGGGTATTTAGAAGTTTTTTCTTGCTCTGCTCAATTATCTAATCTTTGGAGTTTGAAGGGAAGGAAGGAAAATATCGTTGTATTCTGTAAGGATGGAATACAGAATGGATCAAAGATGGCGATTTTTTTTATAAATGAAAATAAACGGTACTTACGAATTAGACAAATACAATCTCCCTAACATAGAAAGACCTGTGATGTTACCACAGAGGAACAACTTCATTTTTCTAGACTGCATGTAAGACATATATTATCTTGGAATAATCATCGTATGAGCAAGATATCTACTTCCATAGAATTGTTTTTATTCAGACAATTTAACATCTTTTCTGCTGGTTCTAGCAACGAGACTAGGGGAAGTTGGTTCTAGTCATGCTTTCACAAAAATATCAAATTTTGTGAGCTCATGAAATGAGTGTATATCAATCGAATCTAACCGTTATTTTCATATATTATTTTCCATTATTTTCTAACATAAAGAAATTTAACCGTACTGATGAGGAAATAAATTATTATTATTATCATTATCTAACCGTTGTTATGCCTTAAAACAGATTAAATTCTATACAATGCGATCACAGTAGAAGAGGAAGACATTACATGCTGATGTGCTGCCGATGACACGGACCGTGCATGTGAACATATCATTAATTCCATGCAATCACTCCATGTCCACGGTAGAGAAGGAGGAGCAGGAGGAGGTTGTGAGGTATCACAATTACCAGTAGACCTCCAGGTGTTCATCTACCACCCCCTCCCCCTTACCTACTACTACTACTCCTCCAGCAGGTATTCCAGGTGTGCAAGCATGTGCACACCACACACCATCGTGCAAGCATGCTGCGTCTGTCGCACGTGCTCTGATCAAATGGAGAAGCTGGGAGGTCACCTCTGGAGCAAGTCCACCTCTCTGGTCCACCTCCCACCCAGGTTGTGCAGGAGGAGGAGGGAGGAGGAGGGAGGAGGGAGGAGGAGGAGGAGAGAGGAGGAGGGAGGAGGGAGGAGGAAAGAGGAGGAGGGAGGAAGGAGGGAGGAAGGAAGGAAGGAGGGAGGGAGGAAGGAAGGAGGGAGGAAGGAAGGAGGAAGGAGGGAGGGAGGAAGGAAGGAGGGAGGAAGGAGGGAGGAAGGAAGGAAGGAGGGAGGAAGGAGGGAGGAAGGAGGGAGGAAGGAGGGAGGAAGGAGGGAGGGAGGGAGGAAGGAGGGAGGAGGAGGGAGGAGGAGGAGGGAGGAGGAGGGAGGAGGGAGGGAGGAGAGGAGAGGAAGGAGGAGGATAGAGGAGGTGGGAGGAGGAGGGAGGAGAAGGAGGAGGAGAAGTGGAAGATTGTCTGAGACCACTGTCATTCCAGCTAAATCGATCAACAATTGTTTTTCAAGTATATCCTTCTTTGAACCTTTGCACTGTAGAGTGGATGATTTAGTAACAACGAAAAAGAATTTCGTATAAATTTCTTCTGTTTTTCCCAGAGATTGTCATTGGTGTTGTGAATTGGACTAAAAAGGATTAAGAGTGCAATGTGTTACTGATCTAGGCAGACTTTAGTCAGATGACATATGTGATGTCTTCCACGAAAATGAGTCACAAGTCGCCAAATTGATATTTTTCAAAGTGTTTTACAAGATCTATTTGTTGGACCGTTCTCATGTTCAAGGTGCTTAATTTTCTTCGTACCATGAATACACGTACTAAATTTCAAAACTGTGTATCAAATGTATCCATGCATTTCTAAGGTCATTTTATATAGTATATTTAGCTGCTTTACTAGTTGCAACCAGTTTTTTTAACTGTATTTTATCCCCATTTTCGAGTAATCTAAGAGGATTGGTGAAGGAAAACCGTCTTCATTGACGAAGGTGGTTCATGATTTTATTTCTCACTAGAAGCAACATTAAATAGAATGTGTCTTAATTTTAACAGTACTGCGATATGTAGTCATCTTAATCAATGAAACATTGGTCAAAATAAATAGAAGGGTTTTTTTTCTGCAAATAATTTAAAGGCCTTGTTATCTTTACTGTTAGTTAATTCAATATCGAGTAGCATGTATAAATGCATCCCAATTCTGCTAGATACTTGACTCGTGTCAAGTCGTGACTTTTGTCATGTGTGAGATGTAAAAATGAACCATTATCACTATTTGTCTACTCATGAATGATCATTCTGAACCTAACCTCTCCTCCCACCCACCCTAGCTCCCACCCTCCCTCCCTCCCTCCTCCCTCCACCAACTAAAAAGAATTCCTGCTTGTCAAAAGCACCAGTATATGTATGTGGGTGAAGTCGCAATAAAATGTACAATTCACCTTCACCGATTCTCTCAAATAACCCAAATTTCAGACGAAAACAAACTTCAAAACACAGCTCAACCTAACCAAACAGATTGCTAGAATCAATGCAATGCCGAATATACTCAAATTTACCTAGTATTGACCAAATTGCAGCACAATTTAGCAGAGTTTAATAAATGTGTAGAGCTGCCAATTGTGCATTTTCTGACCATCTGACCCATGTAGAGCAGTATCTGGAGATGCTGGAGGAGTAGAAGGAGGAGGAGGAGGTGGAGGGGACCAGCTGGCACTCAGCCTAAGCTGTCACCATTCTCTGTCTCCTCCCTCCAGTAGTAGCAGCAGTATATAGAGGTACAGGAGGTGTACTGGAGGAATGTCCACATCCACCAGTTGGTATTTGGTTTATGCACCAGGTCTACCATACATATACTCTATCTCAACCCTAGATGAGCAGGCCTCAGGCTTGTTGCATAACATAAAGTGTTTGTTTGTTTCTATATGTGGGTCAGATTTTCAGAAAATGTACAATTCAACTTCGCCAATCTTCTCAAATAACCCAATTTTCAGACGAAAATAATGTTCAAAATACAGTTCAACCTAACCAGACAGATTGCTAGAATCAATGCAATGCCGAATATATACTCGAATTTACCTAGTATTGACCACATTGCAGCTTAATTTAGTAGAATGTAATAAATGTGTAGAGCTGCCAATTGTACATTTTCTGAAAATCTGACCCATGTATATAATGTGGGGAATTTTTCACTTTCATTTGTCCAAGTTAAGGGACAAAAGAAAATGAATTGTATAATGTATAACTTAGAAACCCTAGTTTCTTTTTTCTCTCCGGCTCAGGACCCAGTGTTATACCACCTTAGGGGGAATTGGGGAGCCATGATTTAACTCATAACTATCTTACACTGATGTAACTGCTCGTTAACCTGAATAGAAATGATTCAAAAAAGCAAAACATATGCTTCCTTAGCTAGCTTTCATTGCTAAACTGTTTTGGTTTGGTTTTTCTTGTCAGGCCAATAGTAATATTTAATTACAAGTGACACAAAGAAAAACCCACAGAATCCTTCAAGGATGTTTTCACTCGCTGCCTTCAATAAAAACAAAGCTCTACTAATATCATTACATCAAAACACAATGACAAAGACAATACAATCCTAGATTTGTTAATCAGATTTCAAGATTAAATATAGATTAAGATGATGTATGATAACTGGGGTTATGTTTATGAGGAATACATATATTTTTAAAAGAACTGTGCACCACCGTGATGCATACACTTTCCTTGTTTGGGAAGGGAAACTGGAGGCCTCCTCATTGCCGCACCTGAACATCCACCTCCTCTTCCTCCTGCAGTCTCTCCACCTGGAAGTGTGCACAGATGGGAGTGAAGATGAGACAGGATGAGGTCCAGTGTTGTGTCCAGTGTTGTGTCCAGTGTTGTGTCCACTATTGCGGCCCATCAATACTTATCATAGTCTAAATGGACAGAAAGTCCAGCCTGACACTTTACACATCTCTTCCCGACACACACTTTGTTGGTTTTTACTTTTTGTATCAAGATCTTGTCAAGAGTTTTTTTTGTTAGGTCAGGCTGTTGTATTTGCGACAATACAAGTCATGTCTCATATAGGATAATTGGTAAATATTGGTATATGATATGGACCTTATTGGTCTGAGGAGTTGGCATTAAAAATTTAGCTGTTTATTCAATGTATAAATAGGAGAAATACCCATTGTTACCACAGTCTTTCTGAGAAGGGTGATTAAAAATAAAAGATGTTAAAATCTGAGAAGTTGAAAAATCATAGGAAGGCCTCTCATGTGTAAGAAGTAATTCTTCATATTTAACAAGGGATAAATCACAATATCTGTGCTATTCAACTAGGAATTGTTTACTCTTTAGTTAACCTGTATTAAATAATATACCCTCTAGAATAATTAAGTAGTATTAAACATAATCATTATTGTATGAGCTCAAACTGGAGAGTTACAATAGGGGATTTGCATGTCTCACTGCGCATGTCTATGACAGTGCATGCTGGGATAAATTCAGTTCAAATCTGACATACAAATATTTAGCAACAATTTTATGGAAAATCCCAAGAATGTTTTCAACAATATCATAGGTTGTGTAAATGATCTATAGAAACCAAATGCATGATGGGAAAGATGAAGTTGTTTGTTATAGAAACATCTAAAACACATGGATATTAATATTGGACCACTGATAAATATTCCAAGCTAAAAATAACATGTTTTCTCTAGATTTTATACAGTACCATTACTCCCATAATTCCATGCGATTCAAGATTCAAAATGGCGGCTATGCAACTCCCCTATTCAAGAAACTTCATACCTATATGAACTAATGCATATAAAATCATATAGCCCAGTGCTAATAAGGATGCTATACACAGTCTAGGTCCAAACCCTCAGATCAGATTAGAATGGTATGTCAGTGATTAGACGCCTACTTCACTAATCGGTTTCCTAGCCTAGGACTAGGCGTTCTAATGGGTTTTATAATGACATTTTGCGGTCTTTATGGAATTATAATGGCACTTTACGGTTTGAGGCGAGAAGCTGACCCTCCGTTTGAAGGGACTCTCCCATCTTTGGGCCTAGACTGTACACTCCCATTGAGGGATCCTGATATTTCATCCATAAACCCACAGCGCATGATAGATGTTATGTGTAACAGGGTCTGACAATTCCCTTCCTACCTGACCCCAACCTCAGCTAGAACTCTATCATTATATACATAAAGACTAATATGTAGGGTGGAGGGCTTTCTAACCAGGGATTGGAAGTAGGTGGGGGGCACTACTTGACTCTCAAGGAATTATAAATTCTTACTTAAAATTAAAATGTTCCTCCCAAGGTTTCTACTGCGGGAATACATTAAAAGATTGCTTAAACTTATGTTCAAATGTTTCTTATTTGGTATATTTGTGTTAGCCTCATATAGCTGTAAAATACTGTGTGAAAGTCAAAGTTTTTAAAACAAATTACAAAATTAATTGAGTGTACTCCCCCCCCCCCCACGTCAATGCCTCCCTTTACTCCTTCTCTACAATCATAGCTTAACTTTCCCATGCATGCTGAGTACGATTAGTGGGGGTTTTAAGTGCTCAAGCGTGGCAACTCTAATTTTCCACATTTCTATACATGTAAATTTATACATTTATATACTGAAAACATATCATAATTACAGGTATCAAACTAATGACCGCATGCTATCAATCAACTGCTGTAGTTCCTCTGATGTATGTTTTGTGCAGGTTTGAATGGGAAATTCAGCAATTGTAGGATGTGTGAGGCATGATGATTTATTGATACTTCCTACTGTGATTCGGCAGTGGGGTGGTATTATTATTCCCACATCTATTTTAAAGCTGCATTCCCTTTACGACAGAAAACATCTTAGCAAGTTTAGTCATATGATGACTTATAGGACTGATTTATTAATATTCTGCTGCTGGTATATATATATGTTGTTAACGACATTTAGACAAGAATTTAAGTCGAAATTTCAGAGTGAAAACGGCCTCTGGTGAGCGATAATAAGTGATGCGAAATATAAATGTGGACTTTCATGAAGCCCTGTAGCAACACCAACCGGACAGAATCATGCAAAACGTTGGTATCAGGGACCACATGCATCGATTTGATATAAAGATTTGATATATGGCATCGTGCTTATGCGGACGAATCTCGTCCAATAAATTTTCGATTATTGCCGGCGAGTTCCATTCTATATTTATTATATGGGCATAAAACTTGATGTGTAAAATCTGAAAAAAGTAGCCGACTTGGTGACGAAGTAGTTCATATAGATATATGGCATCGTGCTTATGCGGACGAATCTCGTCCAATAAATTTTCGATTATTGCCGGCGAGTTCCATTCTATATTTATTATATGGGCATAAAACTTGATGTGTAAAATCTGAAAAAAGTAGCCGACTTGGTGACGAAGTAGTTCATATAATATACCCATGTGCATCGATCAATAGATGTATATATTCTGTAAATATTACAACTCAATTATAAAAGTGTGTTGAAAGTGTATTAAAAGAACTTTTCATACAATGATATCCGTGTAGATTCATCGAGTTTCTCCAAATATAAGTTCGTGCACAGAACCTGATCATATTTCATAAATTGAGATTTACACAGTCTATATTAATACCAAAACGTTATCACAACTTCTATGGCAGGTTTAATATATCAGGATTTACAACCGTTCAGTTTATAAGAGCCCAGAATCCATATATCAAATATCTATGATCATATATTAGTCCCCCTGCACCTGCTCAGTCACCTGTTTGATGTGGATATTTGTCAACATATCAAACTTCACCCTACAACTGGCCGAGAAAGGTTGGCCGTATTGTGCCAGCAAGGCTCAGGTATCACAAATGCTGTATCCTAAGGTGACACACACTGGACATTCAGTAAGAGCCTTGGTGGATTTATTAGCACGGACCTTGCTTTCTTCAGGGGTAGACATGCATGGAGAAATGGGGCTAGTGGTAAAAGGGTTCTGTACGTAGGTTCGCTGTTGGATCCTTTGTACCTCATATGAACGGCAATATATGGGTCAGATCTTCAGTAAATGTACAATTGGCAGCTCTACACATTTAGGCAATTCTCCTAAATTAGGCTGAACAATGATGAATACCGGATATATCTGAGTATATTTGGTATTGCATTGATTTAAAGTATCAGTTCTGTTGTGTTACACTGCATTTTGAAGCTCATTTCTGTCTTAAATGTGGGTTATTTGAGAGGATTGGTGAAGGCGAATTGTACATTTTCTGAAAATCTGACCGTTATATACATAAGGGCCAAATCTCCACCAGGATGTGTACAATCTAGTGCTCTGTTCAAAATTTCACACAATTCCGAAAATAAACTTGAAATATGAAATATGTTTAGTTTGTTGCGTATTGTGTTGAAGTTGAGGTATGTCCTCATAAGAGTAAGTGCATTTTTTATCTCAATTTAGTTACTATTTTTTGACAATTTTGGGTGGTTTGTGAGTTCCAGTTATACATGTTCTTAAGTCCTGGACCATATAAATTGCACCTGTGTGATACCACTACTACATGGCGTGGCATTGCCATATTGGTATATTGGCAGGTAATGTCATGGGGGCGTTTTACCCTTTATTTGGTGAATAGCCATATACCTCTACCATGTACACTCCCGGAAAGATGGGCTTTTGATGTTCCTTGACAAGGTTTCAGTTGCATGTTTTAGTGATACTGAAATCAGCTTTGACTTATTGAATATTCCTTCCACTGACAGTGACTGGGTCTTTGAAGAAGTGCTGATACAGTTCCTTTCACGAAGTCAGATCACCATTGATTTTGTCTCACTAGTAATGGTCAACGTGTGAGAGCACGGCGCTGGTGGATGGGTATTTTAACTGTGTTCATATTATTAATATATGCCAACAGAATTGATGTCATAAATTTTTAGCACTATGTTTAATTAATAGATTTTATTTGATTATTACTGATTTGAGAATTTACGTAAAATATATATGATAAAATCAGGCCATACTGAGAATATTTATACGCAATGTATGGACATAGGTATGAACTGAATAAAATATTTGCAAAATCAAATCAAATCAGAATATCTTTTGAATAGTTTTAGCATTCCACCAAAGCAGCCAGATATCAAAATGTTTTGGTTTCTTTCAGGAACATCCTTAACTGACTCCATCACACACTTAACATGTTTTGCTTTCTTCGTGGAATGTTGAATTATGGCTAAAGCTATAGATTTCAATCATGTCCCAAAGACAGCGACTCAAAAGAGGGATCTTCATAAAGCTTCCAATTTCTATAATACTTACTTATGAGTGGGTCTCTTGTTATTCTCACCTTAAAATCTATTACAAATCTGGGTGATGACTCTAGAGGCAATTGCATTTGACAAGAGCATGAAAACAGCCTGGGGTTTATCACTGAAGTAGTCTTGGGGTCCCACAAGGTTCACTGCTGTCCCCTCTCACATAAAAAGGTCTTGCTCCAGTGAAGAAGCGCATATTTCCCAGGATAATCCTATCTACATTGTAGAGGACAAATAGGAATTAATCATATCAAATCAGATCAGAAGAAGCATTATTCAATTTGGCATTAATGGTTCACCAGTCATATCTGGTCAATGACCGAACGAATGTTTGAGAATTGATGTCTATGGAATGTGTAATTCCACATATGAATAAGGATTTGTATAGAATCCTGGTTCAATTCCTGTCGTAAAGTCCCACATCAATTCCTATGTTGTAATTATGTCACTTACAGGCCCTAATGATGACAGTTTACCTTTGGCTTGGAGGACTAAGAATGGAATTGATTCATTGATTTATTCCCAGGATTTATGAGCCAATGTGTAAGCAAATGTACAAATGGACTTAGTAAATCTCAAATGGAAAGAAAATGATGAAACTAGGGGCCAAGACTCTCCTTTATGATTTAGATTCTAAATATATTGCTCAAGTACAATATTGTGTAGACAATTTAGGGTTGAGTGGAATTCTGGATTTTTTATATCTTGATGCGATGGCCTTTAGAAATATCACTTGATTAAGCATTCAATATTAAACATGAATATCCTTTGCAAATTACTTAATTACGAAAAATATAAATTCGTTGAAGGAAAACACCAGAACCTTAATCTTGGGTATTTTGCTGATTTATGTTGGCATCTGTTGTTACATTGCTAGTCAGCCGTTTCGCCCGGTAATTTAGTCTTCTCTGGGTACTTATATCAATGCACTATATTATTCTTTATTTATTATTAGATTAGATTAGAAAATTGTTTATTCATCACTGAGTTATGCAAGTACAGAAGCAAATGTGACAAAAGGGTCGACTAGCTTATGGAATGAGAAATTCCATGTTTTCCCACTGTTACCTTTTTGGAGAGGAAAATATAAGAAGGCTAATAGAGAATGATTATTCCACTGCGAGAAGTACATAAATATAAAGTAGGACAAAGGCGAGAATAAGGCCCCCACCTTCATGGTCAGTCTTCCAGCTCACCCCTGAAATTCTTCTATGAAAACAACCGTTAGGTACATAATGTGGCTAAAGGTTTGTATTGAAATCTATAAAGCTTCACCCCACGAATGCAAAATAGCAGATGTGAGCCCACTAATTTCTTTCTAAGGCTAGCTACAGGACAGGATTTTCCCAGGATTATCGGCTATTGTCTGGAATAGAAAGACGAGATAATGGGAGCGCCTATTTATCGGTCCTATATATATATACTTGTGGTCCAGTGGCGATGATCTTTTGGGAAGCCAAACAAGTTATGGGTCAGATCTTCGAAGAATGTACCATCGGCAGATCTATATATTTAGTAAATTCTGCTAAATTAGACTGAGAAATGGGCAATACTCAGTATATCTGAATATATTTGATATTGCCTTGATTCAAACAATCTGTTGAGATATGTGAAGCCAAATTTTGAACATGATTGTCTTGTCTTAAATTTGAGTTATTTGCGACGATTGACGATTGGAGAGGGCAAACTGTACAATTTCTGACGATTTCACTCATATAATTATACTTGTGGTCCAGTGGCGATGATCTTTCGGGAAGCCAAACAAGTTATATTCCCAATTTAAATAGCTTCTGACTAATTTATGGAAAGACTTGTTTAGAAAGGCACTCATCGGAAGGTCGTGGTACTGAAAAACAAAATTAATTAAGTTATGCATACTTTCTTACAACTTTTGTTATATTTATAAATATAATTACTTCTTTTAATCAATTCTATTTGAGTTCAATTTCAAGAGATTTATGTTTTCATGAACCTGAATACAAAATCAAGTACAAATTTGCGTTCCTTATGTCAATACCTAAAATGGTTCTAGGACAAAAAAAGCGGTTTGGATTTTAAAAAGCCTTACCCTACACCTACACTAAAACAAAGCTAAATTATGTAGTCACCCTTGCTATAGTTCCTGATAGCACGAGTTAGGTTTTCTGGCTGAGTGGTTGCCGCGGGGCTATAACAGTATTTTCACATTACACTACCATTATCTTCACCCAACAGTGCAGTCACACAAATCATCTTTCTTGCAGCAAAGACACGTTTTTGTGGCCGGAGAGACCGAGGGCTTATTCCATGCACTAGCCCTTGGGACGGACTGCATGGGGTGCTGGTGTTAGTGTGTGTTTTGCTATATATGTAGGGGTTACTGTACTCTATGGGTGTTTGAGGTGGGGGGGGGGGGGGGGATTAGGGCGGGGGGGGGGGGGGGGGTGCCAGTCAACCTAGCTACTTATATTGGTTCTGTATGCCTGGTCCTGGGTAAGACACCTTAAAGTGCCTTTCTGTCTCTTTTTCTCTCTGTCTCTGTCTCTGTCTCCCTTCTTCTCTATCTCTATTTCCTGGGTATGATCATAAACTGCCTCCTCCTTAAACTGCTCTCCCGCCTTTGATATAACCATATTAAATGTGTTGATAAGGGCATAAAGCAACCAATCTCACTCACTCACCTGGTTCTGTATGGAAGGTAGGACCCGATTGTCTTAACCATTTGGGGCATACAGTCCGCCCATGACTTTGATTGAGAACATTGACATTTGTTTGAGGAGAGACATGATAAGGGAGAGAATACGTTATATTGTTGAGAATTCCGGGGACTTACAGGGAAACGGCTCAAATTCCTCGTCCCCGACTGATCAAAATAAATGTCCATCATTTTGATCTTCCTGCAGGGAGATAAAGTGCAGGTAAACCAGAACAAGGGATATTCGAGGGAGGATATTGATAAATACATATATATATCATGCTGAATAAATAGTAAGGGAAGTAATTTAATTTCCTTAGTTCTGTTGAGAATGAGAGACAGACAGGGAGGGAGAAGCGAAGAGGGAGAAGAGAGGGAAAGAGCGAGAAGGGAGACAGAAAGGGGGAGAGATAGACAAGAGAGAGGAACGATAGGGAGGTAGGGGCTGAGTAATAGGAGAATTAGGTAAGGGCAGAAGGATGGGAGAGGAACGAAAATGTGTGTGTGTGGTGGGTGGAGAAAGAAAAGAAAAGAAAAAAATGAGGAGAAGAGGCAGACTCAGTTTGCTGCATTTAGAGGGGGTCTGGGGGCCCTTTCGTCCCCTCATATCACTTAATTATGACAAGGTCAAAGTGTGGGAGACGTGTAGGGCTACAGCTTGGGGGCAGGGTGATAGGATGAGAAAATAGCAGGTTTAGCTTGACAGGAGTTGATTGGACCTATGTGAACATGCTCCGCGGGTGTCAAATGGTCAGCCATAGCCAGAAACTATCACTTCTGCGACAAGACCATTTAAACCCATTGAGGAGGCGCTTCAACCCACAGGAATTTTGGTTCAAATTGAAATTGAACTTCCATCAAAAGCTGATTGCATTTACGAGGGCAGCGGCGTGGGACACTGTTCAGGGGTTTTGCGCAGTTCTCAAAATCTTAACTTTCTGTTTTTCGAATTAGAATTTAGAGCAGTTTCAGAAATTGTTGACTTCCTTGGATAGTGTAGTCTATATCACACTGTCAATTCAAATGGTTCTCCACAGCAGACCTGCTGCTATGTTCCATATGCTCCAAATGTTGACTAGTATTCCCCGTGAATCTCAAAGAATAGAGTTCCATTTGGACCGATTGAAGGTTCCTACCACATCAACAAACGCCAAGAACCTCTGAGGGTTTTCCGTGCATATGAGTACAAATGTACAGTTCACCTTCCCCAATCTCCTCAAATAAACCAAATTTAAGATTGAAATTAGGTTCAAAATACAGTTCAACATAACCTGACAGCTTTATTAAATGAATACAATACAGAATACACCCAGATATGCTCAGTATTTATCATTTTTCACTCTAATTTAGCAGAATTTGAGAGATGTGTCGAAATGTAGATTGTGCATTTTCTGAAAATCTGACCCTTATGAGCTTTTATTGTAAGAATACGCCATGCATTCAGTGGGCTATTTTCCCTTCTACAGGTCTTTCACTCCTTTCAACTTTGCTTACAACTTCTCTTCTCTCCCTTCCCCTCTCTCCCTCCCAGTACCTATACTTAAGAGCGTCATGCATGCAATGCCTGCGACTGTGATATATAGCAAATTGCCCCTGCATATGACATGGGAAAAATAGCCCAACTTATTACATTTGAAGCTTGGTTCCCAGCGCATTTTGACATAACGCTGAGTTGACATGCAAATTACCGGGAACTAATAGGCACCCAGGAACACTTCCCCCTCCGGAATTCCAGGACATATTTCATGGGGACCTTCCTGGCCCCAGAATTTCAATATGTAATTTAATCAATTAAATCTGTCCGCTTTGTATGTATGTCAGATGCTTTTGTTTCAAGTGATTATTAAAACTTAGGACGCTAAAGATAATTAACTGGTTCGGTAGACCCTTAGGACATGCAACCCCAATCTTTGAGACTATTTTACAATCTAATTTGACTTTGAAGTTCAGGACTGCGGTCGTTAGTTTGCATGTGAAGGTATTTAGACTTTAACATTTGGCCAATATCCCAGGACGTTAATGGATCCCGGTGATAGGTCCACATTATTTCAATCTCGTAATCGTGGACTCTTCTCCTATCTTGTCATTAGTGCTTTATTTTGTGTAGTGGAATAAGTCATAAATAAATCCAGTTGGATTCAAAGCTCACAATAGTTATGTGTTTCCTCTCAATGAAAAACGATAAATTCAAAGGTTCAGAAGTTAGTTTGTTAAGCATTTGAAAATATTTTGACGGAGTATGTGTGTTATATCTAAATCCAGCAAGCGATCCTGTTCTAATTCAATGTATTACCACCTTCGATGCGTTAAATCCTGCTAAATTGTCTACATGAGCCATAGAATCTTTTATAAAGTGAATATTAATAAAGCATCCTCATCCCATTCAAGTATATATATGTTATTCTGAAAATATTTTTATAAACGCTGGGGGGTAAAATCACTTCAAAAGTCCAGAACAGGTTTGCGCATACCTTCACTTGCCCTGGTTCACAAAATGCTTTTACTTTCAATGATGTAATCTATTTTGAGTTAAAACTCAATTGCTGCCCTCAAGGAAGGCCAATGGGAAGGGATTACCGCTATTTAGGGGTAGAAGGTGGGCAGATTTCCATACAAACCCATGATCAGCTGTCGTTAAGATGGTGTACTTTGCGGTAGTTAACCATGTCAATGAGACCTAAGGACTTAATGGCATTGTATGCAAAGGTCTGGGGAAGGGATGGAAATCTTTTACAATTCCCTTTCCCTTTTGCACTGCCAGCAGGGGGGCGTATTAAGGAAGAATGGCAACACCTATGTTTCTCCTAATTCACCTGTGCCTCGGAAGGTGACATTCTGGCTTCAATGTTGTCATGTTCTGTGTTTCGGGGTTAGAATGCACTTGGGTCAGATTTTCAGAAAATGTACAATTCAACTTCGCCAATCGTCTCAAATAACCCAAATGTTAGACGAAAATAAAGTTCAAAATACAGTTCAACCTAACCAAACAGATTGCTAGAATCAATGCAATGCCGAATATACTCGAATTTACGTAGTATTGGTCAAATTGCAGCCTAAATTAGAAGAATTTAATAAATGTGTACAGCTGCCAATTGTACATTTTCTGGAAATCTCACCTACTTTTTTGCACAACTAAAGTTCTATTCTCAGCCAAATCTAACTGAAACGTCTTATCTTCTTTTTCAGTACTATATCCCATGCTACCTGCGGTGTACCATTAGGTCGGGATGCTGTATATATAAGTAACTAATCACAGGTATGTGTACCACTAATGAATCTAATTACAAATTTGCAATTAGTCGAGGAATTAAAAACATTATCGGAAACAATATTTCACTCAATGAATTAAAATCGATTAATAAAGAAGGGTACAAGGTGCCGGTAATGGCAAATTTCCAATTACTACGCCGCGTACCGGAAAATTGGGCGAGTGATCGAAAGACATAACAAGTTCAGGTATGGTTTCGGCTTATGCGGATAGGAACAATATGGACCTAGATTGAATCAAAAACTAAAAAGAAAAGGATAACATCCTCTAAAGTTCAAGCATGTGCTGTGTTTTCAGGGCAAATTCTCCTTGTGGTCCATGAGTTCAATTTCCTAAAGGTACTTTTGCACATGCGCAATGTGGTTGCGCACAGTCTACTGCGCACTAGGCCTAGAACACCACCTGAACTTACACCTTAATTAAGAGTGTTATCTTATGTTATAAACACAAAGGGTATATTGATAAGATTAGTCAATACAGAGATAATGAGTCCGAAAGTCGAAAATGTACAATCGATATCTCTACACATTTAGCAAATTCTGCGAAATTAGGTTGACAAATGATGAATCCTAGAACTTTAGTTTATTTCGTATTTTTTGATTCAGAAAGTCTGTTTGATTTATGTTGAACTGTATTTTGAACCTCATTTTTTTCTTGAATTTGGGTTATTTGAGAGAATTGGTGAAGGCGAATTGTACATCTTTAGGTGATTTCACCCAGATGTGTACTAAAACGTCTACACCATCCATGTTTGGAAGCATACATGTACCCTTGGGGTAATTAGAGGTTACTAAATGTCTGGGCGTGTTCCTTGAGCCTGCTCGCAAAAACTACCTTCTTAATTACCTTGCCATCAGCTGCCTTCTACTCCTCTCCTTCAAAGAAGCTTTGTGTGTTTTTATTTCAATATTTCAGCTCTTCTTTCTTTTAAATGTTCCTTCTACATTGCCTGACACTTTGGAAGACTGTTTGAGTGGCATTTCCCCCGTGGCTTAACGGTGAAATTAAAGATCTTGGACAAAAGGTTGGCTGTGGACGTTACGTCATGGAGTCCATGGACTGGAATCCTAAATATTGTTATATTATTATGGTTTTCTGGGGAATGGATCGGTCAGCATTCGTAGGTTATTATCCACGAGAAGGGCTACTTTGCGTAGGCACAATAGGGGAGTTTGACACCAAACTACATGCAATAGGGGATATGCATGTCTATTATAGTGCATGCTGGGATCGATTCCGTTCAAATCCGACATGCAAATATTTGTATAAAAGAAATGCAATGGTCTTTTCACCTATATGTAAATGATGTATAAAACCAAATGCATTAATTTTTTTTTCATAATTTCATAGACAGAATTGCAACCATGCCTCCATACATACCCGCTTACATGAAGTAACAGAAGAGCAAGTACTATCACATATTCTGGCTCTAATTTCAACTGTTTTCTCAAGCCACTCCCCGCAGACATTAAAAGCTTTGTAATAACCTGCCAAATTCCCAGCGACAAAAGACGACAGTTACTCACAAGCCGATGCCCAGTGAATTGTTGTTCCGCTAAAAATCTTTTTAAAAAATCTCTAGGGAGATTGTCGCAGGAAGAGTCGGCATGCTAATGAGGCTGCCTCATTGGCAACGATTCACTGCAGTGACCCCTGATTCTTTGATTGCCAGCGGGTTGCCATGGCAAAGGTGGCAACGAAGGTGAGATGTGTCGACGCACCTCATTGGTCAGGGATGATCAATCCGACACCTTGTACCTAGCGTGTCCCTGAAGATTGTCCATGTTATGAAAAGGCTTTGGTCCAGCCATACAGCTGGTGTTTGTCTAATCATGTGTTGTCTTTTAATGCGATTGATGTAACTCTTGTGCTGAAGGCAAGGAGAGGATAATGGGTTAAGGAAGGTGGAAGTGACGACTAAGTGCTACTGTGTGTCAAAGTCGTTATTTCTAGCCTTAAAAATATAGGCTTGAGCTCTGATTGGAAGAATTGGGTTGCTGGGGAAGAAATCTATCATGGAATTCAAGTTGAGATAATTGAGATAATTATTGAGATTAGGAAAGAATTACACATAATTATCGCAGATAGAATCTGTCAGAAATTATCAGATATGTGTGTACAGTTATAAAAGTAATAATATCAATATAAATGATAGTATCATTTATCCTATATGCAGCTGGAATGTTAAGCCATTAGCGCAGTGGGCGTTCAATCACTGACATACCATTATCTGATCTGAGAGGCTTACAGCCTAGACTGCATTGACAACTTCCTATTTTAGCAACTGGTAAATACCTTTACATTGTCTTCAAATCAGGATACAACACATGTTAGTCACTCAGAATCTGTGGACCCAGTGGGCATATGTGATGTGTTCCAGGGAAATGAGTCACAGGTCGCAAAAATGATATTTTCCAAAGTGATTTATTCACCGGATCTCTTTAATGGAATGTTCTAATTTCTCGGGGGTTTAGCGCTTTGAGTCATATTTCAAGACTGTATTAAGTATATACCTGCGTTTCTAAGGTGATGCCATGGAGTTTATTTAATTACTTTACAGGTAATTGCCCACCCAGAAATATTGCATCCTTTTTTTAAACATAAATATAACATAAGATATAGAAGTACATATTAGATGTCCTTAATGTTTACCATCATTGGAATCGGCTTGATCTCATCTTTTCAAATATGATGATATCTCAAAATCCTTATTTTGTACTTGTGACTCATTTCCCGGTGACATATCACATATATGGGTGAAATCTTCACCAATTCTCTCTTTGCAGCCTAATTTAGCAGAATTTATTAATGTGTACAGCTGCCAATTGAACATTTTCTGAAAACCTGACCCATATAATTATCCATAGGTACGCCCATGTCACCATATAGTCAGAAATAGACAGCACATGCCCTGCTGACCGTCTGTCAATAGAATGAAATAACATTCAACATGAACATCAAGCTATTCTTCCCGCAGATGGTTTGCCTTTAATATAGGCTGAGTAATCCCATTCAATTGCCTTTGTTCTGTCATCACTAACATAAATACGTCCATGTCTACACCCATTCTTCCTGTACAGAACAAGCAAGTCGTTCTCACGTTTACTCCCAAATATTGGGAGTTCTTATTGGGAGGGCTGAGTCCCTACATTACTAAACCCCTTGTTTATGGTTACATAAGGGAGGGAACAAGTAGCAGCACCCCAACCCAAATACAAACATGACATTTGGGGATAAACCAATAATGACAGGGAGGCAATGGGGCTCTGCAAATATCATATATATGCTCTTGTAGGCTGATTTCTATAGGTCTCTATTTTAAAGCAGAGCAATTGTGGGCTAGATAAGAAGGGTCCTTAGTTGGTGAATATAAACTACCTGTATTTAGCCTTACAAAATCATATATTTAGCAAATTTCCCCTGTTTGGTACTGGATATGGTATTTTTGCTAGAGTCTAAATATTACTTTTTGTGCATGCACAAGGATAAGGGAAATGTACACAAATATAACTCCGACCCAAACTAAGGAATTTGAATCATATCATCTCATCTACAGGTTGTTATTTTGTGCTAGAAATATTGATATTTGAAATTACCTTTATAGCCCATTTTTCATAAACCCGGATTTGGAATGTAATCCAAAAACTTTAAAATGCTACTATCGGATGTTCAGCCGATTCCAATCTGATCCTGTATCAAATAAATAATGATGAATTTGACCCGATTTGGGTATATGCCGTCTGATTAGGTCACGGTTTCCAAAATTCGATCGAAAAATAAAATAAAATCGATTTGAAGAAAACATCAGATGTAGTGGCACACTAAATATTCTTTCCAAATCACTTTTCGGACCTCATTGTAAGATAGAGGCCTATAAACTTCCCTTTTCTAAATCCCAGAATCGTCTCGATTGACTGAGTGGGAAACCTTTAAGGTTAATTATCCATTCATTAACGTCGGGCCCACCAGTAATTAATGTGCATGTGAACTGGAAACCATCCACCTAGTCTAAATACTGCAAAATTGAGATGATTATTCCCGGTTTTCACTCCAATTAACCAACAAAAATTCAATAATTGTTTCACCTGTTTCTTCCATGACAAAATCAAAAACTATTATTGACAAAAAACGACCGGTGAGTGCGTGCATTCTTTTCAATTAATTAGTTCCGTCAATACTGGTGTTTTAATCAATCTTTTTCCAATAAAGTGACTTCTGAGCTTTTAGGGAATAATTTCATTGTGCGATGAAAACGCCAGCTCGTGCTGCCCCATGTTATTGTATTATTGTTTGCTTAATCTGAAAAGTTAATTCAGAATGCAATAAAATAACTCTTGAGTTTCAATGAGAAGGCTTAAGCATCACATTCCATTCATACCTGGCTTGAACTAGCTTCAATAATATAATATTTATCAACAATACCGGAGTGTATTTGACTTTTTCCCATGCTAAAAGGAATCCAGGTTTGAGGGGGATGTAGGAAGAGATTTCTGACACTCTCCCTTCCCCCTTAAGCTTACCCCTACCCTTACACCTTCCCTTTTTCGTGGCCCCATTGTTCCTTCTAGCTATCCCTTATCACAATATTATCTCTGGTATAACACTGCCCGGGGCAAAGCCTCCAGGTCATCGACAAAGGGCGCTAAAACCTTCATGCTTTTATGCTAAGATGGGGATAAAGAAACTTTTGTCTTTAGATTAACTTGTGGGAAAATAAAGGAACCTATAAACAAGGGAAACAGAGCAGGAAAATGAAGCCAGTTAGCAATTGATACCTTTTAACATGTAAAGTGATTGTTACTCGGCTAAGGTGAATGTATGCGCCGCGGTTATGTTAATATTGCGCTTGGCAAAGGCTTCATGCCAAACGTCCTCATAAACTGGGCTTTTATCAGGACGTTTGGAAATAGCATAGGGAGATTTACTACCCCAGAAATGACACGTTATGTATAGAGAAAAAAAAGTGAGAAAATGTTCATCATTCATTGGGAAAACGATGGAGTCGTTGTGTTTTATTTATTACAATAGTCTCACGCGATTTCTATACAGCACCATCTCTGAGATGGTTGATAAATTCTTTATCATATTCTCAAAATACGAACTGGTAATACACGTTTCGTTAAAACAGGGGTTTCAGTGCAATGCAACACATGATGTCAATACAAATTGAACAACTATAGCAGTTGTATGTTTGAGTAATACTTGGGGGGATGATTTAGGAGAGTGAGTAGCATGCCTAGTCGTGTAGATTGGTGTATGAATATCTAGAATGTCCCCATAGTATCTCTGCCACATAATATCATTAGAAGAACAGATTAGACCTCTTAACTTTACATGTTCATAGCAGCTCTCCTACTAATTATACAGCTTATTGTGTTGGTTGTGCATCTTGTGTAGAGGTCTGTGGTTAATTATACAAGCAACATTATATCTTGTATATCAACTCATATCAGAAAAGACAACAATTGATTCTTTAATCGTCCATGTTTCATCCACTTCCTCGTCCTTCATCCGCTCGCAATTGGACCGTGAAGGCAATGTGAAATCTAAACTATAAAATCTGAACACCTTTGGGAAACGGCTGGCAAAGCCCACCTCCTTCTTGTTTTCATACCTGATAAATGAAACAACAAACAAAATCTAAATCTGGTTAATTCCTGACCACAAACCAAGAAATCGTGCTTCCTCGGGTTTTCTACTATATCTTTTCTCTTTTTTTCGAACTCGAAGAAACAGAAATTTAAAAGTAATTTTGTGCTTATTATGGCCATACATTTGAGATCAAGTATCCCTTTCCTTCCTGTCTCAATACCAACATACAAGACAACGTTACTACTCTACTGGCCAGTGCAATTAGGCCCCTCCCTGCCTGACCCATATTCTGTCAATCAATAAGACTGCCCTCTGGTGTCCTCGCCTGCACAACCTGCCATGTGTTGACAGAGTTTAGCATACCTGATAGTGGTCCGCTGCCAAAGGTCGGACAAGGGGCAAAATACTTGAGAGATGAGGACCCCAGGTCTTTGATCTGGGCGTGGATGTATGCGCCTGTCAGGGCTATTACAAATGTATTATGAAGGCTGGGCCCTTGTCATATCGAAGAGCTGAGATTTATGGATTGGAATAATCCTCTCTGCATATATATATTATATATTACATATTAATATGGGTCAGGGCGTTGGAAAATGTATAATTCTTCTTCACTAATCCTCCTCCCATTCAACCCAAGTCTACAAAGTTGTGGGTCAAAATGCAGTTAAAGATAATCGATCAGTTTCTTTTTAATCGATACAATACCAAAGATACAGCATTTTATTAAATGTGTAGAGCTGCCTATTGTAAATTTTCTGCTGGTCTGTATGTGTATCATGAGCCAGTCGACCAATGGTTAATAATCAGCTGTTTTCTTCATTTAGATCAGTTTTCAAACAAATACGTTTGATACAAAAATGTTTTTGTTATGGTCAACAATACGTACACCATTATCAGGTAGACGGACGATTACAAATATAAATATATCGTTTAGAATATTTTGCACAATTTTGTGATGAAAAAAACACCTGATATATTGGAGAAAATTGAAAATATAAGAGGCTGAGTAAAAGCCAATATTTTCTATAAAAAAACATTTTTAACTTTAATTTACTTTAGAATTTCTGACATTATTCGAGGCATCTATATCTCAATTGTACATCTCATGACCTCCCGAACCATATATTTAGGTTAATCTGGAATAGGTTCTTGTGGTGTGTATCAAAAGGATAGCCACACTTGAAATGAATATTTTTGCTGGGTACTTTATCACATTCTCAATGGCAGGCTAAAGATTAGGTTTTCATATTATATGACCTAGGGTGTATTGTTGGTGGGTCTGTATGAATGAATGAAATAATGAAAGGGGAAAGGCGATTCGGGTTTGATCGGCCTTGCTTTATAATCTATATAATCCTTACATTGTTGATCATTCGGAATGTGTCTAAATATTTATTTTTTACTGGAGGTAAGATGGATATTTTCTTTCTGATTCGGATTAACTACGAATGTGGGTTTATACCTGCATGAGTGGTAGTGTGTTCTTGTACCTCTGCTCAGGGGATGAGAATATGGATTAAATCACCAGAAAATGTACAATTCATCTTCACCAATTCTCTCAAATAACCCAAATTTCAGACGAAAATAAAATTCAAAATACAGTTCAACCTAGCCAAACAGATTGCTAGAGTCAATGCAATACCGGATATACTTGAGTTTACCTAGTATTGACCAAATTGCAGCCTAAATTAGCAGAATTTACTAAATGTGTACAGCTGCCAATTGTACATTTTCTGAAAATCTGACCCATATATTGGACATATTGGAATCTAACAATAGGAGATGGTCTCATAAGCTGCTCTGTATTTTAGTTGTGCTGAATCATAGGCTGTGTCCAAGTGAATCTACGTAGAAATATTTCAAAAGTAGATTCTTTATTCGGGATACGAAATGCAGTCTTAGCACTCTTACGTACAAGTATTATGTAGTTTTCCTCCGAGTTAACAACATAAGGTGGTTGGGATTATATAATACTCACTTAAAGAAATTTAACTTACATTACTCTGTGGTTTGGATCAAATTTCAATGATGGAAGCGAGAGAAAAAAGAATAAAGATGGATTTTGATGATCTTGGATGAGGTAGCGAGAAATTTGGCCATAGATCCAATAAAGGCAATAAATGTTATCATTGGCTTTAATATATTATACAGTTGGCAAAATAACCGATGGATTTCATCGTTACATTATTGAAAACGGAGTTTGCATGGAACACACTTTGGAGAGTCATAAGATATGATATAATATATAGTATCATATCTTGTTCAAAGAGGAACCTTTAGAATGGTGTCACAACAACTACAACCCTAATGTTGCAGTCTCAATCAATATCTTTGTCATCCTTGATTATCATATTCTCTCCCATAACACCAAGCATTATAAATAATATCCATTACGAATGATACATTAGAAATTATAAGAGGGATAACCTTACGTTCGTTTTTAATCTCTGTTGGGAAACAATGTGGTGTATTGCAAAACTAATATCACCCTTCTCTGGAGCGACCCGACTCGTACGGTGTACTGGTGTACATATGTATCAAACTAGGTCGAGGTTGATACCTCGCCGACTGGTACCTACCCAATGTTTGGGAATTGTGATTTTTATTCTGATTATGCCCTTCTCATCACTCTTTTATAACCGCTGTATAAAGAAGTTTATCTGCCTGATACCGTGTCTAAGACACAATACTAAAGTTTGCCAAGAAATGTATCTATTCTTATGTTTACTGACACGAAATGGTGTTGGATGATATTGACTCTATATGTAAAAGTAAAGGGTTATCGATTTGTTCACTAAATGTGAGATCATTTAGAAACAAGAGTCTGGAAATTCATGATCGACTCCTGAAAGGTAGTGTAAAAATTGTAGCTATACAAGAGAGTTGGCTTGACTCAGCTGACATAGATCAAAACCTGTTACATGATGACAGATATGGAATATTTAGATTTGATAGAAACATGACGATAGATGGGAGACTGAAGAAAGGTGGTGGATTGTGTTGCCTGATTGATAACACGTTTAAGGTTGATCCCTGGATTTTCGAAGAGAGGAATATTTGTAATAATAATATAGAATTACAGGTATTAAAAATAAAACCAGGTAATCGTAAGCAGATGGTCATTTTTAACACCTACCGCCCACCATCGGGACTCAAAGAAGTATTTATTAATGAATTATATGATGCCATCCTACATGTGAAAGGTGTCTCTCGAAATAGTGCACTGATATTGGTAGGGGACATCAATATAAATTTGCTTGACGTAAAGGAAGACATCCCTAAACGGTTCAGCCACATATTACAAGAACTGAACTTGAAACAGGTAATTAACACACCGACGAGATGTTATAAAAATGTCAATAATTTACTTGACGTCATAGCTACTAATCATCCCCACGTAAAGGAAAGTGGTACCGTTGAATGTAACATTTCTGATCATTATGTTGTCTTTCTAACTCTGAAAAAAACCACGTTACCCAGGTATGAGTCATATAGGTTTGCCAGGCGATACGAATCTCTTGACTGGGATGCCCTTAACGAATATATTATAACGCACTTTAATGACAACAGCCTATTCCCTGATAATGATAATTGTACGGATAGAATATGGGCTCGAATGAAAATGTTATTGTTGACTTTCCTTGATCAAAACTGCCCGAAGGTTAAAATAAAGATTATACGACGAGGGGCGATGATAGTTGATCGGATAACCCTGAATGGTATATTAGAAAGAGATAGATTATTCAAGCGGGCGCGACTAACAAACTCTGATATTGATTGGAACCTAGCAAAAAATGGCAGGAAAAATGCAGCTAGATTGGTCAGAGAAGCCAAAAAGCGGCATATTAACTCACTTTTACAGGAATGCGATAATAATAGTAAAAAATTCTGGAGACTTATCAACCGTATGACTGGTAAATCCACTTCCTCATTACCAGACAGTTTTTTACATAACGATACGAATATCACTGGAAAAGATGCAAGTGATACTCTAAATAAAATATTTAGAGATATGGGCTCAATATCGGATGCTCAAGGAGAAAACAGCTCTGTATTTTTGCAGGATGAGATTAACCCAAATGTTGTAACGCGTATATGTATTAATGAAGCTATGGTTCTGAAACAACTAGGATCGATTAATATCAGGAAAGGTAGTGGTTTTGATTGGGTGAATTCTGAAGTCCTAAAGTTTGTCCTTCAAAAAATTGCCAAGCATTTCACCAAATTGTTGAAATTATGTGTAAAAACGTTTACTATTCCATCTGAATGGAAAGAATACTCTGTAACACCTATCCCGAAATCTGGAAATCTGAGGCTTTTTAAAAATTTAAGACCGATTGCCCTGGTGCCTATACCATCAAAAATAATTGAACACTTTATCTGTGTGTCCTTACGACAACATATGGATTTGAACAAACTATTTTGTAAGGTACAAGGGGGTTTCAGGGAAAAACATTCAACAAATAGAACTGTTTATGAATTCTTAGAGCCTATGTTAAAAGGTATGGATGACGGGAAAGTGAGTATAGCGGCCTACTATGATGTTGCAAAGGCATTTAATTGTTTGGACCATGGTATTATGAAGAAAAAATTATTGTATTATAAGGTTAATCCTGCTATAGTCAAAATTCTTTTGAACTATTTAGCAGATAGGAAGCAACGTACTCTGTTGAATAATGTCTTATCTGATCCAGTCGCTATAAACATTGGTGTGCCGCAAGGAAGTTTGGTAGGGCCACTACTCTTCCTAATTTATGTCAACGACCTGCCAAACTGTTTTAATAATACAGATTATAACATCGAAACAAATTTTAGTATGTACGCTGACGACACTGCAGCAACAGTGACTGGCAGAAACTTAGAAGAATGTATAAGAATGGGTCAAAGGATATCCACTGCTGTCAATAATTGGATGAAGTCCAATAGACTATCAATAAATACAAGTAAATGTCAATATCAGATCATTGGCTCGAAAAGAAAACTTAATAAAATCGATTATACTTCACTAGGAAAGATTTATATTGAAGGGAAAGAAATCGATAGAATGCCTGTTGTTAGATATTTGGGTTATATGATTGATTCTAATCTTAATCTGAATGAGCATTTCCTCAGGATGAAGAATTTAATACAAATAAAAACGAACCAGTTGTCTCGTATAAGATATTTTATTGACAGTAGAGTAACCGAAAAAATAGTCAAGTCCCACATCTTGTCACTAGCTGAATACGGACTTCCATTTTATAAGCTAGCACATAATGTAACGATAAGGAAACTACAGAGTGTGATTAATAGATGCGTAAGACTAGTCTATAGGAACGAGATGTTAACTATTACAGACTTACAGGAAAGGCTGAATATACAACCTATATACAAAAGAGGTCTAATATCATTAATGGGTCTGATGTACAACTTTAAAGATATACCAGACTATGTACAGGCCATGCCTAAACCAACCAGGTTAGCCGAAGGTGTTAACCTGGTGGTACCGCGTCCAAAAACGGAAAAACTGCGTAACAGTCCACATATGTTAGGTCCCACAATGTGGAATAAATTACCAGCTGAGTACAAAAGAAAGACATGGGCTAATCTAAAAATAACACTAAAAAATGAGGAAAACTGGATGAAAGGCTGATTGTTATACTGTTATAACTTGTATATGACGAGGTTTGAGAAACTGTATATGTGTAGTTAAATGGGTGCATACTACATCTGATTCTTTTATTATGCGGTCTATGTCATATGATTCTTGTATTATTCTGTTTTTAACTGGGCAAAAAAAATCAAAAAAAAATGTTATGTCACAAAGTGCTGTCTCACACATATAAACTGTGGTTCGACATGGCTTAAGGTGATTATGTTTCAGTTCTCTTGAAGGTATGTAATGTAGATAACTGTGTTAAAAATAATCTATGGTATCTTTAAAACTTAAAACGTTTAATACAGTACTTGTACTATTTTATATGAATTTTTGAATAACTTTCCACTGGCAGAATGAGAGCTATCACAAACTGTGAATGTTTTGTCAATAAAATTTATTAAAAAAAAAATCCATCCCTTATTCAGCATTAGTCATGAGTTACAACTTTTTTTCAATGCAGTGGCTTCGGTAATAAGCCTCTGAATAAAGGTAATCTTTATCTATTACCTTATCACCAGTAGTTAAAGAGGGGCCTCCCATAATAGCAACACCTGGCCGTATACTATCAGCAGATGGGGGTTCTTTATAACTTTCCCATGGTAGCAATCTATAATTCATAACGTATGCATATTGAAGCATTAGACTCTAAATACCATGTCGACCTGCCGTGCATTGACTGAGTCAGATCCCATGGCCAAACAACCCCATTGTTTCCCACCCAAAATGCCTAGGGAAACTACAGGAAATTAAGGGGCCCCTACCCAAAATAAACGCAAAAGACAAGGACGCTCTGATTAGATTTATCTTCCTGGACATTGTTTATACTCGGTGGTTTGCTCTCAAAGTCCTTTAGCTCGCAAATGCCGGTCATTTTCATCCTTTTGTTGCGTGTAATGAGCATTTCACCACAAATAGGAAGCTATTTTTTCTTTCATCTAGAGAACACAGGTCCCCAGCTGGGAAGATACTTGTACCTCCCGCTGATGTTTCTCTTTATTTTGCCTCCTTTGTTTCCACACCTATCTACTTTACTCTCCTACCTGCATACCTGGGAATGCGCGCCCGAAAGGGAATTTTGGGTTACCTCTATTCTCTGATCAATTTTAACCGCATTTGGTGACTATATTTGCACGTAATTTCTATGTACACATGACAAAGGTGGCTATCGGTTCCTTTAAGCCACTTTTAACACTATACTTTCGTACATATTTGGTCATATCAGGACTAGAAAGGAAATACACTAACGGGTTGCGATAACCAACTCTTTTCGAGTCGAGCAATGATCCTTTTACATGCATTATAACCATAGATCTATAGGCAGCTATACATAATTATGACCGGCCTTTGGTAACCCAGTCGGCGTGCTCTGGGTGGGAGGTGAAATGATGTTAATTCCTTGATTAAAAGACATGCTCGCAAACATTTTTTTACATTTTTTTTGCTCAATGAAGTTAAACAGAATTTGAGAGAGAATTATAATATAACTTATGAATATCCCATTATACCAAGGACTATATAGATACTTTATACTGGTTGATTATACGCTTGGATGTCACTTTGAGAATATTATGAATATTTAGTTCATACAAAACAATATCAATCCCTATTAAAGGTCACGTGTGTTCAGAGCCCCGCCCCTTCCAGCAAACAACATCAGCACCCGCATAATTAATTTTTGTGACTCGCTAGCTTCTTGCCTAGTGTTAAACTGTGAAACAGCTGGTTGTTGGGGGAAGCGCTTTACCCTCAGGCATGAGGGGATGGATATATGAGTCAAATCTTCTGAAAATGTACAATTGACCTTCACCAATCCCCTCAAATAACCCAAATTTAAGACGAAAATCAGGTTCAAATTACAGTTCAACATAAACAGACAGATTTATTGAATGCATACAAAGCAGCATACACTCAGATGTACTCAGTATTTATCATTTTTCACTCTAGTTTAGCAGAATTTGAGAGATGTGCAGAACTGTAAATTGTGCATTTTCTAAAAGTCTGACCCATATATAACTGACTCTGCTCATCCCCTCCTGACACAAGGCTGAGAACTGGTTGATGACATACAACAATAGCTGGAACTTGTCACAAAAAGGAACAGTTGGAGTTAGTGGACCACAAACATTACCACCCAAACAGTAATACAGTGGAACCTCGCATAAAGACCACCTTTCTGTCTCTTTTCTCTGGCTCTCTCTCTCTCCCTTCTTCTCTATTTCCTGGGTATGATCATAAACTGCCTCCCTCTCAGCTCTCCCGCCCTTGATGTAACCATATTAAATGTGTTGATAAGGGCGTAAAGCAACCAATCTCACCTCTCTATAGAGACCACCTCTCTATTAAGACCAGTTTCTCTCAGTCCCGAATTGCTTTTCTCTTATTAGATTACCCCCTCTAATGAGACCACCTCGCTATTAAGACCAGTTTCTCTCAGTCCCAAGGGTGGTCTCAATACAGAGGTTCCACTGTATAGTTGGGTAGTTGGTCCCATTTCATGTCATACACCAAATATGTTGAAAAGAAATCCAGAATTTCACTTTTATTTTGTTTGCAAAATTTGTGAAATCAAAGAAATTATGAAAGCACTGTCAACCCATTTGCAATCATGCAGAACCAGCATGAGTGTTTTTGTACATAATTATGGAATCTATAATCTTACTAGGAGCGATGTTCTCAGCCTATCTTCATATGTAACTATCCCATCAGCCTAGTACGGCTCAGTCGATGGGTAAATTAGACCTTATAATGGGGGATAATAAAGTCCAATCTCCTTGATTACAGTATTTTTTCTTAATAGGGATAGCAAAACCTTACTAAAACATCGCCCAAAATCCTATTTATATGGTAAAATGATTGACCGATTGTAATGGTAGACATCTATGTTTAATTTATCTACAATTATATAAAAGGAGATAATATTCCTCATTGAAATAGCAAGGATATTCCCCTCGATATCTGATGATCCATCTCGGAACGAACAATCCAATAGTAATCAAGCCAGACAACATAACATTCCTTCATGACACAGTGCTTAATTAAAGACTAATTAACTAAGCAATTTTCTCGATTTTTTCGAAGAATACCAGGTGATGAAATACACTCATTCAACATGTGTCAAGTGGGGGAACCTTCCGCGGGACAAACAATGTATTAACGATGTATCTAAACCTGACTCTAGTCGAGTTCCGCTGTTGTCTAAATGATCTGAGCTCTCGACTGCGAGTGATTTCTCTTGTTTTCCATCAGAAAAGAAAAAAACGCATGAGTTGCCGAGTGTCACGCGGTGACAATACGCGTGAGTTGCCGCATGCCGCGCCGCGACGTCTCGAGGGGCACTTCCGCCTATTTTCAGGTCGCACAACGTTAGTTTTTGATAATGCTCCTCCATGCTCCCCTGCTGGGCGCTACGCAATGATGACGCGTATTGTTTGTACGCAACAAAGTGGCAAAGTTAGCGTGTTAATCATTAGTTGACTCCAGCTATTCTTTCCCTACAGACAGGAGTTCATTTCACCTGTCTGTGTCCCACAGAGTTGTTAGAAGCTTAGCGAACAAGTTATAACCGATGTTTAATCGTGTTTAATGAATCAATTACAGGTGTAAAATTATCGCCATATCCTTTTAAATAATTGATGGTGTTGGATGGTTGGGTTCAATCCCCTTTCAACCAGAAAACATTGTAACTTAGAAAATGGAAAGGTAGTGCCACCCCGCCCTCCCCTCAGGGACCCGTTGCATAAGAAACCCTGACTTAATGTTTTCCTCCCATAGCCATATTTCCTTGCTAAGCAGCTGGTAATATTTCTTGATTTCGTGAAGGGGAAATAACATATGAAAAAAAACTCTTGTCCTTTCAATGATAGTTGGTAGCTTTGCTTTTGTGTGAGGTAGGCCTAACGTTAGATGCAAACTCGATTAATCATTTGTGCATCGTACAATTTTGTCGACTAAAGTAGTATACATGTAGTTGTTATGGAGACGAAATCTACAAAAACTCGATTAATTTTGGCTATTTTCACGAAGTTTAAATGGGGACAATACTACAATGAGACATTAATTTAGGGAAATCATCGATCAACATTGTGGACCGGTTTTGGGAATCTACAAGGCGCGTGCCAATTGTTTCAAAGATCTACCTAGAATGCTTTAGACACTTTCCAGAAAGTAAACATCTGGATAGATTTCTGACATTTATAGCTGGTGTGTGATTACACATATTGTATCAAATTACAGCATGTTTTATATATCGTTGATATGACCAAGTTGGTGGGATTTATAATGAAAACATTTTATTCTATAGAAGCACATTACATCAAATTGATTATATTTTCAGCGATCAATGTGAGAAAATAATTTTGTGTGGGTATTATAAATAGTTGAAGATATCAGAACTGATTCTTACAATGCATTTCCTAAATAAAAATGATTAGATAAAATCAAAGTGGGTCCAAACGTTTTCTTCCACAATTATGTTCAAAATGAAGGGTATAAAAAAGGGGTAAATAAGGCAAATATAGATACATCTCAGACTCAGAGTTTCTTCTAAATCAGTAGTCAAAATTACAAAATATCTCTGGCTATTGTAAATGGTAATTACGTAGCATGTGGTCAAATTGCGAGCATGATCTTACATAACTGGGGAGAGGTGATAATGAATGAATTTCTCGGTGAATAGATAAATTATAATGGGACCATTTCCCATTCCAATTATTAAGACTTGTTGCCATTTAGGCCACAAAATAATCGCTCAGCTTTGAATATAAATGGTACAAAGCCTAGTGGCCATACAGTTAATTGTTTCCATACTTCAAAGTATCACTCCTCCCATAAAATGACACTCAAACTCAAAGTCCCATCCCTATAGCTCATAGAGATTATGTCAGTCTGTCATCTCTCTGACATAAATATAAAGTCCAACACATGGCCATACATGTATCATGTGTCCACTGGAATAGTTTAGATTAATAACAACCACCCTGTCTCTCCAGCTTCATGATGATATTCATTTAATACAACTCATCCTCTGTTTGGTATATAAATCAAGTACAATTGGTTCGCAGGGAGAGAATTATTTATGTTCAATGTAGCCATATCTATCAGGAAGTTATTTGATATTTATTTCTATATTTACATAAGCACTCATTCAATAATGCAAATATATGACTGAATGTCATTTCATTGATCTTATGGGTTCAGAGCAGAACTGAGTCAAATATATAGACATATTTGATCTAGAAAAACAGGAAAAACGTTTCAAACGCTTACAACAGGACTGCGTTCAATGTATAAACATATTTGATTCACCAAAACCTTAGAAATCACTCAGAATATGAATAATAACAAAACTACTCAACTAATATTTTCATTAGCCAGATTTCAATACTTCTCACAGTATACCGAGTTTAGTTTAATTCAATATTCCTAGAAAATATTTGAATAATTCCAGGTTTTCGATATTGTTTCAAACGTTTACAGACCAAGCTGTGTCAAATATATAAACACACATTTGATCCATAGCAAAACACGAAAAAAATCATTCTTGTCATAGCACAAAGTCTTTCTTCAATAACAAGATTCCGGCCATTTCTTCAACACGACGTCGCAAATTCTCCAACTAGTTTATCCACTCCCAGCACAATGTAAAGGCATGTTAAGCAGACCCTTAGAGGGATTGCACAAGTCACAAAAGCATCGATTTTTGGCCAGAAAATAGCGATTTTCCTGCTTGCTGAGCAAAGAAAGGACTTAATCCAGGTTGCATACAGGGCTACATTAACACACTATCGATATCGCAGGCCAAACACAGGGCCGCCCTGATAAACATCATATGCAACACCTTTACCATTGTGGCAGTGAACAACTTCCTGCGCCTATGTAGTTTCTTGTTAGTTTTCTCTCTCATTGCGCCCCAAAGCCAGGGGTTGAAATAACAGCCGCGGAAAATAAATCATGTACCGAGCATGTAAAGCTTGCCACATCCCTCCCTCTTACCTGTGTACATAAGCATGTTTCTGTGTAAATCCTGACTGACCATTCTAGATGTCTAGGGTTTATATTAATAGATTTCATTCTTAAAAAGTGGTCCCAAGTTTAAGAATTCTGATAGACACTTGGATAATACTATTTCATCTTTTTGTTGTTATGCTGCTGTGATTCATTATTTGTGTGGCAAGTGTTAGATTTTCGGAGGGTTTTTGAAAATATATGCCAGTGACAAACACCATTTTGTCCTACCAGATTTGGAACAAGAGAAAATCTAATTTATAGGAATTAAAAATTTTAAATATGCCCATGTATATTACCAGGTTATTATTCAGCTTCCATTTGATTTTATGTCACAAATATTTCCATTATTATAAAAGTCCTGTTAAAGGATTTTTAACTTAATTATGACTGAACCATGAGACAATTTCCCCCAAACTATTGATACCATTTGATGTATCAAGTGTCCATGTCAATTGTCATACCAGGAGGTGAAGGTCCATAGACTATAGCGTACCGGATAGCTTACCAATGTTATTGCATTGCTCACAGCCAAAAATCATAGAAATAACAGGCTCCTTGAAATTTAATTGCTCAACTCGGTGCGAATGGTTCCGGCATCAGAGGAATTTTGAAAGAAAGCCAGTTGACTTTATGTGTAATGGCATTTATATAGAACCTTTAAATACTCTTTGCTTTGCTTCTAATCAAACCGAGTCAGACTCAAGTTTATTGTAGAGTATACGAGGAAATGTGGTACAATTCTCTCGTCTTGAGTTTTTTCTTGGATCAAGTTCAGGAGAATATATTGTGGTGTGACTCGATATATAGCTGAATAAATAATTTAAAGTCAAAATTCGAACTCTTTTGAGTTGGGGATCTTTTGGTTTGGTCAGGACCTATTACTTTGGAGGTCTCCTTTCAACAAAATCGAGAAATTCAGGGTTAACATGGTATTCAAGTTGCTGTTCTTTCATCGTTGGTGAACCATTTCCTGGGAATCTCTGGGGATTATGATACAACATAAAAAAACGATTGGTAAATGAAGAGAACCCGCCCTCTAATTACATCCACATAAAGCAATCTACTCATGTAAGATCACCACATATCAAATATACATTCAATACCATAAATACTACTGATAGGCTCTAATGAAATCATTGAATTTGATAATAATGATGATCATTCTCATCCATCCTCTTCCATTAAGTAAAATTACCCAGATATAAATCTGTATAGTCTGCCTGCTCTGCAACTGATACCACAGCAATCAGCCCTATTGCATCTACTGGTGTATATTTCATGATGAAATCAATTAGCTAATTGCTACCATATCCCAGTAACGTATACATACATATTGGAGGTCCATGCAAATGGTGACTATTCTAGCACGCCCGGGCACATTGGACGTACACTGGGCAATTTCTACCCTATTATTGAGATTAGGTAAATTTACAACCTTCTATTATACAGGGTGCATAGCATAGTACACATTGATGACCTTGTTCATTGCATTGCAAGGTACATGGGCGGTCGAAGGTTATTGTGTTGATTTCCTCAACTAATTCTTCCCTATTTACAGCCATTATACTGCATATGGACGCCCTAACGATGATTGTTCTTTTCATGTTGACAAAGAAGCTTGTGAGCAGTCTTTAACGCTATTGTTGGAATATAATAGTTATAAGGCATAATAGCTCGATAATGGCTTGACATCGCTCTTTTTGATACATGTATATATACATTCTCAATGTGTAGTTTTCCTCTCTGAATCGGTGTTCATTAACTATAGTTGTGATTAGGTTAAATGATTGAGCGTCATACTAATTATCACCTCGCCTATCTAGCCCTAATTGAGCTAGTATTAAAGCATGAGAGAGAGAAAGATTGGGGGATAAAATATATGTTCATCTTGATTACGATTATTGGCGTCTTTCTTGATTATATCATCAGCGTGAGAGAAAACATGCATTGTGATAGGAGACATTTGAAGGGATTCCCTTGCCTTAAATATTCCCTTAGATGTATTGTGATGTGTTTCAGGAAAATATGTCACAAGTCGCAAAAATGATATTTTTCAAAGGGATTTATTCACATGATACATTTGTAGAAATGTGTTCATTTTTGGAGTGCTTAACGCTTCTTGTTGCGTAAATACATGTACCAAATTTCAAGACAGTGTATTAAATATATCCATGCATTTCTAAGGTCATCTTATAAAGTATATTTAGCTACTTAACTAGTAAATGCCCACCCAGAAATATTGCAAGCTTTTTTTTTCAAAAATAAAAAAAATTGATATTTTTCAAAGGGATTTATTCATAAGATCTCTTTGGAGAGATGTTCTCATTATTTGGAGTATCCAGTGCTGGAAGTCAAATGGATACATGTCCCAAATTTCTAGACAGTCTATTAAATATTTCCTTGCGTTTCTAAGGTCAACCTGTGGCAAAAACGACCGGAAAAAGTCCTCCAAAATTGTGGTCAAATGGCTTTTAGATGGGTTGGACAAGAAAAAACGGAACAAAAAGAAGTTTAGTTTTTGACCGATGTTAACTGAGAATGCGGCTTTAACTAGCCAGTCTATAGGCCCAAACCCTCTGCTCAGATAGAAATGGTATGTCAGTGATTGGACGCCTACTGCGCTGATGGGTTTCCTGGCCTAGGACTAGGCGTCCTAATGGGATCATAACGACATTGTGCGGTCCTAATGGAATTATAATGGCACTTTGCGGTTTTGAGCGAGAGGTTTTAATTCCCTCAATTCGAAGTGACTCTCTCATCTTTGAGCCTAGACTGTAGCCTTCTTCCCATGCTCTCAGCCTATGTCTACACATTCCCAATCATTAGACAAGCAATTGGCAATTATACATACAGAACTGGGGCGGGGGCTAGCGGGCCAGTTTGTAGTCCAGCCCTTTATCCCAAGTTTTCCCGATCAATATCCATCGATTGTTAACGGACTCAAACCTGTTTTAATCCCAGGAATCTGGCCACCCGCTCGCCATTGTTAGCACATCAAAACATTGATTTTCTTTATTGTGATTGCGAACAATCATTGCAGGTTAAGGGGATCAAGGCGTTCTTGTTGTTACATAGGCTGAATGCCTTCCCCCTTATTCATGCTTCTGCCTGGGATTCTACTATAAAACCCCCGCCCCCCCCCCTCCCTGACCCCCCGACCCTACCCTAGCCCATGCTACCATGTGTGTTAGTATAATGTAAATCGTATAATAACTGAACCCACACTCATTTAGTACAGTTCCCCATCGCTAGGGTCAAGGGTCCTGTTCCCTTAGCTTTTTTTCTCCTATACAGTCTAGGCTCAGAGCCTCTCAGAATGGTATGTCAGTGATTGGACGCTTACTCAAGTTACTGTGCTAATGGCTTTCTTGGCCCTGGAGTAGGCATCATAATGGCATTTAATTGGCATTTTGCGGTTCAGAGCGAGAGGCGTTCCCTCAGTTTGAAGGGACTCTTTCAACTCTGAGCCAAGACTCTATACCTCACTCCATTTTAGTTTTGAAAGGCATGGCGGTCAGTACGTTAGAAAAAGGGTAATCGACAGCTCTACACATTTAGGAACTTCTCTTATATTGGGCTGAAACATAATAGGTTATATGAATATAAAAAAATCATTATTTGGTATTGTGTTGATCCAAAAATTCTGTTGGAGTTTATTTGAAAACCTATTTAACTTTGTAAAGATGGAATTCATATTAGCCCATCCCTGAAATAAATATGAGTTTGCTTCTAGAAAATCCAATGAATCAAAAATGTCCTCTTCTCAGTCATTGGCTATTTGTCTGTCGTAATAGCCGAGAATCCAGCTTAAACAGCATTCACTTACGGGCTAAATGTTCCCTAAATACACTGTATCCGTTTGTGCACATGTTCCACACAAATCCCCTTATCTGAGCATTGTTTTGGTAAAGCCCACACCTTAGCGAAAGGATTGGCTTCTTTTGCGTGAAGTTAGCGAGTTAATATTTGCCAAGCACCCTAATTGAAAGTCCAGGTTGGGTGCCACAATTATAGAGGATACACACCTGCCCATGTCCTACCCCTTATCCCCGACAGGCACGTGGGTCAGATTTTCAGAAATGTACAATTGGCAGCTGTACACATTTAGTAAATTCTGCTAAACTAGGCTCCAATTTGGCCAATACTAGGTAAATTCGAGTATATTCGGCATTGCATTGATTCTAGCAATCTTTTTGGTTAGGTTGAACTGTATTTTGAATTTTGTTTTCGTCTCAAATTTGGGTTATTTGGTTTATTTATTTTTTCTTTAGTAAATTATGATAAATTAAGATGAAAATGATAAATACTAGATGATTTTAGCATATGATAGGCCATAGGGTTTTAAAACATCTTTTCGGATATCTCGAAATGTATGTTAATACTGTTGTGTCCTAACGTTTGGCTATTTGAGAATTGTACACCCCTGGGCGATTTCTCCCATCTATACCGATGTGTTGACCTCCCAAGCAAATACATTGTGTTAATCAATCTTAAAACTTGAAGGCGATGGACTGCACAAATTGCTTATATTTTAGCTTAAAGGTGAATTTAGGGGGACAGGTGACTGGCTGGATGGTTGGGGGGGGGGGAGGAATGAGCATACACATGATACAGTTTCTAATCTGGACATCGCGACTTTATAAATTAGTTAAACATTGGATTACCACAACTATTTATAATTTATGAACAATTCGAAATGTCATATCCAGTGTGTACTATTTCACTTAAATAGTTCATTATTGAGTGGAATATGCGCAACATACTTATAATTCAATTTTATATTAATTATATGATAACTTGAAATTACATAGAAATACATGGCATTATTTTACATGCATGTACGATGAAAGACGTTGTTAAATTGGGTGTGAATCATGTGAACTTGGGTGTAATAAAGCTGCCATATTTTATACCACCCTATATGTTGAGTTGCGAGGCCAACCTCACAAGCTAGAGTACAAGGTCTGATACCACTCCCTGTTAAAATCTACCACCCTGCGTACTACTATTATTATAGTGGAGTGATCAGAGGCAGGGTAGGGGAGTGGGTGCATGCACGCATGGCCGGCTTGACAGACGCTGTCATCCTGCAATGTGATTGGTCACTTCAGGTGCACGTGACAGTCAGGGCTGGCTGGCTGGCTGGCCGCTCAGGTAGTCAGGTGGGTTGCGTGCGTGTATGTCCAGTGGCGCAGTGACCATTGCCCAGTTTGTATGTGTAGTGCGTGTTAAAGGTACCGCAGGACTGGGAGAAGAAGGAAGGGAGGCGGTGGCAATTTTACCAATGCAGGCTGTGACTGATAGAGGGGGCAATGGATAAGCACTGGACTATCATTCTACACATATAGAACACATGGTTCTATGGAGAATTTTACCAGGAAGGATTTTACCCACCCTTAATTGGGATAGCGTCACCCTCAACCCATTCCAGGTGGACCATTTATTAACATTTCCTAAGAAATTATTCAATTAAGAGGAAGGGTTATTGTTAAAGAAACCTATCATGAAAGAATAACACGAGAAACCTAGGGTTCATTTATCAATATGAACCTAAAAAGACCTTTTGTTTTAGGGTGTAGAGAGGGAGAGGAGTAGGAGGAGGTGGATATAATTAAGGATAAAAACACACCTGGGGGAAATGTACTCTTTCCCTAGACCACCTGCTTATAACTTACCACCCAGTGCCTTTCCCTATCCTTTACAGGTTTGCAGCTTTTCTCCTTTTCCTCTCACACCATGCCACTCTATACCTTCCCCCACTGGTTAATCCCAGCACCAGTTGTGCCACCCAGCAGGGTGGATCATCCCAGTATAGGTGTACAGCAACCCTTGTGTATCATGTATAATCTCTGTGGTATTCATTCTCTACATGTTAATCATATTAACCTTTTGTTTCTTGCAGGGACTGAAGGAGATGCAGATGTCCTGATCTGACGTTTGAGGACCTGCCAGCTTTTCCCTAAAGAGTGGCCACTCGGACACCTCCATCCAGCCACCACCTATAGCCACATGGATCTATTAATGCATGTATGATACACCTTGACCACCCATGGATGGGTTAGATGACCACAGGACAGCTCACCTTTACCAACCTTTTCTACCGGCAGCAGTTCTACCTTCTGCTGTTTGCATTCGGAAGGAAAATGACTTGTCACAGAATTTGTTTATTCGACCTTCTTCTTCTTCTTCTTCTTATTTCGCCTGCTGCTGATCAGTTAGTCGCGGCAAGACTTGCGACAGCATATGATCGATCTGTCGCCATGCTTGCGAGTGTTAGTGGGTGTGTGTGAGAAACCTCCAACCTGCATACATACATACTTACTTACTTACATACGTTCTTTACATACATGTGTGCATCATCCCCACTCAAACAGAATTTCTACTGCCTATGATTACCATTCACATTTCTGTATATTAAATAACTGCAATTACAATGAGGAGATATACATCATCAACCAAAATGGATCTTAGATCGAGGAGAAGGACTTTAAACCATTGCAAAATGAGACAACCACTACCCCTTGGGACTTTATTATTACCTTCTTGCCTCAACCAAACCAACTGGCGGACTTTATTTTATGTGATAGCATTCATTCAAGGAGTGTGCTTTAATACGGTTCAATGTCAAGCACCTGCTGAACCTATAGAATACCATATCAACGAGGAATTACCTCCTTTTACTATTGTAGGAAATGTGATTAAACACGCGGGGCTGGATGCAATTTACAACCAAACCATCCTGCAAGAAATGGAATTTAGCCTAGCCCAGCAACGAAGTGACAATTGGAATCTTTTCGCCATTGACAACTCTGGGGTCCTCCGCACGACGGAGACCATAGATAGAGACAAGATTTGCGCACAAGAGGATATATGCGCTGTTAATCTGCGGATTATCATCCAGCCTATAAAGTATTTCAGGGTTATCAAGGTGACTGTGCATATAGAGGATAGGAACGATAATCCGCCTACGTTTCCACAGGAGACTATGCAGCGGACTGTGGTCGAATCAGCAAGCTCGGACACAGCGTTCCCTATCCCAGGAGCTGAGGATCTGGACAGTGGAGCCAACGGCATCCAATCCTACCACCTGAACCCAAACGATGGGATCTTCTCCCTTGTGGTTGTGGACACCCCAGACGGAGGGATCGACCTGAAATTGGTCCTCCAGGGGAAGTTAGACAGGGAGACAGAGGAGGTTTATACCATGTGGGTGACTGCGGTGGACGGGGGAGAACCAGCCAGGACTGGGTCCATGCTTGTTCAGATTCGAGTGACAGATGCCAATGATAACAACCCTAAATTTGATAACGACACCTATACTGTGATGGTCCCTGAGAACATACCTGTGCGAACTACCATCCTACAGGTGCATGCCCGAGATAAGGATATAGGTGCGAATGGACAGGTGACATATTCCTTATCACCAACCTCACAGGAGGCTTATGGATCCTTATTTGGGATCAACCCCGAAACAGGAGAGGTTTTCATTAAGGGAGAAATCGACTACGAAGGAAATGCTGAAGGGGTTTATCAACTAACTATAGTAGCTCGAGATCGGGGTCTGAACTCACTACCAGCCTATGCAAAGGTGTTTATCAATGTTGAAGACCTTAATGATCACGCCCCAGTTATTACAGTGAATACCTTGACCCCGAGTGGGAATGCCCAGATATCTGAAGGAGCGGCGATTGAGATATTCGTCGCGCACATACAAGTTGACGATCCCGACGGGGGCGAAATTAAGTGCACGATGGATAACGACTTTTTCTCCCTGCAGGAAATGTACGGCTCAACTAACGAGTACAAAGTTGTCACCAAAGCTGTGTTCGACCGGGAAGTTAAGTCAGAATATCACATCAATCTGGTTTGTCATGACCGCGGTCAACCTCCGCTGACCAGTACAAAACACATAGTTGTCACGGTAACAGATGAAAATGACCACTCGCCTGTGTTTGACCAGGAAACATACTTCAGTACTATAGCGGAAAATAACGGAATAGGTGCATACGTTACACAGGTGACCACAACTGATGAGGATCTGGGACGAAATGCTGCTGTTATTTATCAAATTGAAAATGACCCAACCGAACTTTTGGCCATAGATCGGGTGAGTGGTATGATCAAGGCAAGAAAAGCCTTCGATCGGGAACAGCAGCAGGAATACCAATTCAGAATCATTGCAGTTGACCAAGGCTCTCCCAAACGCTCTGCAACCACTACCCTAACCATTACCGTACTTGATGAGAATGACAACCCCCCTGTTTTTGACAAGGAGGAGTATAGTTTCAGTTTATTAGAGCACCAGAAACCTGTGCACATGGACATAGGCAGTGTGACGGCCACAGATGCAGACCTCCCCCCATATGGTAGCTGTGTTTATACCTTAATGCAAGACCCTTCTTACCCCGACAATACCAACTCCACTGCGCCAGATGTGTTCTCCATTGATCCCAAATCGGGAGTAATTTCCACTAACGTTGAGATTGATCGCGAGGAGCAGGATGCTTACAATCTAATTGTACTCGTGTATAATGAAGGGTTTGAGGCGATGAACACTACAGTTAATGTCACCGTGCGTATACTCGACCTCAATGACAACTCCCCTATTGTGAGTTTAAACTTCTTCAACTCGACGCAAGCTGGGGAAAATACCATTCAGGTGTCTAATAAACTACCCAGGGACCATGTCATTGCCCTTATTGATGCCTCCGATTCTGACACAGGACCCAACGGAGATTTGACATACAGATTAGCTAACAAATCCGATGATCTTTTCAGGTTGGATGTTTGGACAGGGGAGATTATGGTCAATGTGGATTTATACAGATTCACACACCACAAATCTGAGCTAGTTATCGAAGTTTCAGATAAAGGCTCGCCAGCATTGAAAACGGTCACAAATCTGACGATAATTGTCAACCAATCAGTTCTTTTCGTGCCACCCCTGCCTGAGAAATCATTCTGGAACAGCAAGACCATTTTTGCTGTGTGCATCGGAGCCACATTCTTCGTCATATTGCTCCTGATCTGCATTGCTGTGGTCATAGTAAAGAAAAGGCAGACCTGCAAGGATAAAAAGCACACCTACAACTGTAGACTCGAGGCTGAGAAAACAGAAACTAGTATGGTTTCAGACGGGGCTGGGGGAGGAGGTAGCCCTACAGGAGGAACAGAAGGCAAAGGGAAACATAATCTTTGCTTTGAAGGGGATTTAAGTGAGCCCGAGAAGGTAACCGTTCAAGGGGTAGAACTGGGTGAAAGCTGCACCGATGACAATTGGCCTAAAGCAAAGGATAATCCTTATATCTTGGTAAGTAGATTCTTTGTTACATTCATAGGTGCTTTTATTTAAATATTATCGTGTTTAGCTCATTTTCTCAGTCTTAATGCTTAGGGTGTTGTAAGGGATATTGTTGATCGGGGTTTAATCTACCTAGGGCACGGCATGGTATGGATAAGAAGGCCTCTGGAATGGTTTGATCAGTATTTGTAACAGTTGGTTCAAACTGTGCATTAGAAAGTAAACTCCTGCTGATATATCTAGGGACTATACGTGGTGGCAGAATGGTCTTAAGGACTGGCTTTGAAACCAGAGGTTGTGGGTTCGAATCCTGGTATGGATGCCAATATAGCCAAGTCCCTCCAAACTGAGGGAAAGCCTCTCCCCCCAAACCGCAAAAAGCCATTATAAAGATAATCGCATTAGGCGTCCAATCACTGACATGCCATTCATATCTAATCTAAGAGACTGGATTTAACAAATATGCATACAAAATTTATATATTTGCTATTGCGCCCTTATTCTAATATACCCCAATTAATTCTAACAAAATCTGCTTTACTATGGATACAATAATATTAGGCAATTACTTATCCTCTCAGTAATCAAATATTTCTCAGATCCACAAACCAAGTTGTGGTGAATAAGCCAAATCCAATAACGAGGTTAGGCTTTTAATTGGCCCTTAAAACAGTTAAAGTAGCTTTCCCTGCTGATAGGTACAAACATAGGCATGTGTAGATTAGCAATCTAGAAGCAGACCGACATTTATGTTACAAAGTTTATTTATTTGTAATCTATGCTATAATGCAATTTGATAGAAATACCAAATAATATCAATAATCAATTAATTGCGTATGACTATAGTCATACTCATAATTATAATATATTTGATATCATTTACCCATTATCAAACAATTCTAGCCTTTCTATTGCGTCATCTTGCCCTTGACCTTTTTTGCTTCCCACCTTGAGAATAATTACTACTAGATATGCATCGAATTTACGACTTACAACACACCATATTTTAACAAAATGCCACTTTTAATTAACAACCCCCAGGATACTTACTTGAGGTAATCTTCCAAAATAATCTTGAAAACAAGTTCACACATCTTCACTGGAATATTTACTACCGAAGTGACACAAATATTTATGGTGGTTCAAATCCAATTTCATATGCAATCCCTTTGAGGCAAATACTTTTGTTCAATGTGGCTGAACCAATGGCTTTGAAGACTTTTCTTGTTTAAACTGTGTTCATCCACGGCTAAAATGTAAGGGCACAATTGTTGACAACATAAGGACTTGCATTACTTTTTATATGTTGTCCTATGCCCCCAACCTTGCCTCAACCCACCCGGATATATGTACATGGGTAAAGACATAGGGCTGTGCACAAAATGTGTTTCAGAAAAATGAGTCACAAGTTGCAAAATTGATGTTTAAGTCTTTTATTCACAAGATCTCCTTTTAGGAATTTTCTCATTGTTGGGAAGGTATAGATCTACTGATGTAAGTCGTATAAATATGTGTACCAAATTTCAAGATAGTCTATCTAATATATACATGTATTTCGAAGGTCATCCTTTGGAGTGTATTTAGCTACTTTACTAGTAATTGTCCACCCCGAAATATTGCAAACTTTTTTTCAAAAATAAAAATATCAAACTTAAAATATAGAAATGGAGGAATAATGAAGGAAATCTTTTCTCATTTAACGTTGAAACATTTGAAACAATCGTTCTCATTTTTGGCAATATTTTCCAATTTTATTATCACCAACCGTACATGTCTTAATGTTAACATTCTGAATAATAAACCATGTACTCCAAAACCCTTATAGCTGATGTTTGCCTACCGGTTTTACTCAGTCTGCATAAATTCCCTATTTGAAGGTGCCTTTCAAGTATCTTGGTTACATGAACATGTTACTCGAGGAGACTTCTTCTAATAGCAGAGATTCTAGAGGATCTGTGCTGGGGGTTATGCGGTCCATTAGATTTTAGTGCAAGGATTGGTCTGATTTAGGCTGGGATAAACGAGTATATCTACAATGGTGTTAACTTCTTGCCTTGTCTCAGAACCCAAGGCCCTTTTTCTCTGCACTCAACTAGGCACACATGGGTCAGGTCAGACAACGTACAATCACCAGCTCTACACATACATGTGTCACATTTGGTTAATTAGGCGAGTAAATGATAAATACTATGTGTATTTGGTATCGCTTTAATTTGCGAGATCTGGTCAGTTATGTTGAATCATATTTGGAACCTTATTTGGGTTATATGAGGGGATTGCTGAAGGCGAATTGTACAATTTCTACTTTACTGACAATTGTCCACCTAGAGATATTGCAAACTGCTTTTTCAAGTATAACAATATCAAACTTAAAATATAGAAATACCTTTTAGATACCCTAGTGATTACCATCATTGGAATCGGCTTGATCTCATCTGTTCTTGTAATATGATATCTCAAAATCCATTGTGACTCATTGTCCTATAACACATCACATATACCCCCTCCAGCACCCAGTCCATATACATACTGCAATGTTTTGCCGGCATTGCTATAGTGAAAGCACTTGACTCAAATCTTACCAAGTCCTCATACACCCCGGTACGTGTTGGGTCACTCCAGGGCCAGCTTTGCTTATTGGTTAGATTCAGTTGTGGACACTCACTCTACATATTGCTACCGTAGAGACATATGTCAATTTGCCTTCCCCTGCAGTCAGACCCTCCAGTTATAGGTCTTCACGTAAGAAAATGGCCAGAAATCATATCAAAGATTATGCCTTCAATTAACTGCAAAACTTTCGTCAATTTGGAATAGTGACGTGGAAGTCAGCTCTTCTGAAAACATTCTTTGTCTTGTCTCAATTTTTGTTGGTATTTTATAGGCGATATTATGAACCAGAAATACAGAAACATTCATGGCAATTGTGCCCAACATTGGCAGAGGGAAAAAGTAGAAGTTTAGGGTCATATTATAATGTTGTGGCCTATTAAGCTGCATAATCTCAGATCCATCTATCAAATCACTCTTGGTTCTTGAGAATGGTCCTCTGGTCGGGCGGACTAAAGTGAAAACAAATATTCAGGAGAATGAGGATCAATCCTAAAGTCAAATGATAATCTTTATTTGCTGCTAGGATCAAAGACCTCTTTCTAGGGCTCCAGAGTCAGATCTGTGAAGTAACATGGCTTTAAACAATAGGGGACTTGCATGTCCGCCATGTTGAATCTCCATTCACATGGAATAGGGGATTTGCATGTCTCATTGCGCATGTCTATTACAGTGTGTGCTGGGATGGATTCAGTTCAAATCCGACATACACATATTCAGCAACATTTTTATCGAAATTTCGAGAATGTTTACCAATATCATAGCTTTTAAATGAGATGTGAAACGAAATGCATGATGAGAAAGATGGGGGCTTTTGTTATGGAAACATGTTTAATACATGGATATTGATATTAGGACGCTGATAAATATTCCATGCTGAACATGACATGTTTTCTATAGATTTTATTCTGTACCATTTGTCCCATAATTCCATGTGAATCAAGATTCAAAATGGTGGCTATGCAAATCCCCTATTATGGTAGTTGTATATATATGCCAGTCTTAAATTATTGAAAACATTTTTCGGACAAATTAACTAAATGTGTTGAGCCGCCAATTGTATGTTCCTTGGCAAACTAACCCATTGGTGAACACAAAGGTTGAGAGATAATAGACGAAAGCTGTGGCCTTCATGTCTATATATACATTTGTCTGTGCATACACGTGTGTTTAATCAATTTTTTATTCAATTTCTTAGTTTAAAAATACTCCATTTCATACACTGATATACATAATTATGACTTAAGAATTACTGCACTACAAAATATTTTGAACGTGAAGAGATGGATCGATCATACACATGAGTTAATCGTAAATTGCCATGCGGCAATTATTTTTGTATAATGAATGTCTCAAACAATGTATATTTCATTGGAGGTGTGGCAAATTGTGACACCTGTGGTCTTCATGCTACCACAGAGCATGAGATGTGTTACGTGCCTCGTCCATGTATAATTATGCAATGGAAGCATTGCACAGGCGCCTTGTATTTATTTTAGAATGAAGCAATACAGCCTCAATTAGGTATCCTATTGGATCTAATTTAACAAGTATCTTGATAAATATATATATCCAACTCAAATAGCTTAGTTGTACTACTATTTCCCGATCAAACCTTCCACGCATATTGAATTCCATGTGATCAACGGAGGATTTTAGAGTATAGGTGAAAATTCAAACATCGCAGTCCAACTCAAGACGTTTTGAGTTAAAAGACAAACATGGCGTTTCAGAGGTAAAAATGGGATTAAACTCTAAGCAATGAGGATCAAAGTTTCACTAGTACTCTTTTGTCAAGATTGCAACGGCAGGCATTGATTGCCATTAGGGTTTTACATCAGGCATGTGTGACTGGGAGTAACATAGGCGCTCGCCCACAATTCTGCAATGTAACAAGTTGTAATCGTTGCCAATCTTGACTAATCTCAAGGTAATCCTTAGAAATACAGACACTGCTAGTGCTTGGTTTGTTGGTGGGTGGATGGGTGACTGACAATGGTGTGGTTGTGGGTGTATATATAAGGGCCCAACCACCATGATATGTGCACTTTAGGGCTGTGAAAACTCCTTGAATGTTTATTTGGAGATATTTAGAAGTATTTCCTGAGTTTGACTTCACAATCATTCCCACAGCGCAGAATTGTTTATATATTAAGACAATATGATATAATAGTATGAAAGGTTAACACTAAGAACACATTGGGGAAGAAGAGGAATAAGAAGAAGAAGAAGAAGAAGAAGAAGAAGGAAAATAATAAGAAGACAAATCAATAAGGCAATGCAGTTTAGGATCGTTTGTTAGAAGCTTAGAAGCTTCAATGATACATTAAGAGATCCTTCGCCCACCTTATATAAATACCTATACCTCAACTTCCTCGCATCTTCTAAGACTCAATCTTCTTGATTGGATTTTGTTTGCATATGATATCACTATTCCGCATAATATATAACATATTCTCTACATTTATATCGCAATTCTGCATATATAATGTACGATATATCCATTTTAGTTTCAAATTGCGAATACAATTTGATGATTTCAAACTCCAATCGTACCGGTTTCAGTAGTCGTACCCTTATTTACATGAACTAAATGTAGCTCTGAGTTTCTACTGCATTCAAACCTCCACCTTTAAAGCGATGAAGAAAGGAAGAAGCGGCAAGGTCAGTTCAGCCATTGAAAGCAAGCATCCCCAAGCTTATTCCTATGTGTAGAGTCCAGGCTTTCTCATCAGGGCGTGTAATTCATGTTTTGTGAAGCCACAATGAGGAAAAGAAGCCATTGTCCGAATGATATAACGCATTATGTCGCAACAGGCCAGCCCACAAACCTCCTGGATTACCCTAATTATCGCTCATCTAATCCCTCTTCTTGATTCCACTGACATGTTGCATAAGATCATTCAAACTCGACATTTGCATTTCGAGATTTGGAGAATAAATATTTTTCTTCTATTTCCTCGAGTGTCATGGTTCGTTCGAATTGGTTTCTCTGTGTATATCAATCAGACCGAGCTTCTGAAAATCGACGATCCGGCAGCTATACGCATTAAGCAAATGCTGCTACATTGGGCTGCAAAATGGTCAATACTAGTTATATCTGAGTATCACAGAATATTTTGTGTATATATTCGGTTATGTTGACTTGTGTTTTGAAAGAAATCTTCTTGTCTTAAATTTAGAATATTTAAGAGGATTGGTGAAGAAAAATTGTAAAGTTTCTGACCCGACACACTGCATGAGCCATGCATGTATGATTTGAAGTCGAATTGAAGTTTTGAATGTGGAGATTTGTGAAGGAACATATAGAGCTGTGTAAGTCTTTGATATTTGTTTTGTTTACAAAACAAAATCATGTTAGAGTCACTGAGGACTCAAAGCATGAGTAAGGCCCATACACCTACCAGGCTGTATGCTCATTGAGATAGGCTTGGGGACTTGATGCTAGTCTAGGAAACATAGGGTTTGCTCTTAGTTAAGAATTAATGCATTAGGTTGGGGTTACATTGAGGTACAAGAGGCACTTGCTGGAATCGCGTTACGTCGAGACGTGTAACACATTGTTTGAATCTTTAATTGCACGTGTGTAAATGCATTGCAATCCGCTACAGAGAACCTTGGAAGTTGTACCTTGTATTCTCACTATAGATAATAAGACATCTTAGCTATTTAAAATCTCGGACTTCTTTGAGTGCCCAGCCCTAAAGACGATTCGGTCACTGAAGAATCCAAAACATAATCAGGATTACAATTTACCCAGCATCAATATTTCCTAAGAAGGGGATTTCAAATAAGGGAAACTAATTATTTGTATAAGAAATAAAATGCAAATTCATTTAGTAACGAGTATGCAAAAAGAAATAATTCTATTTTCTCTCTTGACCAATGTTATCTTTCAAAAGTCGTTTCCTCGATTTTAAACACACCTGAAATTCAAATAGTCACACTGATTTCCTTTCACAATATCGTGAAAACAAATTTCAAAGATTGAAATTCCTATACATCAAGACCTTCTTCTTATCACTTTGTTTTACTATATATAGCTAATTCAGCTAGCCTCAGCTCCCTCTTCAGAAGACATCTGCCAACAAAAAGAAATCCTTTGAGAGCACTCTTTCAATTAAATCAAAGTAGATTGAAATCTTTATTAGCTTTATTTTCGGTGTAGGATTTCCTGGGCTAATATCTATTTTCTAGAGAAGGGGCGTGGTCCTGGAGCAATTGGAGTTAGAAGTGTAGGACACTGCGGGCCATTTAGTTGTCCGAGTGTGATCACCGTCCATTGATTCCACATAAAACATAGGAAGAACTTGGGCCCGCCCATTACTATAGACACGCCTACAAGGTGGTCACTAATTGTCCATCAGCACTGACCCATCCCTATGTACTACTCCTGCCAGTTGGGGGGCCAAGCGTCCAGCTTTAGAGTGACCATTGCTGGTTAAAGTATCGTCACAGCTATATTATTTTGAAATAATGAAGATTTGTACTTCTCTTTCGCAATCCATTTGAGAATGTGTGAGTCAAGCCTTCTGCAGATATTGATTGTTGATCACTTCTTGTTAAAGTTGAAATCTCTGTTATTTTTTATGTAAAGAATTTGTTGCCTTTTTGCCCCTATTCTTTGCCAACCCATCTAAATCAACTTAACAAAATCTTTTAAAGTTTTTGACAATCGAACAACTGAAATATTTTTCAAAACTAAAGAATACAATCACTAAAATAGACCAGAAGTTTATGATTAATTCCAATTATAATGACAATTACAAAATTAATTTTGAAAATAAAAATACCGATATATGAACATTTCAAAAATCACCTTTTGTTCTTCCTTTCCAACAACAAGATCTTCGATCGAAAGATTTATCAAATGATGGAAGAATGAATAAAAGAAATGTTTGGTTGGTTTAGCTTGGCGTGCACCTTTAACCCATAAAGCCACCGAGGCTCTATTTCTTACCTGTGGTCACAGCGGTCGCCAAGCCAGGTTGATGAAATAGAAAAACATTAGTTTTTGATCGCAGCTTATGGTGGCGATGTAGGTACCCCTCAGGGGTTGTATTGTGTAGGGGTTGGTAGGTAGGGGCAAATAACACTTGGGGGCTACCCGTATGGGTATGATGGGTCTGTCCGTTAGGATAGGTTCGATTGGGGCTTACAAACTTCGAATAAATGCAAAAATCTAAATTAACTGAGTTCCGAAATTCACATTTCTTTATTAGATCACATTTACTGCTTATATTTGAAATTAATGCAACTTAAATTCTCCAAATTGATCAAAGCTTTTCCAAAATGTTGTGAAATTTTGAAAATTTAGTATTATCACACGTGTGCATTTCTTATTATACTGACCCTAAAAGGCCTAACCCACGTATGTAGACGCTATACATAGACCATACCATATACCTGTATAGGCATTTTGATGTGAGTTTGACCCCAAACCCCCCGCATGTCCGGCTACGCCCCTTGACCATTGTTGTGGTCAGGGCGTTGCTAAAAGAGCCAGTCCCCACCCTCGGTGGGTGTGGCGAGGCATTTTGCCAGACAAATGTTATAGTTATTTAAGTTGTGAAAGGATAACTTGTGAGGTATGCTCTCGACAGAGTGAGTCCATTATGAAGCTATACCACTATAGGTACCTCACCTTACCCCCTCCTCACTCCCCCCTGATCCTCCCCAGAGATCAGGTGTCTAGGGGTAGCAATCTACCTGGTGAAATTAGCTTCCGGGCCAGTCAGGTTCACAGCTTGAATGGATGTTTTGACCACTGGTCAGCGCATCTTCATTCTTCTATTTCTGCATTGCTTTGAATTTCTGCAGGTCCTGGTTTCCTATTTCAACAAATTAAAGGACAAAATGAAGATGCATTTATAGGTGGGTGGGTGGGTAGGTGGGGGTTGGGGTGCGTTTTATCTGCTCGGGTGGATATTGCACCAGATTTGTGTGATTTGAATAGATTTGCGCTACTGTTGGGGAATTATTATGTTAGTATTGGCAGAAATTGGGGTCAGGAATGTGACCTTATGGTTCTTAATATTGTGCTTGAATGTGACCAGAAAGGAATGAGGCAGAAACATACTTTCGACACTTTCTTAGGAATTTAACCCCAAATATTTAGAACCAAATTAAGCATTGATTGAGCATTATATAATAGGTGAAGCCACCAGAGGATTCCAATTCACCTTCACCAATTCTTTTAAATATCCCAAGTTGGAGATTAAAATGAGCATAAAAAATAAACATAAAAATTCAACATGAACCAACACCAACATATTGTTTGAATTCAAGCAATACCAAATATACTCAGATATTGATTGATTGCCCATCAATGATTTATTGCCAAAATAAATTAGACAGTCAGGGGGATCTTCTCCACAATTGTCTTTAATCAACGCAATACCAAATAAACTCAGATATGGGTCAGATTTTCAGAATATGTACAATCATCTTCGCCAATCTTCTCAAATAGCCCAAATTTCAGACGAAAATAAAGTTCAACCTAACCAAAAGGATTGCTAGAACCAATGCAGTCGAATTTACCTAGTATTGACCAAATTGCAGCCTAATTTTGCAGAATTTACTAAATGTGTACAGCTGCGAATTGTATATTATCTGGAAATCTGCCCCATATACCAAGTATTTATCATTTATCAGCCTAGTTTAGCAGAATCTGTTATATGTCTAGAACTGCTGCATGATTGTACATTTTCGAATGTTCTGGCTCACTCTCCTCTGGTAGCTTTCCCCGGACTCTAGCCCCAGAGCCACAGGTGCTATAGACGAGTGACAAAATTACCATTGGGCATGAGGGCAGGTCCGTGAGAATGTTTGCCAATGTTTGTCTGGGGGATTATAAACTCTTTACAGAGGGATATTGAAGACTTCCCCAAATAATCCAAGTCCTATGCTCAAACCCCACGCCTGCCGCTCCAACCACATGAAAGAACGATCCCATTAAGTCCAATGAATACATATCTTTAACTTAATCAATATATAACTCACTTCTATTATTAGTTCCTTTTGTATTAATTTCCATTTGATCCCTTTCGGTCTGTCAATGTTATCTGGTGTTATTCATTCCGGTGGAAATTTAGAGGGATTTGTTACTCAAAAGCGAGTTAATCTATGATAGTTTACATGAATAAGAACATTCACAAAGGCATCTTGATTGCATTCAAACAGCCAAGCGAAAACTTTTGTTCAGCTTTGATGATAATGGTATTATTTGTGATAACAATCTTGGTGAATAGCAATTCTGCACTTGAATTGGGGTTCTTCTATATTCGTCTAATTCTGATTAATAAATGAAGTGGCGTGCATTCAAGGGAGCATGAATGGGGGATAAACATGCATAGAATCGCTTATATATGTGAAGCTTGCAGCAATGGGCTGTGAATTTTAACAAATGCTCCTGTTTGCCCATAAAGTCATTAAGGCCATGCCAAAATAAACCAGTGTTGGGGTATGTACTCGTACTATCGCTCTCGTCATTCTGATTGGTCAGAATCCGTTCGTATACTGGTTCTGAAAGTCATGCAAAAAATCCACATCCACAATTCTACAAATTTAGTCAATTTTCCTAAAAATGAGGCTGGGCAATTTTAAATATATATATGTAGGTATATTGAAAATGCCTTTAAAATGATTCTATTTAGATTATTATTATCATATGGTACATCTGTATGGTTTTTGCGTAATTCAACATATATTATATATATATTACTGAACACCACAAATAAATCATTTATGACATGCTCAAAACACCAGTAAATGTTATACCAAGCATGAAGAGTACCTCCGTATTGGGAGAAAACCAAGAAATCCTGACAACTTATAGAATTTCGTAACTGCTAGCTCAGTCTAGCCTCAGAACCACTCAAATCAGATAATAATAGTATATCAGTGATTGGACGCCTACTGCGTTAATGACTTTCCTGGCCCTGGAGTATACGTCCTAATTGGATTCTAATGGCATTTTGCGGTTTGGAGAGAGAGGCTTTACCTCAGTTTGGAGGGACTCTCTAAGCTCTGAGCCTAGAATGTATCGCCTAGCCCTACGATATTGAGATATCCCAACCTCCGTGACCCAAACGCTAATAAAGGGGCTCCCGAGCTCCTGTAGCATAATAAACATTACCTCACATGGCAAACTTCAAAGCAGCATGCTAGCTGGCAATTATACATGATTAACTGCGGCTAGCATTGCTCTCCACAAAGCAAAACATGCCGGCCACTGAAAACAAGAGTAGGGGAAACAAAAGAGGTAAATTTAACACATCCGGGTACGTTTGGTCAGGGCTACCCTGATAAACTAACAGGTTTTCTGCCTCTGGGCATTGGATGCACTTCAAAGGTAATCATTAGGTAGCTGTATTCTTCGAGGGTAGTTTTTTTGTTCTATATCTTTTTTCTCCCTTCTCGTGCAATATTTCTTCTCATATCAGATTACTGGCTATTTAATGATGATTGAATTTTTTATTGCCGTTGAAATAATTGAAAAGAGTTGTAGCGTCTGTCCGCAATACAATGGGGCAGAAGTGAATCGAAATGTGATACAAGCACCAGAAGTTGCATGGATGCTCCCCGGGGACCACTTTTTTTTTATTACAATAATAGCCCGTTAGCCATAGCAAATCACGATGGCCCCTATTTGGAACATGACAATTGATACCATTTTCGCCCTGGAATCTGTCACAATTGATTTGAATGATCTTGGTGTCAAAATGTATGTTAAGGCGTGTGTAGAAACGGAGTATATATGGAAATGTGTCTCCATTTGGTGCATATAAAATAGAAGTCTTCCAGTGTATGCCCAAATGTACAGGGGGTCCTTTTACGGTGTATGAAATCTCCACAAACCTATCACAAGTAATGATTTATAAGTACATTTAGGTAAAATAGTATCGATACTTTGATCTTGAACTTGACCTGATGTAACTTACATTTGATATAATCTTGAACTGATATATTATCAATATAGGGTTGAGCTTTTGAAAAGGCCCCCTTCATAGCGGACTTATCAAGTGTAAACGTATTAATGTGCTTCTAAGTATTTTGAACACTTCTAAAATTATGTAATACAATTTCTTCCATACAAGACACGGGGAAAATGTATCGTATGCCCCGTCATCCAAACTAAAACAATAACATAATTGAAACACCATTTAATTTTATATAAAATATGATAACTTGAAATAACAAACATAATCGCCTTCTGATCGACTTTGAATTGTTTTTTATAGTTTATTGTCACTTTCTAAAAGTTTGTCTTTTATAGTATATTTTACATTAAACAACATCAATCGCTCCTGGCTGATTGATAAGTTTGTTCAAAACTAATCGCCGCAAAAAAGTGTCAAGGCGGTACCCCGTGGGAGAGACAAAAGTTTTAGAAGATTCCAGAACTAACTGTCACATCACTCGCAAGGTGGCACTGCCGCAAGTCTAGCCCTGAGGACGGGCACAGGTGTGCAACAAACAACACAACTCCCATCACCTGAAATATTTCATAATTTTACTTTAGGTGATAAAATTACTTTGTTACAGGCACTACCGCCTGTGGTTTTATGATAAAATGCTATGAAGTTTAGAGGTTATTTTTGGTTACTTTTGAAGTCGTAACTATATGGTGAGAGGTTGCCTTATAAACATAATCATACATACATACACTTATGCATATTAATGTATGCAACATATATAACCACATGTCATTATGTTTGTATGTGCCAGCCTACGATATACTCCACAGGGTAGTATTCAAAATTTCACAAATAATTGGTTGAAATGATCGGAAATATTGAAAAAGTTGGACTTTATTATTGCATATGCGGTGATGATTAATTAATACAAGCATAGATTAAATCCACCTTATCGTACTGCATATTATTTTTACATACTTGGTTTAACTGTAGCCAATATGTTGGACCTGTTGAGTCTCTATATATATAGTCCGCCACACACACATGTATATATTTAGGCATAGTGTGAGTTTGCAATGCCCCGCTCTGCATCTGTTTGGCGGGCTTCTGGAAAAATAACAAGGCAAGAGCTATAAGGAAATTGGGCAAACAAATGTCAGAACCCATTCAATTAGCTCCTCCGTCTTGACCAGACATCCATGGAGCCTATATAGGGCGCTCTCCCCAACACATCCTCCTCCCATCCTCCGCCAACAAAATCAAGCATCCATAAGATTACACAACCTTTTGTTACCTTCATTTAGAGATAGAAATTTGCTGCAGGCGATATTTTCTGAGAATAGCTTTGAAACTGTCTTAACTCTGTGTCTTGGGTCTTTCCAACCGGTAAATGATCATCGATCTAGCCACACAAGTGGAGAGGAATTTGTCTGGGAGGTGGAGGAGGAGTTTGTTGTGGCGAGAAATGGAAATTTTGTAATTATCAGGCAAAGCGTAATTGCAATTGGAGCAAAACTGAAAGAGAGATAGACCATAGTTAACGTGTCAACCTCATTACAATCAAATCATTGTCCCGCTTGGACAATCATTGGCAGGAATTTGACATTAGTGTTATGTGTTCAATGGGAGGTAATTGGGTGCGTTTCTAGTGGGTACTTTTGCTTTTAGAAGCCCTGACAACAATTACTGTCAACACATATCTTCATTCGCTATATTAAACAATGTCTGGACCCCACATACATACTATCCTTGCTATATAATACAAGCTCCTAGATCTATTGAGGTATACCTGTGCTAGTTTGGGATAAACCATCATCGATGTTAAATCTACCGATTGTGGAACGTTTGTCGAGGGTGTTTTCAGATGGCTGTCACATATGGATCGAGGTTTGAGGAATTGTAAGAACCAATTCAATGTTTAAATCCTCAAGAAAAGAACTCCCTCAAGCAGTTGTCAATGTCCAGTTTAGGTTTTTCTTGGGCAAGATGGACTTAGCCGATAGCAAGGGCTGTTTGCCTATTATTCCTCCCATAGAAAACAGCCACTTCTTGATCCTTCAGCCTTTGACAAACCCTACTGTCAATAATCCACGTTCCATACCTCCTCGGCCGGTGAATCCCATTGTTGAATATTTAAAGATGAATCAAGAACCCCAGCACAAAGGGAGTGTCTCCTTAGGACACTGACTCAAAAATAACTGTAAGATGGATATAATAAAATAAACTTTCTCTGACCCTAGCTTTCAAGGAAACCACCTGACATATTCACATCTTCAAGGGTCCTCTTTAAATAGGTCTGCAGAAAGAAATTTTTAGTAACTCGAGACTTATACCACTTTTGAGGGTGGACAAATCGTCTGGACCCACCGGGCAATTATGTCTCATTGACTTGTATAGGAAAGGTCTTAATCTAAAGGCAGTTTTGCTAAAAGAGGATGGTTTTTGTGCAGGTCCTTTTTCGGGTGACAGTCCTTGGAATGGTAAGGAATATAATTGCAGCCCCTTATGGAAATGGGATTAGTCTTGTCATATATATAAAGTCCGTGTCTGGTGCGTTTGGACGATGTGTGGTATGTATGGGGACTTGGGCCTAGAGCTAGTTGACATTGACTGGTTGAAGGTGAAATTCCATTCAATGAAGAACAGAAACACCAGCTTTTCCATATATTACGTTTTTCTTTTAAATTATTATATAAAGGTCAACATTATTCAATTTTATATTGAGCCAGAACAATTTGTTTTCCTGTTCGTCTCCTTTTCCCCTTCAACACATGGATTTTAAACGAATATATATCTATTAACTATAGGCTATCACTGTTAATATTCTTGGGTACATACTAGCCTTTAGTTGAAATAAAGTAATCTCAGTCTAAATGGCTTGAAGATAAAGGTAGCTTTCCCTTTTGTCTTATGGCAATACAGAATTCAATCAAATCCTTATCTTTATGCATGCATGCGTAGTGACCAATGCAGATTCGCCATTTTGTTTTATTTGTGCCTACGTTCTCCCTGATAACAACTCCCCCCATTAAGGCTTCTTTACTCAAGGTTATACCTCAATTAAGGGCTTATTCACTTTACGTTAATGGCGGAAGGGAAATATCTGATAAGAGATTATATGTGTTTTGTAAGTGAACTTAGGTAAAATAAGGTAACTCAGGAGGCAAGATAAGATGACCAAAGATATGTAACCGAATGAAAAATAAAGGTGTTAAGTATAGGTATTTTTTTTAGTCAAAGACGAATTATTAAATCTACACACTACTACTGTGAAGTGAACGTTCTCGCTAAAGATAAAATTTTCACACTTACATAACTAAAAAACGGAACCTAGCACTTCAAAGAGTGCGAGCCAATGTTTTCATATAGCAGCCAATATCCTTAAACTAACAAAAGTCACTTGAACAAATTTCCGAGTGTGTAATATACCAATAAATCCTTATGCAATACTAGACTCTATTTCTTGCCTTTAGCTATGGGGCAATTTCCAACCAGACAGGCAGATTTCTTTTACATGAATTTATAAATAAACCAAAAAAAAATCCTTTTTTCTTGAGAACCCAAAAGATTCTTTGGTCAAGCAAGGAGTTAAGAGTCTGGAGGGTAGTAGTTTGAGCAGATATGTCAGGGCAATCAAGCCGAGGACTTGTCAGTGTCTCCATTGTCATTGGACGGTGTCATTCGGGTGTAAAATACCTTTATATAACCCCACAGAGGATCAAAGCAAAGGGGCTGGCAGCAATTGTTAGAGGCAATGATGGGGCGGACGAGAAGAATTCGAAAACAGCACACTGGGCATTGCATAAGGACTCAACACAGTGGAAACAGGAGAGTTGTGGGTTTTCAGTAGATCGCCAGGCCTGGTTTGGTATGAAAGGTTTGAGGTTTGAGGGGAAGGGGGTGGGGGTGTTGAGGCTAGTGGCCCTAAGGATGAGGGGAAGGGGTGACTATTGTACCCTGATTAGAGGGGCGGGTATGAGGGTATAGAGGGAGCATTCAATGATTACATGACGCGTGGTAGGATCACACTCAAAGAAGAGAAATAAAGGCTGAGGGGTCCACGTTCCCTGAGTCAAGAGCTAGTTGTTGAATCCCTTGCTGTAGGATTGACTGCGGCAATAAAATGGACTAAAAGCCCTATTCTATGCCTAGGCCTTCCATCACCCACTTTAAATTCTTCATTCTTGATAACAAAGCAAATAAAATCAAAGCTTTGAAGCCTTTGATTTTCATTAGTGAGCATCATTTAATTGTATATATGAGGTCTTGTAAATAACTTCGTAAACAGATTTTAATCAATGTCCAAACATCACTAAACAATTTCAGTGATGTTAATTAAATAATCTCTATGGTATTATGAAAACAGGCTCTGTGATGCTAATTAAACAATACGCGTGTTTGATAAAACTGCTGCTGAATTAGGCAGCCAGACTGCAGACAGGGTGGGCAGGGGAAACACATCTAAAATATCACTAAACAGACTGCTGTGACTGTGTTTCATGCAACTCCAACTCTTAAATAAATAATATTCACATACATTTTACATTGGATCTAATTTCACTTATCTGTTAGAACAGAGTCCCCGAGCCACCTCCTTCCTCCTAGGTAATAATGAGGATGTTAGTGAGATATAATGTAATATAATGTGATGTAATACAACAGTAAATGCTTATACTTTTGTAAGCATGTGGTGAGCCTTTTGCCAACCCATAATTGACAGTACTGCAAGGCTAACTAGCCCCCACCATGTTGGTGGAAACTGTTACGTAATGTTACGTAACACGCTATGTATTTTATTCTCTCATCTTATTCTATTGTCTGTAACTGTTAAAACCATTTACTATTAAATTTTATTAAATGGAGAAGATCCCGTCGGAAGAACTGTTTCTGACAGGGACGAGAGTCCTATTTTCATATAGACCTTATGTATATATATATCAAAGTGAAAATAAAGTTTCAATATATATTTCTTCTTATTTTCAGGATTCGAAGCCTATAATTGAGAAGGAGAAGAAGCGAGGGAATGGAAAGAGGGCAAGTGCAGAAATTAACCAAACGGATGCGCAGCGCCACCTAGTTCCGCCTCAACAGCATCCGCCATCTTACAACCGGATGTCATCTGAAAGTACACCTCTTAAAGAAATGGAACTCCAGGTAAATAGGCTAGCTTTCAAATATCACCAGCAGAAGAAATTAGTCTTCACATAAGAGTTTCTAACTTCAAATGTTGCCTCAGTATGTTGAGTGTCAAATTGTCAGAAAATGTACAATTCGCCTTCAGCAATCATCTCAAATGACTCAAATTTAAAACAGAAATGAGGGTAAAAATGTTGTTCAACATAACCAAACCGATTGTTTTGAATGAACGCAAGGCTGAATATATTCAAATATATATCAGTAATTACCCATTTTCCAGTCTAATATAGCAGAATTGACTGAACGTGTACAGCTGCCCATTGTACATTTTCCGACGATCTGACTCATTGTATAAAGGCCACTGGTAATCATGTCTTGCATATCAAGTATCATATCACACCTCAAACTGAAATTAGCTTGGTAAATTTGACTTTAGATTTATGGCCCAGCCAGCCAAGTTTAAATAGGGTTTTACACACATTTGAGTGAGGATTTATTACAGTACTTGTGTAAGGAACCCAAAACCTGGGGTAATTACGAGTCATGTCCCATAGAATGAGTAGTTTCGACATGTCTTCATCTACACGTGGAACTATGCTCAGCTATGTGGTATACGTCATAGAAATGCTATGTACATTCAACTCGTCTCTCAGCTAAGGATATCCTAGTTGTTATATGGGTCAGATTTTCAGGAAATGTACAATTAGCAGTTGTACACATTTAGTAAATTCTGCTAAATTAGGCTGCAATTTGACCAATACTAGGTAACTTCGAGTATATTTGGTATTGCATTGATTCTAGCAATCTGTTAGGCTAGGTTGAACTGTATTTTGAACTTTATTTTCGTCTAAAATTTGGGTTGTTTCAGAAGACTGGCGAAGTTGAATTGTACATTTTCTGAAATTCTGACCCATATATTCTAGATAACTGAATACTACCACTCGAATTAATTCCCACGAGTGCTTAATAACGATTGTACCTATTTTCTGTCTCGTCTTTTGCATTTAGCCTGAGAATATATAAGCCACACCTGTGCTTCCCAGTAATTTGGGGCTTTTTGCCTTCCTAGGCAAGGAAGGTATGGGCGAAGTCGCCTGAAAATGTACAATTTCACTTCAACCATTCCTTTCGAATAACCCACGATTTAGACAAGAATTTGGTTCATAATACATTTCAATATAACAAAACAGATGTTGTGAATCAACGTAATTCCAAATATATCAGCTATTTATTGATTGTCGGGGTAATTTAGCAGAATTTACTAAAGGTTTAGAGTTGCCGATTGTATCTTTTGGTGAAGCTTTGGACTTTTTGAGTCTCAAGTACTGTTGGACCCCAGAAGGTCGTGAATCGTATACATATCTCAAATTATCGGATGCAATATAGAAAGTCATGTGCAGTGTGTACTATATGGTCTTTAAAATCAATATGAAGCACCCTTTAAAATGAGTTACCGTTCCCGATCCCTTAAGTGCAATTGCAAAATTGATTGTAACTAAAACAGTTAACCCTGATACATCACAAAGTGGCCTAGCCACATGTGGAAAACTTCCCTTCTGTGTCACATATTGAAATCTAGCTGGGTCTATAATTTTTTAGCGAGAGAGGGGCATCATACCTAGGACTTTAGAGAGAAATATAGTATATTATTAGGGAACCAATTCATTTGGAAAACGTTTTATGAATAGGCAAAACCTTCAGCTCTTGTTAAAACAACCGTTAAACGCGTCAGTGAGTCAGTCCTGTATCAATAGGAAACAAAATAATACACATTCAACTATATCCAACACTCTGTGTGCACTACTGCTCCACCTACCATGTGTCCTATGCATGTTAGTTAACAGTGTCTCCCCCTGGTGTTTCAGGTGCAAGATATGCTGCACATTCTACTGAGAGAGAAGGAGTCTCCATCAGAGACGGGCTCCTATACAGACAGTGGCAAGGGTCCCAGCGAGGAGGGCGACCACTCACATAGCTGGCCCGAGTGCCAAATGGACACTGCCAAAGGTATGTACAATGATGATGCTATTATTCCGATTACTTTGACGAATTATTTAATTGTTACATAAATTGCTACATGCAGAACGTATTGATCTGTAGTTGATATTGATGCTGACGAATTTCCATGGGCTATGGTATAAGTTATTAGTATAAGATCATTTATTATTAAAGGATTAATGACCAACATTGAGGGCTCCAGGTGCCAATGTTTGATGTATATATGGTGATGGTGATTATGGACAAACAGTGCACCAACAGGCCCAGAATGGAGGTTATTAATCCTTTTAATGTCTGCCTAAGTTAAGGTGCACTGTTCAAGGTAGTGATTAATCTATTTTTAATATACCGGGATATCATATATATATGACACAACCAAATTGTACAGATTTGTAACCCAAAATCATCGTACAATTTTATAAGTCAAAAGAAAACATTAAAGGGAGGCAGAATCAGATTTCAACCATGCAGGCATCAGAAGGGGAGACCCATTCGTCCTGAAAATTTAAATGGTTGACTTAATAAAATGTGATGATAATAAGAATGATACATTATGTGGATTGTATTATTGCTGGAGAAGATTTTAATTAATGTTCTTGTTTTTCTCATAGGTATGCCCAGTGTAGCCGAGGCCCATTCCTTGGCACTGTCAGACCACCGTCGCCATTCCTCTAACTATGAACCAACCCCTGACACTGAAGCAACAACTAGCAACAGTCGCTACAACCTCCCTGTGCCAGTGGATGAAGGCATCTATGTTACGGCCATCCCTCGAGAGGAAATGTATGCGCAGGATCCTCAGCGTCGTGCATACGACAATCGTCTCTATTCTCTGGAGCATCAGTTCCCTCCTGCACATCCAACAGCATCCCTATCCTCTTCCACAAATGCACCTTCATACACACCTCCGCCAAGTTACCATGATAGCATGGCTGCCAATGCTGCGAAGAGAGTTGGGCGATTCGCTTCCTACGCGGCACAACGCTCTTTAGACAAGGAGGTGAATAATCTTTCCTTGCCTAGGACACTTTCCGATTCTGGGACAAGACCTGACTCAGGGTCAAGGTCAAGCTACAGGGCTTCACGTGATCAAGATTTAGGTGCCCGGATTATGAGGGGTCCTCCTTCTTCCGGTCAGAGAAATGACGAGGAAGATGAGGATATTTCACCACCAGGAAAGTTGTCTAAGTGGGGAAACCACTCCTCCCTCTTTGAGGAACCTTCAGACACTTACGAAAGTTTTGCTCTCCATCGAAGAAATGACTCTGATGATTATAATATTTATAGCGATAGATTAGGAGGTGATTATTCATCGTCAGCTGATGGCAGAATGATGAAACAATATAATCCACACCATATGAATGCCTTAGGAGCAGTAGGTGGTGGAGATAGAGGACAGGGACAGGACAGAGGAGAGTACCAAAGCTATCTCTCACTTGAGAGGGACATTAGAGACGGTGGAGCCACCTGGTGTTCTGATGGAGAAAGCGCGAAAAGGTCACGAGGTGGCGCCAAATTACAGCGCACCAGAGCCGAGCGTATCCCTGGCGGCGACTCAACAATGTCGTCTGCTTCCTCCACAAACAAAACCAGAAAACCCAGAGTGCAATTCTGGGACGAAGGACCTGTTGATAAATGTGTTCACGATATAGTTGCCCACTATATCCCAGACAAAAGTGAAAATACTAATAATTTAGACTCTGTCGCAGACGGTTATTCGGATGATGATGTTACAACAGAATCGGGGAGTTATGTAATAGACCCTGAAGTGTACTTAAAAAATAAGGACCAAAAAGAAACATATGTCGATTACATAATCGTGTGATACTAACTATGGATACATGTATCTATCCTAATATTTGTACATAAGAACTATGCATTCATGAGCGTTATAAGTTCATACATGTGGGTTAATTATAATTTACCCCTTTGTTGGGGAAGCCAAGTGAATATTTCTAAAAATCAAATTCCTATTGGGAAATCTCAATCTCTCCGGAAAAATGTCTTTCCAATGTCAAGGATACCTACAAGAATCACTTCGCAAACTTCCGCTGTTCTTTAAATGGCATTTCCAATTCTGTTATAGGGAATGATTGTTAATTGTATTAATGGAAATAATAGCTAGTATTTATAGTTTCTCATGAATGAAGAAAGTAAATACTTCTTTCCTCTTCATTGATTCGGAGTCTACCATTGGACATATCTCAGATTTAAATCTGTTCTTCCTATACCCTAGTCTTATACCTATGCCATCACGTCTTTCCTGATCGAGGGAGTTGGACTAGAGATGTGTTATCAGGACCAGAATTATATGGGTCTGGTCATCCGAAAATGTACAATAGGCAGCTCTACAAATGTAGTATGGATTCAATTCCCTTCCAATTCAGTTTTCCGAAAATTACTATGCAACAAGGATGTTTTTCAGGGATCTAATGATATATAAATCATAATAACGATAATCAATATTTTTTTATCAAACAAATATTACAAATTGCCAAGTCTCAGCCCAGGGCAAATAATATAGAGTTCACTCCCTGCGATACAACTTCCTTCCAAGACCTGTAAACAGATTTTAAAATTGTGATGTAGATACATTTATGCACAAAAAACTTTATGAGAATTGTATTATAAACTTATTTCGGTATCTACTGTAAATCCTTGAAATGTAAGTGAATATGGTGCTATGATATAATACATATCAGTTACATAAAGATTAAAAAAGATGAGAGAGAAAAAAGGGTTGTGTACATACATTTGTATATCTTTAATATACTTAAAAAAACTGCTGGTGTCAAAAATGTGTTCATTTGAGAAAAAACTAGCACAAGTTGAAAGTTGTACAATATTTTATAAAAGTGTATATTTGTACATTTTGTAAAGATGCAATGTGGAAGACTGCGGTCAACCTGGAATTTAACCTAAATATGTATCAACTTTGCCAATTATTGCAAAACGAGAAAGAATAAATTTCTTTAAAATATAAAACATTTTGTTTTTCTGTCAAATTTGATTATTTTCCAGGAGAATAGTTTGGGAGTCGCCCACCAATCTGCGATGTCGCCCCTATTAAAGCTGCATTCTCAGCTATTATAACAAGTAATACCTTACACCTATTCATGTTGAAAACTGCCGCCAGTGAGCGATAACACATCTAATCATCGCAGGAAAGGATTCCGGCGGGTCCTCCAAATACAACTGGTCGAAATCCTCCAAAATCTTGCTCAAATTACTTTTAGATTCACATTTTTACCGGCGGGAGCTGAGAGGACAGCTAGATTCAATACTCAATAAATTTAAATTTTAAGAACCTAAACGTTGAGGAGAAAGAACAATGAGAACAAGGTCCTACTGTTGCTAATCTGGTTGAATGAGAAATCGCCACTAAGTCTAGGTAATATTCCACATACACATACCACACAGTTGTAATCACGGAAATATAGCAGAAGTAAGGAGTAAGTAGTAGGCTCCACCTTGTTTTGACCTAAATAGAATATGCGTGAAATAAAGTGATACAGTGCAGCAAAATATTTCTGGCAAATATGTTCTCCGCGAACTGAGGTTTCACATATGTGATGCGCTTCAGGAAAATAAGTCATAACTTGCAAGAAATAGATTTTGAGATCGGATTATATTCGAAAAGAGATCAAGTCGATTCCAGTGGTAAACATTAAAGACATTAAATCAGTATTTCTATATTTTAAGTTTGAAATTTTTATTTCTGAAAAAAAAAAAAAAAAAAAAAAATGTTTTCAACATTTTTGGGTGAACTAACTGTAAAGTAGGTGAATGTACTCCATAGAATGATCTTAAAAATGCATTGATATATTTAATACACTATCCTGGAACTTGGTTCATGTATTCATAAGACCTATATGACTCCTATTTACTCCGAAAATGAAAATATTCCATTGTGAAGAAATGACTTTTAAAGAATATGAATTTTGCGACTTGTGACTCATTTTCCTGAAACACATCACATATATATATAGTTCTATGACATAGAGGCACTCAATCAGGATTTTTTTCTCCGCAAAACTGGTTTTCAAATGCCCTAAATCGAAATATTAGCAAGCGAAAGTTTTTAGCTACACGGTATATAACTCCTAGTACACAGCGTGCACACGCAAGGCAATGAAGCCTCTAAACACGCTTACTGTAACTTGTAAGAGATCGTAAGTAGTAATGGCAAAGTGGACATTGTGAAGGGCACTGCACATTATCGATAACGTAGAAGTGTTGTGGTTTGAGGTTTTTATTCAGGCTTAGACATTTTACAAAAGTGTTATAACTCTTAGTATAAGTTCTGACTACAGCAAAATTAGTTATCAATACACAATTAGTCAGAAGGCGCATACATACTATACAAGTATTGCAATCAATCCATATATGACGACAAGCATCCTCAGGTTTCAGATAGAAAAAGCATATTCACTGTCTACTATTTTCTAGAAAGGCCATACAGTGCTGACATTAAATAAATAAAGAATATCTGAAATTGAATACAAATATAAATCTTTTTTATAACTTCTTCCGACATGATACGAACAGCAAAAGGAAATTGGACGTGGTCATGCTACCTCCTTTACATTCTATACAGACTATATATGTTCTAAACTGTAAACAATTCGCACGTAGAAACCCGAAAAATAGCAAGAGATTAAAATATATAATATGTATTTTGTTGCACTAGAACGTGAGCTTAGGCCATGTACAATATACCTAAAGTGGCTAAGATCACTATGTTGACTGGTTGTCAATTTTAAATGTAATTGCGGATTTCCATGACTTGCATAGATATGATCATTTAGGTGGCTTATCAAAGTTGTGTATTCATTAGATTATTTGATATTTGCAAATGTGGTTTGAGGGGAGTGGAGTCGCTGGGTCCATTCAAATCAGAAGGAAGCAGCTCGTACGTAGCTGCCAACTGACTGTGGTGGAGGGTTTGGTACCAGATGTTAGGTAGTTAAACACATATATAAATGCTGAGTAATTTGGTTGTATAGGCTTTCTATACTTGTCACAATCTTTGCAATCCTCAACTTGATATCTCTATTTCAATTCATTCCTAGTGGATGTATTTATTTTGTTTATACACGATTGTTTATGTACATAAACAATTTCATGTTTAACTAAAAAATATTAAAATGTGGTTTCCATTGCGAACCCCACCTAGTGGTTAAACTCACCACACTATTTTACCCCCTCTGTCCACTGGTGGGAGTTCCCATCTAGCGTCACCACGCTTCCAACCATCACTTTCACCCGCTCCTTCGGTCACTCTTGACCACCCCTATACCCCATTGATGTATTATTCTTTAATAAAATCAATTTCCCCAAACTCACTCTCAGACTTTGTCACTCGAGGTGGCACAACTCGTAATGTACACTTATCATACAATATTTTAAAATTTGCGAATGTAAACGTTGAGTGAGTGAGTGATGGTTGCTTAATGCCTTGACGACATCCACGTGAAGTCATATTCATGGCAATGAGAGTTAGTGAGATGAGATGAGATGAGCAAAGTGATTTAGTTTACAGTCCAGCTGTAAATAACACAAAACAAATAAAACAAAAAATAAAATAGATATAACAGTAACAGAAGTTTGGTTTTTGGTATGAAAGAGACTATAACAAAGAGAACAGGCCAGCAGTTCTTAGATATTTGATGACATCGTCACCATTGACCGTTTTAAAAAGTGTTTTGAGGTCAGGAGCATTGATATATTTGATACGGGCATCATGCAAGTCTGCACATTCAAGTAGAAGATTCAATTCAATTCATAGATTCTTTATTTGCGGATCTTGAGTTTACAAAGGTAATTCGTGAGTGACAGTGAGTGGAGTTAGGCAAGCAATACATTCAGGTTGTGGTTCTTGCTTCACCAGATGGCCATGGGTCAGTCTGGTGTGTCCGTTTTGGCAATATCCTAGTTTGTTCTAACGTTATATGGGCACAATCCATTACCATCTAAATCAATACTACTACCTTTGAAACCCTCATATACCAAATTGAGTAACCGAGTGGCCGAAACAACCAAAGTCTTTATACTAGAAATATATATACAGTCCGCACTATATTATTAATATGTATCCCCAACTTTTTTAGTCGTGTTTATAACCCCCCGCAGTATCAGTAGTCCAAAACCGTTCATCAAAACAATTACAATATTTACTTTCTCCCTATCTCTATTGCTATAGCACCCGTTCATCACTACCCCTGCCCATCCCGCTTTTATTTAATCTTATTGTCTGTCTAAAAGTATCACTCTCTTAACAATACACATTCAAATACTAAAGTTATCTGCAAATTGCATATCACCATCTTAGCTTAGGTCTCCCATGAAAATTGATCCGTTTCTCTAGCAGCTCATACATTGAGAATTTGTAGTGCCATGAAAGAACTCTAAACACTTACCATATATTACTTGTACCTGAACTCTCTGTACAGCCGATGTTTAACACCAGGTGGACCTGTGTTCCATGCCTGTGTGTTTACTGTATGTTCTTGGGATACTGTTACCAATGTTATCTTATACCAACTTCAGACAACCTGGTATATGACTGAATGTATTTACCTACACTCTGCCTTTAACTTCAATGATATTGTAAATAATAATATTATTGTAAATAATATTGAGGTTTGTGTCCTTTATTATCTATTCTCCTCAAACGAAACTGGGTCACTACAAATCATAATAGTATGTGATTCTCATTTTACAACATAGGTGGCAGCACATGGGCTAGTAGTACGTAATGCATATGAGGGTGGTCCAGACAGTTATCAACAGCACTTCTGTAAAATCTCATCTTCATTTGTTTATTACTTTTAACTATAGATAGACTATAGACCAAAGATTTACTTGGGGAGTTGCGGAGGAGGTATGTGTTGCTTCTTGCGAAACTCAGAAGGTATGAAAGTCTTTTAAAGCAGATTAAAATGGTATTTTCTCACACAAAATAATGCTTAATTATTAAGAAACACAAAATTAATGTGAGTGTGTACTGGCCACTGACAACAGGAAAGGATAACCTTATGGATTTGTATAATAGTACCAATGGTATCCACTTCTTGTACATTATAGGTTCTGTATAAGAGTATGAATATTGGTAATATAAATGCTTTTATTATACACGCATTCTATATGAGACGTGCTATAAGTGGGGTGCTATAAAAATATTCATATAGGACGTGTCCTATATGAAATGTAGTTGTCTAAAAATAGCTCTGTTGTTATGCTTCGCGGAGCTTTGGCTCTCCGCGGAGCATGTAAACAAATCCCCGCGATCGGTAATCCACCCGTGATTCTGGTACTATGATTATAGAAATAAATAATAAAACCTACATCATTAAATAGAGCATTAAATTCTCTTTTGAATGATATAAATTGTATTGATGTAGCTCAAGGAATGGCCATGATATGGACATTTTAATTGATCAATATACTAACGATAAATATAGAATGGAACTCGCCAGCAATAATCGAAAATTTATAGGACTTGATTCGTCCACATAAGCACTCTGCCTACAGCATCGTGCTTATGTGGACGAATCTAGTCCTATAAATTTTCTATTATTGCCGGCTCGTCCCATTCTCTCTATGTATGAGTGAGTGAGTGAGATTGGTTGCTTTACGCCCTTATCAACACTTTGAAGTGTTATATCAAGGGCGGGAGAGCAGAGAGGGAGGCAGTTTAGGATCATACCCAGGAAATAGAGATAGAGAAGAAGGGAGAGAGAGACAGAGAAAAGAGACAGAAAGGCCCTTTAAGGTCTCTCTCTATGTATGGCGTTGGTTGAATTGTGACTGTGTGCAGCCTTGAGATAATAATTTGTTCCTCCGATGTTTGCTTATAATATTATATTTAGCTAGTTGAGGGTGGTGTAACCTGTTTGTCAAAATATTAATAATATAGAAGATAATTTATGTAGTTGATACAGATAAGAAGGCTTCTTGTATTACCAATGTTAAATGGCCTGGAAGGACAGATTAAATAAAGATCTGGTTTTGGAAAAAAATGGCAATTTATGCAATTACTGTTAATTAACTGCCTCAAGAAGGGTAACCGTTCTGGGAGAAATGAGAAATAGTGATGAACACTGGAAATATGGCAAGTATTACATGAACTTGTACAACAAATGGTAAATGTTTTGTTTTAAAGATTTTATTCAGTAAGACATTATGCAATTACATACACTTTTTCTGACGTTGCTGACAAAAAGGATTCTGTCAAATATTAATATAATATTAAATTGGGGTTTCTTTGTATTTCTTTTTTAGGATAGTCTTCGGAACAACTGGGATGTACTAGGGAGATTGTCTACAACCAAACATTTGCACGAACGCAAATTGATAATCGCATACAAACGCCCGAAGAATTTGGGTGAGTATCTCATAAGAGCCAAGTTGAATCAACCGAGAGAAATCAAGAACCTTCCAACATGTTCATAATACACTTGGTCACTGCATAACGTACGGTGGACGAGAATGTTACATCCCGGCCCGTTCCGTTCAGCTCCGTTCCGTCCCGTCCCGTGCCCGCCCGAAAAAAAAATTAAAATGGATGTTGTCATACATTTACTATAGAAATATTCATGACGGGGCCACTTGTATCGGTGGCGGGACGGGACGGCATCCTAAAGTTCGGCGACAATTACCGTTCCGTTCCGAAGCGCGAACCCGAACATTTCCGCACATTTTTGTAAATTGTCGGTACATGATCGGGGAAAATTCCGAACTTTACCGTCAAATATTATTTCGGCACGGCACGGCACGGCAACAACCGGCATACGGGGCGGCACGGAACGGAGCGGCACGGAACGCTACCGGCTACCCATTACAACGTGTTGCAGCCTTATTCTTTTCTCCTTTTCTTGGCACTTCCTGTAGCAACATCAACACTACGCACGGAACGCTACCGGCTACCCATTACAACGCGTTGCAACCATATTCTTTTCGCCTTTTCTGGGCACTTCCGGTAGCAACATCAACACTACGCCAGCCAGTCGCCATTCATTCGACAACCACCACGTAAGACGGTAAGTACTCGTCTTCTCTCCCATACAACTGTATCTGCAACTGACATACATCCTCACTTTATTCACTTCATTACTAAACCACTGCCATACTTTATTCCATTTCGATTGACCTATCATCCTTCTTCTTTCTTACCCTTAGCGCCGTAATCTTACGCCTACAAACTTAAGCCAAAGAAGTCCCGCCAAGATGTCTTCGATCGCCTCGCATTGCCCCCTCTGCCTGAAAGGGACACTGCGGGTCAGCCACCCACATGGCGGGGTGGTTTGTACCAACTGCGCGCTAGTCGCAGCAATACCATCATTAACGTAAGTACTTTCTATATTACTAACTTATTAGAACTATACATTATACAATTCATTCATCTCTCTCCTTGTGTGACAGTACTGCTGCCAATATTGGTCGCCGCCATTATTGCCACCTCCAACCCACGCCACGATCTCTCTCCCTCTCGGATAACTTATTATTTCATTCGGATAACTTATCTTCTAAACATAACCTACCCCTCCTCTACTATCCGATATTGTACAACTCTCTCTCCCTTCTTCTCTGCTTATCCTCATAAACTGCCTCATTATGGCCAAACTTTATTATTCCCACCTCCGACCCACGCCACAACCTCTCGGATAACTTATTATTTCATTCGGATAACTTATCTTCTAAACATAACCTACCCCTCCTCTACCATCCTTTATTGTACAACTCTCTCTCCCTTCTTCTCTGCTTATCCTCATAAACTGCCTCATTATGGCCAAACTTTATTATTCCCACCTTCGACCCACGCCACTACCTCTCGGATAACTTATTATTTCATTCGGATAACTTATCTTCTAAACATAACCTACCCCTCCTCTTCCATCCTTTATCGACAACACTCTCTCCCTTCTTCTCTGCTTATCCTCATAAACTGCCTCATTATGGCCAAACTTTATTATTCCCACCTCCGACCCACGCCACAACCTCTCGGATAACTTATTATTTCATTCGGATAACTTATCTTCTAAACATAACCTACCCCTCCTCTACCATCCTTTATTGTACAACACTCTCTCCCTTCTTCTCTGCTTATCCTCATAAACTGCCTCATTGTATTACTTTATTGTTTTGTGGCATTAAGCAGATATTAAATTTTATGACTGAGAAATAGGGAGAGAGACTTTAAGTCACCCTGCACTCTCCCCAACGTCCTGATATTGCATAATACTACACCTGGCACCAAAGGCTCACTCAATAGCCGTGCAAGGGGTGACCTAGATATGAGCGTGGTGGGGTGTGGGTTGGGGTGGGAGTATATGCTACCAAATGAGCAAGGGGTGACCTAGATCTGTGATTATTTTTAGTTAGGGTGGAGGGGTTGGTGTGTATACCCAGCTCTAGGTCCCTACCCAGAGGTGGGGACCAAACGGCCGTGTCAGGGAGGGAGATCACCTAATCGTTGTGTGCTTACAAACTAAATGCACGGCACATTAATAAAGGTGTTCACCTTTTAAATCTTGTCGGCACACTCCTTCCCGAGTGATATGGGCATTATCCAAACTGTTTAAATATTGTTTTGAATTGCTAAATTCTTTTGGTCTGGTCGATGCAGCCACACAAGTAAATGGCGCCATTTTTTTACTAGAAATCATGTGATAGGCAGTGGGAATCAGGGAGCATTTAGTGAGCTTCCCTGAGCTCTCTTCACAGACATTCAAGATGGCAACTAAATTTGAGCGGGAACAAAGAGGGCCTGTACTTTAATGACTGCTCCCTTTGGAACAGGAAGTGCCAAGAGTAGTCCAATCGTTTTAAAATGGAGGCCTTGTTTTCGATTCAACTAGATTATTACTGAACATCTTATCTATTTGTCGATTACAATGCAATATAAAGTATCCTAGGGGTGAGTTTTTACATCAGCGATTAAGTGGATTCAAGTTTTAGAGTGTTTACTTGTGTAGGTCAAGAATCGGACGTTTATTAACAGCTATCCCCTTTAGCATGAGAATACATAGGAACGCTCTCCACCTCGGGACGTTGTCACAGAGGGGAAATTGTACCTAGTTAGTACTTAAACCATTGTCAGTCTAATGACATCGTGTTACTGCCTGAAATATAGCACGAGGTACGAGTGCTATATTTCAAAGGCAGCAACACGATGTCATTAGACTGACCGTGGTGTAAGTACTATATAGCACGTAAGGTCGTCTGATTCTGATTTAACCGTCATGAATCGGCAAACAAAGCCCCTCATGCTGTTAACAACTTTGGTATATTGCAGGGTTCCCGCGGGTCTTAAAAAGTCATTAAAAGTCATGAATTCTGAGTTTGGGTTTTTAAGGGCCTTAAAAGTCATTAATTTTCACTGTGAGTCATTAAAAAGTCATGAAAAACTATCTGAGTCCCCTCCCTGACCATATTCTGCATTGAAAAAGTTGTGCAGCCGGCTAAAAATCCTAAATAGCCACCTTACACAAAACTTAGTGACATCCCTGGATCTGCTAAGTAGAAGTGAAAAATCTATAAAATTGTAGCACTGAAGTGCACTGAAGTCTCTAAGGAAATTATGCTGAAAATACACCAAAGCCACCATTCTTCATTCTTCTACAAAAAATTGTAAAAGTACAAGTCTATAAGTACAAGTCTATATTTCTATCTTTTATGTGAATCAAAGTCAGAAGTTTGGACAATATTTAACCCCCAAAAATGCTGAAAATGCACTGGAGAGCAAAGAAAACCCTCTGGCTTCTGGGGCCCGCTTCGGGCCCCAGAAGCCACGCTTTAATGGCTGAGATAGTGTCTCGCAAATCTGACTTAAAAAAGTTGGCATCTACATTGTATTCAATACAAGTATTCATTGTTTTAAGAAATGTATTTATTGATTTTGAGGAGATTACATTGATATGTTTAAAAAGGTCATAAATAATCGGCTAACATGAGTTCATTTGGTCATTAAAAAGTCATTAAAAAATGGCGGAATTGGTCATTAAAAGTCATGAAAAATGATGGGCTCTGGGCCGCGGGAACCCTGTATTGTCTCCATTACCTCCTCCAGGTCCTCGATGTCTTTCCATCTCTTCTTCCCTTCATCGTTGAACGCCACCACAGTGGTAAATGGCAATAAAACGATTTTCCTTCAAGGGCTCCCAGGAGGAAACCTCCCTCCTCCCCCAAACCCTCCAACAGGGAGACATGGCTGCAGTACTTGTATATGCTCACTTATACTATATGTTCTGACGATTACAAGATTAGGTTACTTTGACTTTAAAAGGGTGCCTCATGTAACATGGCATTTTCGTTTAGTGTTGGATTGATTATAATGTTAAATCGGTATTTGTGGTATTAGTGGTTTAAGTATCTAACTTATAGCTTACATTAACAATAATCTCTACCCATCTCCCTCCATCCCTCTTTTTACAATTCAACTATTGATCATTGAAACAACTTACTAGATATATTTATACCTGCAGATAAATATGATGTTATTCATCGTAGAGTATTATAATCTTATTTTGATTAAGGCCAAATTTTCAATTAACATTGTAATATATTACATTGTTAATTGTTTGAATGTATTAGTTCTTTTTTAAAGCATTGCCTTGATATCGATCTTCAAGTATTCAGTTAAGAAGTAACTTTTTATCTAAAAATATTTAATATTCATCGTACCATTTTAAGCGAAGTCATGTAAAATGATAGGCCTAAAATATGCTTGAATACTGGCACACTCAATCTCCACAAGTGACAATGGATGTTAATTTCAATTTTCAATAAGCCAGTCACACCGGTTCATAGCCATAGCCATAAGCCATAGTCATATTAATGTTTAAATGACATTAATCCATTTTTTGCGATGTGTGACTCACTTTCCTGTAACACATAACATTATACTCCCTGTATTGCTCCCAACGGTCAGGAAGGAAATTTAAGAGTAAACTAGACAAGGGATAAATCTTTAAACAAAACCTTATTATCAATCTAATTCCTGAAAACAAAAATAGGGAAAAGAGTAATGATATGTATAAACATTTAGAATTTCCTCTCATCGTCCTTATTTTATCCTCTTTTCTTGAATTTGCTTCACAGATAGATGCCAACCTGTCTATGATACATGTACATTTTATATCTATAATTCTATGCTATAATACTTTTGTATCTCATTGTCATGGGTAATAATAGTCCAGATGTATGTTTATAGTCTGTCCCCGTTTTAAGTTACCCCTCTTAATTGCTGATACCATGGCATCATTTATCATTTCGTCTCCCTTTCCCTCCATCTCCCGGACTCTCTCTTTCTCTCTCTCCTGTGCTCTCTTTTAGTGTCCCATCTCAGGGGTGCTCTATTTTTCCCTGAAACATGCTCTATCATTTCTAGCGTGCAAGTAATAAATGATTGTCGTGGGTGTGTGCCTTCTTAAATGACCGTTGCTTTGATTAGAGGAAAGGCCCTGCTGGGGGTGTTTGATGTGCCGACCTGAGACACCCAAGAAAGATGCATATATCCAATATAGGACATTGCCGTTTATGACTGTTTAATGAGAATCGGACGACCTGAGTGCTATATGCATAGGTAGAATTATCGGGCAGAGAACTAGCTAGACCATAGGGTGCTGCCCCAGTGTATGATGAACGGGTCTGAAGTAGGAGCGAGGCACCCTACGAAATTGGAGTGTTAAACCCTTAAATACTCGAAATATATATATCTGATACATTAATGCTCCGGCGTATTCATTACAAATATACTAATCTATAACATTGTTAAAATTCAGGTCAACTTTCCCAAAATCGGGAGCTCAGTGGCAATGCCTCCCTCGCACTTCTCAGTCATAAAATTTAATATCTGATCTGCTTAAGGCCACAGAACGATGATTTAATACAACGTAACTTTAATGTTATTAGGGCGAAACTTAAATCAGTCTCTAACCTCTATCTTATTTGTGACCGTAGAACCATATTATTAATATTTAAAACTAAAATAATCCCACACATTGACTATGGGGTGAGTGAGTGAGTGAGATTGGTTGCTTTACGCCCTTATCAACACTTTGAAGTGTTATATCAAGGGCGGGAGAGCTGAGAGGGAGGCAGTTTATGATCATACCCAGGAAATAGAGAGAAGAAGGGAGAGAGAGACAAGAGAAAAGAGACAGAAAGGCACTTTAAGGTCTTACCCAGGACCACATTGACTATGGGGACATCTTTTATCATTCTGCACCCCAAAACTATCTAGCCCGCATGCAATCTCTTCAGACCGCGGCAATTAATATTATACAGAAATTCTAATGATAGTCGGCTAGACCCTTGTGTACTCCGCATAGGCATAGGGTCTTTCCTGTAGTCTGGTGTATAACAGTACGCATTCTCTGCGCGTCGGATATATATATATATTTATGTGGAAAGGTGAGCCTCCTCAGTGTGTATCGATTGAGGGGTTTGTTTGTTAGCGTTTGAGTCTTTCAGTATATATATGAGTATCTGTTAATACTTCTTCCATTATCAACTACAACACAAGGACTTTATTTATATCACTACTACTGTATTCATGACTCTGACTATGATATATATACTCCGGTGTGGAGTGTCGGGGGTAATCATTTGTGGGCTCCCTTACCTATCCCCTATTCCATGCCCCCCCCCCCCCCCCCATTCCCGTGACTTGTGCCTTACTAAAAGTTAAATATCCTACCCTACTACCCCCCCCCCCTGCTGCCCTCTCGTGTTAACTATTGTTACCACATATACAAGACATTGAAAACCCACATAATTTACTTAACATCTTTAAATTTTCTTTCAGCAAAATAATCGATTTGTTACTATCTATGCGTGTATATGTATTTACTTTTATCAGCCACTACGCTACTAAGACCTAACCCTAATCTTGTAACTCTGTCACTTCTTCTTCCTGTCTAACCAGGTAACACCTCACATTGGCTTTTTTGTGTTCTCTCTCGGTCTCTTGTCCCTTTTTCTCCCTTTTTCTCTCTATTTCCTGCCTATCATCATAAACTGCCTCTGTCATTCTCACTTTCATTGCATAATGCAGACCATTGCATTCCAGGACCCAGGGAACGAGCGGCAACAACAGCGGCAGGCTGCAGGCTGGCTTGCCCACCAACGGGTTGCTCACCAACGGCACGCTGAGCAACGAAGGTACATACCATAGCAACCTGTGTCAATTACTCTTATCCTTTTAACTCTAACGTAATGCAGTCATTTGATTGGCTATTCACCTAAATACTGACATCATTTAAATAAACACTTACATAAATATCATCTAAATAAATACATTCAAATTTCTCCACAGAGTCTCCACAGATGTCGTCTACACAGATGTCGCAAATCTCTCCACATCTGTCCACACAGCCGTCCACTAATTTCTCCAAGAGGTAACCATATTTCTATTTACTAATTTCCATACCTCCGTTAAATAATTGAATTAAGTTTCGACATTTGACACTGCCTTAATTCCCACACGTTCTGAATTATTTACTTTTGACCTTTTCTTCTTGTTCTTTTTGTTTATTTTGTTTCCTTTCTATATATATATTCCTTTGTGTCATTTACACCCAATTACTACTTTTGTTTATAATTTGTACTTACTTACATTTTCATTACATTCTTTTGTACGGAACATACTTGCTTTACAATGTTCTTTTCCTTGTACTTTCCAATTCATCCATCCCATTTATTCATCCTGTATATTCTTTTAGCTCAATCCCAGGTAACATTTTTTTAATTCGTTAAGATTCTAAGCACTTGACTTCGTACATATATAGCGAACATCTTACTGTAAGGTAGATCAATAGTCCAAAGATGCCAGTCCATACTTAACATATCCTTAATTTCAGCAATGTTCGCAACTTCTACCATACATATTTGTATCCCTCCTCTCCATTGTCTCATTTCATCTTCCCCACCCCAAATTGACTGGCATCTATTTCAACTTCTATCTATTTTTAGTACTAGTAGTGTCATAAAATTATACATTAATTGCATTTGCTTAGTTACCCTAGTGCATGCATGTACTATTATTTAAATATACATGTGCATCTACTATTATCTAAATATACATGTCCATCTAATCAATATATTTACCTATTTACCATTATTATTTTCCCCAAAAATTGTAATCTAATTACCTTTATTCATGAAACATGAACATAAGCCGAGAACTATATAATTTGATATTTTACTGCTGTACGATTCTCCACTTATTGTTAACCTTTCTCATTTTGTTTCAGTGTCTGAGGGACCACGCGGCCGCCTCAGCCGATTCTACGCTTCGCAGGCGGCGGCCAGGAAGGCTCGCAGCCCTGGCAAGGCGTTGTCTGCGGCTTCGCAGGCTTCTGCCCTCCGGCTGCAGGTGAAATGAAATCAATATTCTGCCATAACAATTTACATTGAAATCTTATGATAATTGTCATTTTGACTCACCTTTAGCCCAACATTAATTCTTTTTATTCCAATTATGGGTACGACAAATACTAATAATAATCAGTCAATAATAATCGCCTAATCAGAGGACTCCCTAATCTCCCAGCATGCTGAAGACAATATAATAAATAACTACTAAGTCAACGCCATTATTCAATAAATTTCCCTTCTATCTTAACTTACTTCTTACATTATATTCTATATTATATCTAGCACCTTCACAACCCTGTGGCCTCGACAGCGTCAGGCGCACCACCTCCAGCCTCAGCCTCAGCCTCAGCCTCAGCCTCAACCTCAACCTCAGTATGTTTACCTACACTATCAGGGATGCAAGTTCTCATATTATCAACTGAATTCAGATATATGGAAAAGTCGGCAAATGTCCCATACAATACACTAAACTGACTTATAAATTCCAAATTTTTCTCAAAATCTCATTTGACAATATTGTTGTTCGATCATCTTGTTTTACACCAACGAATGTAAGCACTTTGAGTAGAGGTTGTACACACGCCATAGGGGAGTGATGGGATGAGACCTCTATCTAAGTGTTCTCGCGGAGCCTGGAGCTAACGGAGCCACCTATCCCTGCCGGGGGAGAGGCGGCCTCAGATCCTAACTGAAGTGAGATTCCAGATATTTCTGTTAGTCTATAGCATTGGGTCAATGCAGCACACGGAAATCCCCGAGGTCCTTCACTCAAGACCTCCGGGAATGGGAATCTTATACACCCCTTGGACTGACATAGATACCCACCCCAGTTAGGGCGCACTGCCCTACAAACACACATGGTCCTTTATGTGACATGTGCGCCTTTAACTACCTCCCTACCTTGGAAAATGTTCAGATTATTGAACCTTACCCGACTTGCATCCCTGCACGATTGCCACAACTTAACGCCATTAATAACTTCCGACCCTCTTTCATTTAATTTTTCAGACAATCCGATATCATGAAAATACCAATTTTTAAAATCATCTTCCGTGCACAGTGCGTCTATACTTATTTTTTTATAACCGCACGCATTCGATACATTCAGTACTTTAATACCTGTGCGTCATTAAATTATAATTTATTTCTCTATAATCCACCTACTACTACTACTACTATTTACATCAAACATCTTTACTTCCATCACATGTAACATTCCTCTTCCTTTTTTTTGTTATATAGAACCGGAGAAAGTGTCCTGAGGTCAAGGGGGCGCTATCGGTAACCATTCGGCCCATATGTCAGTCGAACCTCCCCCGGGGTTCCATGCAGGGCACCGGGAACATCTACGGTGTCCCCGTGTATGCCACTTTGGGGGAGGTTGCCTCACATGTGGCGCGGAATTATTTTTCGCCCCCGATAGAGAGGCCAGAGGCCTATTGTGTCGAGATCGACAACTCTGTTTCACCACCCCGCCGATACCTCCACCACTTCTGGCCCGACACCAAGTTGTGGGCCTGGAAGGGCCACTTTTCACTGCGGCACGCCGCTATTGAGAAGCTGCGGCTTGTGCTGGTGTGTGCGCTCGACAGCAACACACTGCTGGCTCGTTACTGTGTAAGTGTTACCGACATTTCTCCACATTTTTTGTACTGATGATCAAATGTGACTATAACTATTTATTGCGACGATATAGGATATACCGATATCACATCTGACAGTGCGATATCAACCCTTTAAGATTGCGCGATCCCATTTGTACATGCTATACCTATGAGTCTTACCTATGAGAAAAAAAAATTCTAAATTCTTCCATCAAATAATGAATTTCCATACTTACAAAAATCTTCCTAATCTCCATAAGATTAACATTCTTCTCCATTACATCCCATATTATCTTTTTTATGTCATAATACCAATCTATTTTAGCATTGTTGAATATTTACCTAGCTCAAGTAATGCCAAAAACAGGCAGCAAGTGCAGCACTTTTGGTCACCCTCCCCCTTCACGAGTGGGATATAGGCAGCAGGCCTTGTTTCATTAAATCGCTGTGTCCTCCCCCCATTCGATTTGTCTAAGAGTATACAGACACAGGTGACCTACCTGCCTGTCTACTTCCATTATTCCATCAACCCTCATTATCTATTATCCTAAATATATTTTACATCAATAACCTTATTAACTAGCTTATTAAATACCATTCACTTTGTTCTGCAATGTTAACATTTCTTTGATATATGTGAAATAATAAAATTCTCTCCTTATTCAGCCATGATGCATTCTAAGTAATCTCTACCCCATTATTACAGCCTAAAAGTAACATATCTAAAACAATTCCATCATTACTGAACCGATTCTGAAATAGTGTATGAATGAAATTATGTCACCTTGAAATGATTAACTATCTATATAAATATCCCTTATGCGACGTCGCAATAAATCATTATCATGCTCTATGTATAGCCCAAAATACCTTCACTATACATACATCTAACACTCGTAATCTATACGATTTTGTCCTATTTACTATTACTTGAGTCTCAAACGTGCATCACTTCAACTACTTTTGGGCGGGCAATTGAGGCCCAAAAATGTACTTCACACCAAAATACATAACGATATAAATACATGTGACTTAATGAATGACTGTCTACTGCATCAGGGGCCAACGTTGACGGAGCCAAACCGTAACAGAACCCAGGTACCTCAGCCGTTCGGCACACCTGCCGCGCCTACCCACTCTCACCCACTACCGCCTCCGCTCTCCCCCTCACCTCCTCCTACACCACTAGTGTACGAAGGACTGGACGAAGGACTGGACGAAGGACTGCCAGACCTGATCAATCGACCACCTCCTGCGACGGCTGGGACTGCGACGGCTGGGACTGCGCAGCAGCCCCTCACAATCGAGATAGATGGGAGGTCATCACCTTGGACAGTGCTTCGAGTTCGGCCTCCCCTCGGGCCGAATCCCCAATCACCTGAGCGACGTAGGGAAGTGGCAATTCCCAGAGTCAACTCCGCGGCTGTAGGTCAAGGCATAGAAGCAAAGAACAATGAGTATGTTAGGTTGTAAATATTGTAGTGATCAAAGAGTAGAATTATAACATAAGTTAGCATTAGTTAATGAGGTAGGCGCTGGACATAGTAAACAGAGGCCAGGATCCAGGGTGACGGTTATGGAGAGCGAGCGAGACGGTTGCTACTTACAGTGGCGAAATGAACGTAATATCAATCGCACTCTGGGTTCCTTACGTTGTTATAGCGTAGGCCGTATTTGTAGAAATAAGGTGAAATGTCACATTAGGTAGAAAGGTCGAATCATTGCATGTATCCAAGATTGGGAGTAAAGCGACATCCAAGTGGCCTGAAGAAGGAATGTGTATCGGCCGGCCTAGTGTCGGGGTGGCCGTTGTTCCTATTGGCCCGTTGAATCAGCACGTGGTGGCCCGACAGGAGGAATGTGGAACAAGGTCAAGGTCGCACGAACGCTCACACAGTAGCGTGTTATAGTAGTGGTTGGGGCTTGTGCTGGACGAATATTGCACAATAATTATTTTTGGGGAAGGAAATAGAATTATGAAAATAGTCAATTATGTATTAACTAATGTAGCATTATGGCCGTTTAATGTTGAGGGAGGTAGAGCGTGTTTTATGGCTTCACGTGTTGTGATTGTATGGCCGGATGCATATGATGCCACCTATTGGCGGATGTTGTCTGCCGCCTGGATAGAGGAGGCGACTACGGTAGCGCCCCTGTGAGGAAATGAATGGCATTAATATTGTTAGGCGTCGCCAGTACCCCGACCAGCCACACACCCCGACCCGCAGCGGCCCGCCCCGCGGTGCGCACAAGACCGTCACGCCCTACACCCGACCCGCCTCCACCCGTCCCGAACCCGTACCGAGTATGGTTCGGGATGTAACATTCTCGTCCACCGTAATTACGCTATTCTAGACACCTGCTGCTGCTGCAATTGCCCCTGCTTCTGCCCCTGCGCCTTCAGACAGTAATGTCCCTACCACTTCAAGGTCCATGGACTGAGGGTTTTCATACGTCCCTAACATATCAATGGAGAACAAATTATTTAGTGGTACCCACCGCCCCTCTGACAGGAGGCAAATGATATGCCTTCTGGTGGACCAGATAGTGGAGGTAAGAACGATATCATGATGATCATCTTATACAGGAAAAATTATTGACAATATGAAACATATTAAAGTAATAACCCAGCAATGGCTGGGTAAAATAGGAAATCGTCAAGAATATTCCCAAAATACATAAATTTTTATGTCAATGAACAGGTTATTTTTTCATTTATATGAGGTGTAGAGAGAAAATGAATGTTAAGACCTTTAATTTAGTGCTATGAGACTATCCATAATGTTTGATTTCATTATTAGGTTGATAAAGTGTTCAGAAGAAAGGATCTGACCGTTGTGGCGCCCCGTTGGGTCCAAAAGCTTTCCCCTCATCCAAGATAGAGACGGAGATACAATCATTGCTAATGGTTGTCAATCAATAGTGTGGCATCATTTAATGAACTGCTATAATAACACTCATCGGGGAAGGAGTGAGGTCACGCAGGACACCACTGGAACTGGCATACGTCCAGTAACAAAGGCTTTTCGTATGTCCCGTTGTAAAATACAAATAAATGGGCATACCAAAAGCCTTTTAAGCATCATTCTTGTAACATTTGTGTTAGTGGAGGGTAGCAGCGTTCAAAATAAGAGTTTGCAAGTTAAAATCATGGCGGGCAAGCTGTTTTGGCCATGAGCTTGCCCACCGGGCATAATATAGTTACAGCAAGATTCTGCCGGTTATATTTTTAGCAGAAATCTTTAAATTCCCCAGTTTGATTCCCATTGTTTTCAAAACTTTAGTAACGATTATGAATAACTTATGGCAGGCAACCTGATTCTGTCAGTTTGGTTTGGTTTGGTTAGTTTCACCTCCGCTAATACTAATTAAAAGTTAGCAGATATACTGTGGTTTTATTATTTTATTCTGTGAAATTCCCTATTTCATGAAACAGGGGGTTTGGCCTGACGAAGTCAGGCTTCATTAAGGTTACCTAAATTTCGTCGTACAATTTGGTTTCCCACAGGCAACCTGATTTTGCCCAGTGTGGCAACCTATTTTTGTTCCTTTATTCGACCAGTGGCAACTGGAACGGACACATTTTTTCCCCTCTTCTTACGCATAATGCATTAGCTCTCATCCAGATCTAAAATAGGACAAACAATTTAAATATTAAATTCCTATGAGGATAGCTCACACCGATACCTGTACTCTTTTGAATGGCACAAGCGAATACAACTAAATAAATTGGCTATTCACTTTCTTTAAAAAAAAATCCAATTAATATATGAAATAAAATAATTATCTAAGCACCCTGTGACACTGTTCCCCTTAGACCTAAGCCGAGGAGACTACAAACGTCTCCTCTGCTTGAAGCAGCTGCAGTCTCCCTAATTTACCCCTTGACTGACCCAACCGGTACGGTCTCCTGGAGGTATCGTCGACTTCCCGGAGACCGCTAGTGCGCTCCTAGTGGACTTCTCGTACAACATCCATGATCTATATATATCGCAGTTGCCTACATCTCCGCCTGGCGGATATGTCCTGCCTCGACCTAATAACCATCACTTCAATTGATGTCCGATATTCTTACGAGATGGCAGCATTATGGCCCGCGAAAACGCAATATAGGTATGGATACACCAAATCGATTGACTATTAAATTTCTATCCAGTCAGCGTAAAAAAAACTGGAAGTTCCCTCAATATAAAATTTTTCATATATATTTGCATATAATAGGCAGGAATTTCTCATGATCACAACTGACTTCCCTTTCGCTATTAGCGCATACTCCATGGCCCGCGACCCCGTAAAATAATTCTGCTAGTGATACCTGAATCACCTTTGTTGACACTAGGACATTTTTGTTGACATTGTGAACGAGAAAAATGTCTAGTGGCAATCCTGATCGCCCTGATCCTGATCCTGATCGCCCTGAAAGACGAACCGTAATTCGCCATGAACTGCACTCTGGCAAAAAACATGTGCGAACTGCTCCCGCGAGTGACTTTGAGGCCTGTGATGAGAGTGAATCGACCGCTTCTGGACTGGCAACGGCCCCCGAACAACCCGTGGCGAAGAAGAGGACTGTACACAATGTGAGAACGCGTACTAAGAAGGTTGAACTCTTCTCCGATTCCTCGGACAACACCCACCGTGTTTGGTTTGGTTTGGTTTGGTTAGTTTCACCTCCGCTAATAGTAATTAAAAGTTAGCAGATATACTGTGGTTTTATTATTTTATTCTGTGAAATTCCCTATTTCATGAAACAGGGTTTGGCCTGACGAAGTGAGGCTTCATTTAGGTTACCTAAATTTTGTCGTACAATTTGGTTTCCCGTAGGAAATCAAGAATATTTTTGTTCCCAGATTCCCGGAAAATACTCTGCAGTGTCCTGCGATTTTGCAGGAATTTTATTCTGTTTCTCTTGGTTGCCTGACAATGTATTAAGAGATGCTCTACACTCAGTTGAGTGTTGCATGTCTGACATACAGGAGCCACTTCACCTTTTAGAAGGTGCCTGTGAGTCAGTTTGGTGTGACCGGTACGAAGACGGGTCAGTATCACCTGTTCGGGTCTTGTCAGGTTATCATCTTTGAATTTTGGTGTGATTGATGGTGTGATTGCTCGCAGCTTGTTACTGTTAACACCATTCCATGTGCGCTGCCAGCTACGTTTGACATGTGCCTGCGCCACAGGTACAATGTCTGTGTATGGCATTTGGTCAGCCCCAACAGGGCGCCTCAATGGAGATGTACGTAAGGCTCCAAGACAAAGTCTCAGTCCCTGGTTCTGAATGGCTTAAGTCTGTCCAGGTAAGACCTTGGAGCAGAGGCATACACCATAGATCCATAGTCTAACCTTGATTGGATATACATTTTGTACAATGTCAGCAAGGTCTCTTTGTTACAACCCCAGTTGGGGTGACTGAGGACCTTCAGCAGGTTCATTGCCTTCTGGCATTTCCTCCGGAGGTATTCAATGTGTGGTTTGAAGGAAAGAATCCTGTCAAATACCACGCCAAGGAATTTTACCTCCTCCTGGACTACCAGATTTTTTCCTTGGAGATATAGTGTTGGCTCCTCTTTGCACCCTCGCCTTCGGCAGAAATGCACAACACAAGTTTTCTCTGCTGAGAATTTGAAGCCATTGTTGGTACTCCACTCAGCTAGTCTTGTCAGAGTCTGCTGTAGTATGCGTTCAATTGTTCGCATGTGGGTGCCCTTGTAGCAGATGACAAAATCATCCACATACAAGCAGCATTCAACACTAGGTTGAAGTTGTTTAGTGATGCTGTTGATCTTAACACTGAAGAGGGTCACTGAGAGGATACAGCCTTGGGGTACACCCATTTCCTGCTCTTCACTTTCGGAGAGGACTGACCCTAGGCGGACTTGGAAAGATCTATCCGTCAGGAAGTTTCCAATAAATCCAGTCAGTCTTCCTCTCAAACCCAGCTTGTGAATGTCTCTCATGATCCCATACCTCCAGGTGGTATCATATGCCTTCTCCAGGTCAAAGAAGACACTGACCACATGTTCTTTGTTAGCAAACCCATCTCGGATCCAGCTCTCCAGGCTCATTAGGTGATCTGTTGTGCTGCGTCCTCGACGAAATCCGGATTGGTGAACTGAAAGGTGCCCTTTCGATTCAAGAAAGTAGACTAGCCTGTTGTTCACCAATCTTTCCATTGTTTTGGCCATACAACTGGTCATGGCTATTGGACGGTAGCTAGAGGCCAACGTTGGGTTTTTTCCTGGTTTAGGAATTGGCACAACTATTGCCTCTGACCACGATGGTGGATAATTTCCGGTCACCCAGATGTCGTTGTACACCTCCAGAAGAAGGTGCATGGTTTCCTCTGGTAAGTGTTTCAACATCTGGTAATGGATGTCATCTGGTCCAGGGCAGGAGTCTTTTGCCTGTGAGAGCGCATGCTGCAACTCATCCTTGGTGAAAGGCTTGTTGTAGCTTTCCTCATTACGGGATTCAAAGTTGAGCTCTGTCTCTCACATTTAGTTTTATGACTCAGGAACTGGTCTGAGCAGTTGTCACTAGATGACACCTTCCTGAATTGCTCAGCCATGGTGTCTGCAATTTCCTTAGGGGTCTCCACCTTTACAGGTCCATCCTTAAGATGACGTACTGTAGGTGGAGGGTCCTCGTTAAGCTTCCGAATCTGTTGGAATACTTTTCGCATAGGAGTGGATTTGGAGAGTGAACCCACATAGGTGTGGAATGATTCTCTCCTCTCCTGCTTGAAAGTCTGCTTTGTGATGGCTCTAGTGTTGAGGTAACTGTGCATATTTTCAGGTGTGATGGTCTACCTGAATTTACGGAGGGCCTTTCTTCTTTCCCTCCTGGCCTCCTGGCATCGCTCATTGAACCAGGGGCATTTTTGTCTCTTTTGTGTGATGGAGGTTTTCCCAATGCACATGGCACTGATTTCCCTAAGGTTATTGGCAAAGTACTCGGCAGGATGTTCTTCCCTTTCCTTTATCAGTGGCCATGAACGAAATGATTGTTTGCATTTCTTTTGGTACTCCTCCCAGTCAGCCTTTGCTATGTTCCACCTAGGTGGACGCTCGGTGTCTTTGTTTTTCCGTTCAGTCTGGATAATGATTGGAAAGTGGTCACTACCACAAAGGTCATGTACTTTCCAGTCAAAATCAGCAAATACTGAAGCGTCACTCAAAGAGAGGTCAATGGAGGAGAATGTTCCAGAAGCAGGATGATGGTAGGTTGCTTCCTTCCTGTTGAAGAGGCACAATGAATTGCGGTCAATGATTCTCTCAATCATTCTCCCCTTTCCATCAATCTTTGAGTCCCCCCAGACAGTATTGTGAGCGTTAAAGTCACCCATCAATATGAATGGGGATGGGAGTTGGTTAATTATTCCTGTTAGTTCTGTCTGAGAGACACTCTTGTCTGGTGGTAGGTACAGACAACAGAGTGTGACAGGTGTATTTAAGGTTATACGAGCAGCAACAGCCTGCAGTTGGGTGTCTAAATGTATTTCCTGTTCTGGATGTTCACAGGCTATGAATAGACTTACTCCTCCCTTTGGTGTATCACCATCAGGGAGTTTCAGGTAAACTTCATAGCCTCTTAGTTTTATATGTTGTGGCTTTATTGTCTTTATTTCTTGCAGGGCTAGTGCCACTGGGTTGAAGTCTTTGCAAAGAAGTTGCAATGACTCCAGGTTGGCTCTAAAACCTCTGCAATTCCATTGCAGGATGGTATGTTTATGATCCATCATGGTTAGTGAGGGATTCAAACCTGTTGGATGTTTTTACAGGTTCTTCCATCTGCTGTTGCTCTATTGTTGTGGTCTGACCATCCAAGGGTTGGCCAGATCTTGTCAGCCTTGGGCTTGTAATAAGGTTTCTTTTTTCAAAATCCCTGTTCAACCTCCTTTTTTCATACTCTCCCGCTAACTCTCTCACACTTGGGCTCTGGGTAGTAGCCTTTGCACCAGAGGTGGAGGGAGTTGCTGGAGTTTTTGCTGTAGAGGGATCTGTTGGAGGTGGAGGTGGAGGTATGGGAGATGCAGGACAAGGAGGTTCCTTGTCATTGCCTCCATCCTTACTCCTGTTCTCAACCTTTTGTCCTCTATTTTGTTGGTCCTGGTGGGGAGCCTTGGCCACCTCAGAATTAGGCTGCGCGGGGCGTTTGTTCTCTGCAGCCCGCTTAGTCTCCTTTACATTCTTGTGGTTAGCCTTGGCAATCTCGGATGTGGACTTGGTAGGATTCTTGGCCACTGGGGTCCGTTTACTCTCCTTTCCTTTCCCTATTTTTGTCTGATTTTCTGTTTTTTCAGAGGTGCGGGCATAGATAACTTTAATGCCCTTGCCCACATCCTCTGCTTTGCATGTCTGTACCTGCACGGACTGCTTCTGTTTCAAAGCGTCGGCATAGGTCCTCTTTGCTGAGGCTTCTTGGTACATTTTCCGTGCCTTAGTGCTAGGGATCCTTTCCCTGGCACGTATTTTCTGTATTTCCTGCTCAGCAACATACATAGGGCACTTCCGCGAAAAGGCAGGATGTTGGCCCTTGCAGTTGGAGCAGGAGGGTTTTCCTTGGCATTTGTGGTCTTGCCCCTTGACCTTACTACACTTACCACAGATGGCCTTGCTTCGGCAGACTTTGCCAGTATGACCAAATCTATGGCAGTTGTAGCACCTTAGGGGAGAAGGAATGTACTTCTCAACCCTGACTCTGATATAGCCACACCGCAGGGTTTCGGGTGGGGTGGTAAAGGTTATTGGAAGTTCAATGCACAGCTATTGAATGAAGAAGCCTTTGTAGAAGGAGTGGAACAAATCGTGAAAGATGTATCTACTTTGAAGCTATCTGACAAACTTATTCGGGAGTTCTTTAAATTAAAAACTAGAGAATTGGCAATAAGAATTAGTGTCAACATTGCGAAAGCAAGAAAATGTAAAAACGAAGTGTTTACTGAACGTTTAAAATTCTTAGAAAACAAACAAAGTTTGTGTGACGACGAATTATTAGAAAAAGTAAGCATTGTTAATGACTTGAGAGAATTAGAGTTAAAGAAAGCGGAAGGTGCAATCCTCAGATCCAGAGCTAGATGGGCTGTGGATGGGGAGAAGCCTACTAAGTTTTTCTGCTCTTTAGAGAAGTATAATTCTTCGAAGAAAGTTATATCCCAACTGAAAATTGGGGGCAAAATCAGCTCAGACAAAAAACAAATTTTAGAAGAGGGGGAGAGTTTTTATTCTTCTCTCTACAAAGTGAAGCCGGGCAGAGGCGATTCTGCTACCCTTTTTCTGAATTCTGAAAATACAAACAGACTGGATGAAGAAGATAATGAATTTTTGTCTCGCCCTTTCAGTACAGAAGAGGCAAGCAAAATCCTCCATGAAATGAAAGGGGGTAAATCCCCGGGTTCAGACGGTTTTACTGTGGAATTTTATAAATTTTTCTGGTATCTCATTAAGAATATGTTTATTAACATGATGATAAATTGTTTTAATGAAGGTATTATGACCGAAGAACAAAGAAGGGGTCTGATAAGCGTCATACCCAAAAAGAATAATGATTTAGAATACATAAAAAATTGGCGCCCTATCACATTGTTAAATGTCGATTACAAGCTTATATCAAAGATTCTAGCAGCTAGACTAGCAACCTTTTTGCCGAGAATAATTAAAGAGGACCAATATGGCTTCGTTAAAGGAAGATATATTGGCACCGCAGTAAGAAAGATCGACGATATAATTTCCATGCTGGAGCTGAGGAACCAGAACGGCCTTGTCGTGTCGTTGGATTTTTCCAAGGCATACAACTCGGTCGGCTGGGACTTCTTAAAACTAGCTCTTAGAGATCACAATATAAATGAAGATTTCATACATTGTATAACCACTCTGATGAATAACTCGAAAGCTGTGTTTTGTAATAATGGCCATTCGTCTAATTGGTTTGAGGTGGAGAGGGGGATGAAGCAGGGAGATCCTGTTTCTTCCATCCTCTTCACAATAGTCGTCGAAAAACTAGCCCAAAATATCAGAGATGATAATAATATTAAAGGTTTTGATGTCCTACAACATCAAGAAAAAATTGTACAGTTCGCTGATGACACCACGTTGCTGGTAAAAAATGAAGAGTCTTTATAGAACGCCTTTGTTATACTCAAGCAATTTGAGGAGGCTTCAGGTCTGTCGTTAAATCCTGGTAAGTCGAATGGTTGTAAAATTGGTGATGCACTGATTACCAAAGAATCCCTTCTCGATGTTAAATGGAGCAATAGACTTAATGTACTGGGTGTCACTTTAATCTGCCCCAGAAATGAAAAGCTAATGTCTAAAATAAATGGTGAAATATTGGTAGAAAAAATCATGTCAGTCATCCACGACTGGAGGAATAGGTTTCTCACCCTCAAGGGCAGAGTGGTGGTGGCAAATGTTTTTTTGTCTCCTATCTTATGTCCTGTATCACAATAGACAAAATATTAAGGAAAAAAATCGATAAGATCATTATTGATTTCGTATGGAACAACAAATATCATCATGTTTCCGCACCCTTCCTTACACAAACAACGAGTATGGGAGGCATGAATCTTCGTCTCGTTGAAGACATTTACGAGGTAAATAGAATTAAATGGGTCCAGAGGATGTTACTGGGTAAGAATTCTTCCTGGTTCTCTGTCTTAGAAGAAATATTAAAGAGTAATATAGAGGATATTTTCCTTACTAGATATAAACCCCAAGTTCTATATCAACGAGTTTTATAAAGAGATATTCCTTATATGGAATAGGTATTTTTATAGCAAAGACCCAGAAGGTCCCGAGCAAATAAAGAGAGAGCGCTTGTGGTCGAATAGAAACATTAAGATAAAAAATAAGATGGTAGAGTGGCCTCACTGGAAACAGCAGGGAGTCAATGTTATAGGGGACATCCTGGATGAACAGGGAAGAATCATGTCCACCAAACAACTGAAAGAATTGTATAAAATCAAAACTTCCTTTTGTGAGAGAATAGAATTGGCAAGAGCCATCCCAAGAGAGTGGGTTATTCTCATGAGGACACCCCTGATGAGGGGAAAATATTAATCGAGATCGCAGATCAAAAAATTAATATTCTAAGTTGTTCTTCAAAAATGGTGTACCATGCCTTAGTAAGTAAAAAAAAACTGAATAGGGCTAAGTTTGACAGGTGGCAAAAAATGTTGAATATGTCTGATAAAGAGTTCGAGGAAGTAGATTGGAGGAACATATTCGAAAGAATATATCTGGTCACAAATGAAACAAGATTACAGTCCCTTCAATATAAGATCTTGCACATGGCTATACCGTGCAATGAATATTTGAAAAACATAACTATAAGAAAAAATAAACAATGTAGTTATTGTAAGGTAAGAGTGGATGATGTAAGTCACTTCTTGATAAATGGTCAAAATGCCAAGAGCTTATGGAAAAGCCTACTAGAATGGATCTATGACATTGGCTATTTAAACAAAAGAAAAGATGATAGAGATATTATTAGAAAAAATGGTAACAGGATAGTCATCGACCCTGTACAAATAATCTTTGGTATAACCGAGGAGAATGATAACTCCAAAGTGTTAAACTGGTTGTTGATACATACGAAATCTTTCGTACATAGACAGAAACTGTTCTATAACAATGACCTTTCCTTTAATCACTTAATGAACGAGCTCAATTCAAGAATGAATGTAATCATAAAATCTTTGTATCTTCATCCTAAAAAAAATAATAAGACTCTCCCTTGGAGAAGAGTGAAGGAGGACATCGCCGAGTATCTTGATAATATAAGATCATAGCTTATAGGGTATAAAATTCCCTGGGAACCGTCTGAAAAGGCTGAATCCTAGGTTTTTTCTCGAGTCTAATACTACCCCCCCCCCCCCCCCCGATCAACCTTTGTAGTTCTTCAGAAATCCACCAGGTGGACCTATGGATGTCTAATGTAGGGGTTAAAGGAGGTAATAGTCGAAACTAACTGAAGCCAGGTGGCGACACTATATATTCACCTTAGTACAAACTGTATTATGCAAACCATGTAGGATCTTGATCTTAAATCAATTGTCTTCCAACTATATTGTTTTTATTAAATGTTATAAAATGTTTAGATTTGTATGGCCGAGATGGCAGGATACGTTGAATAAAGATGATGTAAAAACAAAAAAACAAAAGAGTCTGCTTCTGATGATGGATTCGGAGCCTTTTTTCCATCACCCGCACTTCCATTAATGGGATAGTATGGTAGCGCAATGACATTAGTTCCTTCATTCTCACTGCCACACTCTGGCAATTTTGGTGCGTCGTTTTCACTAGCTTCTGGGGCCCCTTGTTCTTGACATACTAAATTTTCTCTGGATGTTTGTTTTTCATGAAGGCCTGTACGGACTTTCTTAGCTCTCGAGGAGCCAGGGCATTGTACTGTGGATTTCCGTTTGCAATAAGATGCAGAGGTCTCTATGCGAACTAAATCACGGGCTACGTTAGAACAAGCCATCTCAACCACTTTGATAAGGGATCTATCACTGATGCTATTTTCACTTTATTCTCTCTTTCTCTATTCTCTACATCCAAAAATATTCAGAATCTCCATGACATTAACCAGTTTTCTTCTCCATTAAATCCCATAATTTTCATTTTTATATCCTAATACATAATGTATTTTTAGCATTGTTGAACATCTACCTACCCCAAGTAAGGCCAGAAACAGGCAGCTAGTGCTGACGCTTTTGGTCACCCTGTGCCCGTCAGGAGTGGGGTATAGGCGGCAGGCCTTGTTGCATTAAAGGCTGGGGTCCTCCCCGAGCTGTGTCTTGTTGTTGTGTGGGAATGATGCACAACAGCCCTGTTCAGGTCCGAACATCAGCTGTTTTGAAGATATATGGAAGAATTCTGAAGTCTCTTACCGCCAAAACACGAAATGTTCCTGTGACACATCACATGATTACTTTTGGCTGTACTAACACAAGTAGACCCGTTCTCCAGCCCTGTTCAGGTCCAAACATCAGCTGTTTTGAAGATATATGGAAGAATTCTGAAGTCTCTTACCGCCAAAACACGAAATGTTCCAGTGACACATCACATGATTACTTTAGGCTGTACAAACACAAGTAGACCCGTTCTCCCGACTCACTGGGTCTATAGGTCATAACTGTCATAGTATGGACACTTTTTAAGTTGGATACCCTAGTTCCATAATTTTTTCAACCTCTGACTGGCATCCCTCTTCTTTGCTACCTGCACATCCTAGGATTAGGGGGGCTCTATGTTTTGCCTTTAATCAGATCTTCAACTCGAGCCTCTTCAATGGAATCATTCATTGATGCCATTGGGTCCATCTGTATTCTGTTGGATCTCTGATTTTGGCTCAGTTTCGTGTGAAATAGCATTGGACAAAGATGCACAATCTTACTTGTGGACTTACAACATACTGGTTGACTGAACCTGTTTCGTTGTTCGGAGTCTGAGGTTACTTTACTGTCAATAATTTGAGACGAGTCTTGGGACACATTGGTGGTCAAGGGCTGCCAACTAGTTTATGTTACTGTCCCTGTCCCTTAAACATATTATGTAGTCAGACGGTTTCACCTGCTGAGAAATACATTTTCTGCTTTTTGTACTAAAAATGATATTGTGTGCTATTTGAATGCTGTTCGTCTCGGTGACCAAGTCTATGATCGTCTTTTTGCTTACTGTTAGTTAAAAAATATGTTAATGTAATGAAAGGTGGTGTGATGCCCGGGTAAGGTGTGTAAAGGGGAAGTAATGTCCGCCTTCTCTATAGCATTATAAATTGCAATGGCACTGTCGAGTTGATTATTTCACTAATTGTTTAAGCTAAAAAACAACAACATATTCAGTTTCCAATATCGAATTTCTTTGTATTGCGGTGTACTAAATCTGATATTAATATCACAGATTGTTAATCATAGTTAATCACAGTTAATATCACAGATTGATTTGACACGAAAAGCAGTTACATTTACATGAGAGTTCTAGCTGCATATTTACAAAAATCGTTAATTTATCAGGGAACATCATATTATTTGTTTGCTGGAGATATAATAAAAATAAATCTGTCTACACACAACTTAAGCATTTGTTTCTCATTGGTTATTACATCTTCCAATCGAAACAACTTTACTATTTGAACTCTACGTATATCATCGTCACTTGTCCATTTATGTAACAGAACACAATCGGTAATTTTTATAGTTCATAATTTAACAATTTTATACGGAAATAATATATTGAGACAATAGTATCCATGCTAACTTTGTATATAGAGACAGGTATCCCATTTTGGTTTGGTTTGGTTTGGTTTGGTTAGTTTCACCTCCGCTAATAGTAATTAAAAGTTAGCAGATATACTGTGGTTTTATTATTTTATTCTGTGAAATTCCCTATTTCATGAAACAGGGTTTGGCCTGACAAAGTCAGGCTTCATTTAGGTTACCTAAATTTTGTCGTACAATTTGGTTTCCCGTAGGAAATCAAGAATATTTTTGTTCCCAGATTCCCGGAAAATACTCTGCAGTGTCCTGCGATTTTGCAGGAATTTTATTCTGTTTCTCTTGGTTGCCTGACAATGTATTAAGAGATGCTCTACACTCAGTTGAGTGTTGCATGTCTGACATACAGGAGCCACTTCACCTTTTAGAAGGTGCCTGTGAGTCAGTTTGGTGTGACCGGTACGAAGACGGGTCAGTATCACCTGTTCGAGTCTTGTCATGTTATCATCTTTGAACGAAAATGGGGGAGGCTAAAGCTGGTAAGCGGATCTTCTTCATTGAGAAGCATGAAGTAGAGCTGCTTAAAATGACTATAACAGAAAACCCATTCAACGACAAGAGCCAATGGGACGTAATTGGGAAGGAGATGACCGAATTTTTCAAACAGAATTTTACTGGGAGAGCATGTAAGGAACGTGTCCTACGAATATTGAAAAGCCACAGCACTGGGGACAAAAGAAGTAAGAAGCTGTAAGTATGATTTAGACACTTATAGTATATAAATAAACGCTATATAAATGTACTGACAAAGATATAGCGTTTATTTATATACTATAAGTGTCTAAATCATACTTACAGCTTCTTAATTATCATAATATATTAAGATAATAGAATAATTTCAAAGACTATTTAGTATAACTAGCTCTGCACCATATTTGATTTCCTGAGGAAATGAATTTCAGGTTAAGTTGTATTTTTCTCTTGTTAAACTGAGCCATTATATTATTCAGATCTGGTGTGGAGGAAGAATACACACAGCGAGACTACCTTTTGACACAGGCATTGGAATTAAAAGCTGTAGCTACAGATGACTCAAAGACACCAACCAAGAAAGCAGTGAACATAAGTTTTATGAATCTAAATGATATAATATTAATGCGGCTATAATCTTTTGAAAAATCTACCTATATTTGTTGAAAACTAAAAGGACATCGTCCACCTAGTTCTGGTACCACAACTGTGAGATGCTCACACAATTTAGACACTCTGGTCCTATTTTAATACTTGAAGTCATAGAGCTATGACAAAGTATTGAGCACTTTTCTAAATCAATTCCGAGTATTTCACCGATTTGGATTTCTAGAGCTACCTTTTGTCATTGTTTCTGGTGTAGAAAACAATAAATAAAGAGAGGAATGGAAATGGATGCATAGGCTCTAATCGGTCGAATCCAGGCATACAATAGTACACATTTCACTAACAATGTAAACAAATACATATATATTTGTGTATGAAAATTATCATTAAAAACATTTATTTCCCTTCCACGATAAGGATAAGGATGTGGCTAGAGGTATTCAGGATGCTGCCATGCAGAGTCTGACCACGGATGCTCCAGCAGGTAAGACATATTTTTGTTGCAATGTTTTTCCGCAGGCTATTTCTTTGTGACTAAAATATTTCATTGAGTTTATCAACTTCATATGGGATTAGTATGAACGGGAAAGATATTTATTTATCGCTAAAAATGTTGAAATTTTATGTTTATTTCAGAAGGCCCTCTGTATCGCCCACAATGCCAAAGCCTGCTAAAAGAATAAAAGTTCCGATGGGAATCCATGTCAATATTCATATAGTTAAAGAATGTTTTGAAGGAACAAACATGCCAGAATGTTAGAATAAGTAATTCTGCAAGTGCACACGCTTAGATAGGGGTTGTCATCCTATGGATGCTAGCAATCAAGTGGTAGTAAAACTTAATGTTGCAGCGTGGTGGCATCGACCATGTGCTTGTAGGGAAAACTCTTTTCTATAACCGGGATTAGGGCCTAGGATTGGGGCTTGGGATAGAAAGGGGATACATGATTCGGGAAAACGAATAATTCTCTACCAGGTTTGTAGCATTCAGGAAATGGGGCTTTATAAGAATGTGTGTGTGTGTGTGGGGGGGGATGCGATTCCTGTGAGCTTGACTTAAATGATAAATGATTCTGCGTATTCATTTAACCTTAATGGACTAAGTAAATTTAAACTTATGTCTAGCTATCGTATCTTTATGCTGTCCTATTTAATGTACATCTTTCATACGGAATAAAAATATATAATCTTTATTTCATTTTATTCATTCCAGCATGACATCTGAAGTTTCTTCGACGACCATTGAAGTTACAGATGACGAACGAGCGAACAGCAATACAGATTGCATACAGATGTAACATTTGTTTGTTGGAAGTGTGAAAGAATACGACGAGGTTGATGCTAGTTGTATCATCGACAATTTCTTACTAATAAGAGGAACAGTGTATACACGTTGTATCAGGTGCAGAAACTTATTCCACCTAAACTGCAGCCACAGCCCAAACCTAAGATTTGTTGACTTTGTCGACCTAGCTGTGTTTTTGTGCTCAGACTGCATAGAATAATCGATAACTAAAGATGGCTGAGCAGGACATAAAAAGTGTGCATTATTCAAACAAAATGGATTTGGCACTGCTCAGGATAGCAGTGACAGAGAACCCATTCAATCCAACTATGAAAATGTGGGACTCAATCGCTGAAACCCTCTCGGAACTCTCATTAACTGACAGGTCCTGCAGAGACTGTACCCTGAGAATGATAAAACAGCACAGGGAAGAAGAAACACAAAGCCAGAAGAAGTAAGTACTCAGTTGAAACTCCTGAAATAATTACTAGCCAATGAAGCAACAAATATAAAATTCAATGTACACAATGATATACACGATCATCTAGACTTCCTGCAAACCATTATTGATGATAATTCAGTAATTGAAGATCAGCCCCTATAGAGAGACTACTCCATATCACAACTAATTAAATAGTAATGAAATGTTCTAGCTCCCCAGGATATTTACATATGTCCACAACTGTATGTACATTTCTATTACTCTAACTAATTATATCATTTTTCCACAGATCCGGGGTTAATGAAGAATATTGCAGTAGAATAGGTAACTAGTCATTTAGCACGTCGCTATCTCATAAACTGTAAAATTAGAACTCTAGTCTAAGGGACCCTCTGGAAGAGCTATGGCTGCCATAGAAGAGGGCAAACCCATTTCCGGTGTAATTTATCTTATGTACTGTTTTCTGGAAATAAACAATATACATACATACGTTTTGGTTTGGTTAGTTTCACCTCCACTAATAGTAATTAAAAGTTAGCAGATATACTGTGGTTTTATTATTTTATTCTGTGAAATTCCCTATTTCATGAAACAGGGTTTGGCCTGACGAAGTCAGGCTTCATTTAGGTTACCTAAATTTTGTCGTACAATTTGGTTTCCCGTAGGAAATCAAGAATATTTTTGTTCCCAGATTCCCGGAAAATACTCTGCAGTGTCCTGCGATTTTGCAGGAATTTTATTCTGTTTCTCTTGGTTGCCTGACAATGTATTAAGAGATGCTCTACACTCAGTTGAGTGTTGCATTTTATTCTGTTTCTCTTGGTTGCCTGACAATGTATTAAGAGATGCTCTACACTCAGTTGAGTGTTGCATACATACGTACATACATTGCGAGAAGCAATTCATTCTTGTGCAAGTGTCTGAATTGGAGACAGAAGCAGCCACTGCAGCTAAGCCTGTGCTAAAAAAGAAAGTTGAGGAGGTAAAAATTTGTTAATTTATCGCCCCTAACAATGCATATATGACCCTAAATATTGGAAATATTTCATTCTAGCTTTCTGTCAAAAGCATAATTGGCCAAGCACATAACCAAACTCTTCACATGACAGTAGCTATGGCACTGTTGATTTAAAACTTATCAATTAAATGCCTTATCGGCATGCAGAAAACAAATTCTGATACCTCACTGACATTGATATTTTCAATTAATTAAATAAACGTAAGTACTCACCCATACATTTGACAGCCCTAGTTTCAACTCTAGTGTTTGATATTTATATTTACAGGACAAGCTTCTAGCCCGAGAAATACGTCAATGGAAGGCCGTGGGAGGGGGGGAGGGAGGAGGAGGAGAGGAGGTTGTTGAGGTTAGAGAATTTGGAATCTATTTGGATGCATACTTTTACGACTTCACAGGAAAGCACATCCACCACGTTGTTTACATATAAACAGACACATAGCCTATACATAACATCTCATAAAGGCGGACAATATGTCAACAAAACCAAGCCTTAAGCACAAATTACAGCACTCTCAACTTTCAACTTTGGACCTGAATATCGCGGAGCAGTAACAAAGCAACATAATGTAGTTGAGCAGCAAGGCGGCGGAGAGGATCCAAAACCGATAGAAATAGGGATTGCTCTGGATGATAATAGGCGCTTCACTCAATCACAAGAGATTATTATCAACCAGTACTATCAAAGCGTTTACTACATGGATGCTACATGGGCTTTTTCACTATGTCCACCAGAGCTCTTATTTGTACATTTAGAAAATTACTCCAAATACTTTGTCCGCCTATATTCAAAAGCCAACGTGCAGCAGTCACCATGGCTTGATGGTACAGGTAAACATGTTAAGATCAGACAAAGATATCTTCTAGAAGTAGCTGTCTACACCGCAGAGGCCAGTCAAAACGAGCAACATCTGCACACCGATATGGCAACACTAGTGTTAAACCATATCATAAATGATTTAGTGGAAATGCATTGAAATCACACCGAAAATGCTATGTACCAACGGTTTGCCGACACTTCCAAAAACCAACATAATGTGGTAGTATTTCCGGCCGTTACACCATTTCAACTCCCGAAATTTATAGTACATCTCATGCTGTCGTCTGCAATTTTCACCACAGAAGTGGACCTGTATGAAGTCCCCAATCTACAAACTGCATTGGTTCATAGCTGAGTCTTCACAACCCTAACACCATCCAGGGAGGAGATCATGTCAGTAGTACGCTATTATTTACTGGAACAGCTCATGTGGCTACCCATGGGCAATCGCCAATTCCAGAGAATTATGCGATTTCTGCCAGAAGCTCTACATTCACTAATGCATCAAATTGAGTTGCAGTATGAATCCATGCCCCTGGCCACAGACCTCGCAATCTCAATCCAAGCCACTGAAGACTTATCCCACCTGGAACAAACCATGAGACACCATGCGATTGAGGCCCTGTCCCAGCAAGGGATACCAAACTTTCCAGACATTGATCCCATCCCCAACAATCGCATTACTCCATACCTACCAACCATTCAACAATCGCCGGGACAAAGTACTGCCTCATACAATGAACAGAAACTGGCATTGCAAAAGTTAAAGAAAACGATTGACGCCATCCACTCACCCAACCATACTATGATCAAATTCACAATATTGATTGGTCCCCCCGGATCCGGAAAGACTTTCCTGTTGATGGTGGCCATGACCTATGCCATCACCCAGGGATTCAAAACCACCTTGACTGCTCTGACTGCGGAACGTGCTCAGGTACTGGGCGGCAACACATACACCTCTTGTTTTCTTTCCTGGTTTTTCAAACTCGAGTTCAGTCCGTCCACAATATGGCTGAAATGGCACTGACTCGAATATCCAAAAACAACATGAGAATGGAATACCTGAGACGGCTGCAGGTAATAGCCATAGAAGAAATAGGATTAGTTTCTTCAGAAATGTTTGCCACTATGGACCTCATCCTCAGACGTCTTCGGGACTTCCCTGTTCCATTGGGTGGTATAGTGATTTTGGCAACAGGCGATCATGTTCAGCTACAGCCAGTATCAGGACAAACCATATGGACCAGCAGCCATTTGATCACACTTTTTCTGTCATACAAATGAACCACTATGAGTGAGTGAGTGAGATTGGTGGCTTTACGCCCTTATCAACACTTTGAAGTGTTATATCAAGGGCGGGAGAGCTGAGAGGCAGGCAGTTTATGATCATACCCAGGAAATAGAGATAGAGAAGAAGGGAGAGAGAGACAGAAAAAAAAGACAGAAAGGCCCTTTAAGGTCTTACCCAGGACCATGAACCACTATGTCCGCAGTGTCAGCGACCAGGAATTACAGAACCTTCTCAACATCATGCGCCAGAATGTAGCAACAGAGGACAAGGTTCAGCAAGTTATCACAATACTAAGACGTCGATGCTCAACCACAAACTTCTACCCTGACTGGCAAATGGTGCCAATGGACGTACTGCGTGACCTACGAAACAGAAAAGCGGTCGCGGTCGAGGACGCTGTACGCAAGCACATTATGGAAAAGAAAAGGGATCGTAACATCAGAACACAAAGCTATCAAGCCATTGACGAGGTTGAGTCCAGCGCAGGCCATTGGATCAGGGGTGATCAAACAGTCGTTGCTGATTTGAACCGAAAGTGTGACGAACACCAACAACTTCTGGTCTACCAAGGTGCCATTGAGACTGACGTACAATAACATCTCACATCCTAACATACCCCGATTTTCCCAGGGCCAGCTATGTGTAATCAGGGACATTCAGATGGGGGATGGGGGAACAGGACACTACAGTAGCATTGGACATGAGGTTAAAGATCACACTAATTCCACCAGGGCACCGCTTGATGGCCATCGAACAAATTCCACAAGAGTGGCCCACGTTCAAAATTCAACCCAGAATGACACTACCTGTAATTGTGGGTCACACTAACGCCAAGGCACGACGTCTATAGTGGCCCTTGCAACTACATGTAGCATCGACGATACATAAAATAATCGGTGAAACGTGTACAGTTGGCCACCCAAATAACACAAGGCTTCATGTACCGGATCTGGGAGAAGGGAATGCTACTAGTATTGCTAAGTCGAGTCCGCAATCTGAATGACATGTATTTCATTGGTTCAATCACTGACACATTCGCTGCTATTGCCAACATGATCCGGATAGCTTCCCCAACGCAGTTCAAGATTGCAGCTCAATGTTCTACAGGAAGCACCTAGAGAAATCGTAAATGACTTCGTTCAACTCCAGCACGATATACCAGACTATGACATGGGCTTTGTCTATATGATAGCTAGCACCAAAAAGCCACAACAATGTTACATTGGTGAAACTCAAAATATATGGAGACGCCTGACACAGCACAACAGTGGACATGGTGCTTTGTTCACGAAACATCTACGATTAGGACCATGGTGCTTGTATATCTTAATCAATGGCTTTCCTGGTACTGGAAAAGACCAAAATAACATAAATGGACGTAAACATCTAGAACACCTGTGGCACGCTGCAGTTGCGGACATTCCTTTCAATCAGAGGAATTCACTCTCAGTGTCTGCTACTGGGCGACTAGTATTCACTAACTTCCAACAACATCACCCACACTGGACCTTACAGTTCATGCAATGCGGACAACTTGTTAACAGAGACACTGCAGCCGCGCCGACAATGAACATTCAGAGAGCCAGTATAGAGGAAATTGAAGATACAGAGACTTAGTGACTATGCAACTGAAACTAAACAGAAAAAATTAGTCAAGTGCAAGGCCTAGACAATTATGATCATCATAACGCCCATAGTCAGTAATCCACAATGAGATACAATTTCATTATGTAGTGGGGGTAATCACTGCCAGCTGAGTGAAAGTGTGGATTGTTAATATTAATGAACCGAGCCCGTAGGGCAAGGTCATTAATAATAAACACATCCACACCTTCACGAACCAGCCAGCAGTGATTAACTACTTTATCACACGCCCCCCCATCCACTTTCACGCCACCCTGATATAACCCCACTCTTAAAGGAGCTTCAATAATCCACTCATTCAAGTCAGGGAAAGAGAGGCCAATAATCCATTCATTCACTTCAGTTTCACAGGGACCACCATCAATCATACCCCCACCATCTTATTGTTTTGTCTATCTATCCATCTATCAATGGATCAAAGGAAAGCTTATATCAAAGGAAGTCTCCTCTCCTCCTCCTTTATCTCTCCACGTGTCACTTGTTGAGGGCACTAATTAATGATGGGTCAGTTGCCAACGAATAGTCTGTTTTGGAAGGGTCTTGAGTTATAAACAGAGAACTTATTATTTTTGCCCAATTTACTGCCAAATCTGCATTCAGAACAGTCAAACAAATTAAAAATATGTTAGATATTTAATCGTACCATGCTCCTTGACTCAAGATTAAACTGAAATTTAACTAGGGAGATGGATGCCAACCCAACAAGTTTAAAGTAAGTTAGATAATCCCTGTTTGACTGACGCTACTGTCTGTCTATACCTGTCATCCATTAATTATGTCTGAGGGCCCTTGCCACACCTTCCTCCAGCGTCACCGTGCCCTTCCTCAGTCAGTCTTGAACCAGACATCGCTGAGCATGGACCTAAAGCTTAATCTGTCGTGCAGCCCTGAGCTAGAGGGATTAGGGTGCTCATTTACTTCACTAGATCAAGAGGATATTGGATTGTTTATAACTGCCAACAACCCGCTTAATCCTCCATCGATTGACAATTCGGATGATGATGAGCAATTATCCTTTTTACGTGATGATATTACAGAGGTGCATAGTCAGTTGCCAGCACCTGCTGGAGGAATAACCGCCGAAGACTGGGCAGATCTTTATGTGATGGACGACCATTGGGAGCCCCCAGTTAACACTGTTCATTCTGTGGCCAATAATGAACCTGTTCAGGAGAGAGATCCGGACAAAGATGATTTTCGCGATACGCCACCCAACAAACCAAGGAGCACGCAGGTCACCAAGGCATTGCCATGCTCCCCGGATATGTCTTTGGCTGAGCAGATGCTAGAAAAAGCTCCCCTCCACATAGCCCCCACATGCTCCCCGGATATGTCTTTGGCTGAGCAGATGTTAGAAAAAGCTCCCCTTCAGGTAGCCGCCACTCCATGTGCCAAAGTTTCTACGCCACGGGTAGTTTCCTCCAAGTTCCCGGCAGGAGCCCAAAAGAAAGTTAAAAAGCAGAAGAAACCATCCAAGAAGACTTCACCTGCTTCCCCTGGAGGAAGATTTGCCTCAGTTTCACCAGAGCAGCTCGCCCAGCTGCAGCTGGAAGCGAAAGAAGCTGCTACCCATCGCCAGACGCAGTGGGCAGTACGCCTCATAAGAGGTAAGTTTTAATTTTATAATTTCGTTGCAATTAATCACCCAACATATATTCTATCATATGATTCAGCCAGCTACAGGAATATATGATCATAGCTCCAGCTTCCATGTGTGCGCTAAGCAGCGAAGTGGGCGTGGCAATACTCCGGTCCAAACAAGAGAATATCAATTACCAGAAGCCTCAGTCTTTTCACCTTCATTTTTTAACGTACACTGACCACGCCTACTTTGAACCATACCGCACCCGTGAAAGCACAACATTTCAAATCGCACTCTAACTTGTCTAAATCATATGAAACAAATCATGTTTTAAATAAGCTGTACTGGGATATGCGATGTGTTGGGCTAATTGTGTACACGCCAAATGATTAGATTTATGATTAACTAAATTACCTCCAATTAGATTGTCCCCCTTACTCATGTAGCGCAAAGTAAACACCTAATATATACCACTCCTCCAAGTGATAAGATTGAACCATGTTCCCAGTAGAAGAGTGTATATAAGAATAGCAAATCAACTTTGAACGCTTTATTGAGACACTGATTGCAACTCTTCACTGCAGGCAAATTCCTTGATTGAGTAGAGTATTACTGCCATCACTAACCTCCTCAGGACTTTGTCACACTACATTGAGAATGTCCAACGTAGTCTACAACACGGCTATTTTTTGAATAGTAATACTCATGGCTGTACTGTAACCACATATTTTAATTATATTAAAGGATAATAACTAATTGTTGAGTCAATCAAAAACATTTTCGAAACACATTTTCTCACATACTTATTTCAACGCATATGAAGCACTATGGTGTTGTTCTTGTGTATATACACAGATTATCTATTTTTGTTTATATTTCATTTAATGCAATTATTCAAGAAAATAACCAAAAGTATACTTAACATCTATGGAATGTTGCCTTAATTTTTATAACTTTTTCCCACTTTTAGATCTTTCATGGTTTATAAGGACTTGAAGGATGTCTCAGCGATTAAACAGTATTTACCCATTCATCAATTCTGCTCTACTGGTTTCATGTATTGCAGGTATATTGGTGATATTCAATGATATCAAAGAATTAATAATTCAGTAATGTATACATTGAAGTTTAATTCCAGCTGCAAAACTGCTGCTATCAAATCTACAAGGTATGATACAAACTATAATTTTATATACTGTAACCTAAAATTAACCTAATTTTAACTATGATTATGACATGTAGCACATAAATACATTACCCAAATACTATTGATTGCCATTTGACTCTTTCTACACCAGTTACACATAATTGTAACTATGATTGTGACATTACAACTTTCTTACATTCCTATTTTACCCGAACGATTTCATACCGTGGACACTTGCTACGCTAGTCATGCAGTCATGATCCACTGTTATTATCTGTAGCTTTGTTAATTTCTATTTTTTTTCTTATATGTAGGCATCACCTTGACAGCGTGCTGCAGGGAATGGAGGCGACAAACTTTGGTGCCCTATTGAATGGGGGCCTGGAGCTGCTGAGGGCAGCACAGGACATTTTTATGTCCCACCTATCTCATTAAATGTAAATAAAGGCAAAAACTTTGTCCTTCAGTCTGTTGCAACTGTGGCTCATATGGCACGTTTGGAAACAACTATGTGTACCAATGCAGTAGTGACACTTTCACAGCAAGGCATAGTGAACTTCCCTACAGTAGATTGACTCACAAACGTCGCCCCTACCCTGTATGAGCCAGAGTTGCAACAGACTGAAGGACAAAGTGAGGCATCGTTTACCGAACAGCAATTGTCCCTAGTGTAACTGTAGTAAGCAATTGAGGAGCTAAACAAACCAAACCATACCTTCATACGATTCCCATTATTATCAGGGCCACCTGGATCAGCCAAACATATCTTCTCTTAATTGGATTAACCTATTCTTTATCCAAGGTATTCAGAGCTACCTTAACAGCACTGACGGCCGAGAGAGCTCAAGTTCTAGGTGGAGAACACATTCATCTGCTCTTAGGATTACCAGTCCAACAAGGAGGACTTCATACAGTCCACAATATGGCCGGGAGATTGTTGGCAAAATTGGCAAAGCAAAATATTAGGATGGAGTACCTTCGACGACTACAAGTGCTCTGTATTGAAGAGATTGGCCTAATCAATTCCGAAACATTCGCAACAATGGATCTGATCCTTAGAAGGTTAAGAAAGTCACCCGTCCCATTTGGAGGCGTTTTTATCCTAGCAACTGTTGATCATATTCAGTTGCAACCAGTCAATGGGCAGACCATTTGGACCAGTAGCCACATGTCCACCACATTCGCAGTAATAAAACTCAATAACTACATCCATAGTGCCACAGACAAAGATTTGCAAATGATTTTGAACATCATGTGAAAACATGAGACTACAGAAGAGCAAGTTCAACAAGTTCTGTTGATACTCAGAAGGAGGTGCACTCAAAACAACTTTTACCCAGATTAGTCTGCTGTTCTGATGGAAATATTGAGGGTCTTACCAACTAGAAAAGCAGTGGAGGAGGCGGTCCAGAAACACATCCTGGAAAAAAAGAGGGAGACAGACAGCTGATCACTAAAACATTTACAGCCATGGACAAGGTAGAAGCAAGCTTGGGCAACTGCATTGCCGGCGATGCCACAGTTAGTACCACTTTAGACCACAAATGCGCATAACACTAAAGTCTCAAAAATGCGCAATAATGCGACGTGGAAACAAAGAGTCACTAATCAGCCTAGACTTGCTACTATCCATCACATTAATTCCCACAGGACAAAGACTAATGCAAGTGGATAACATACCAGACGAATGGCCAACGTTCGTCATAGCACCATGATAGACTTTACCCGTCATTCTACCACAAACAGTAAGGCAAGGCAACTTTAATGGCCACTACAATTCTACAATTCCCAAAATAATAGGGGAGACATGTTCCCAGTTGGCAACCCAAGTTAGTACTCAATCTTTCATGTACCGTATTTGGGAAAAAGGAATGCTGTGGGTACTACTCAGTAGTGTTAGGGACCTCAGTCACATGGTTTTCATTGGCATGGTGGCCGACACATTCAATGCCATTACAAACATGCTATGCCAATCCTCCAAAATGCAAGTCAATATTGAGAAGACCCTACGACAACTGGACATATTACATGATACTCCAAGAACAGTCAGTAATAATAATCAGTGCTACATAGGAGAAACTGGAAACAGAAGGCTCACCCAAAACAACAGTGGCAACGGCGCAATTTACACTCATGAATTAGCATTGCAACCTTGGTGCCTCTACATACTGGTTACAGGTTTTCCAGGGAATGGACATGACAAAGGCAACATTGATTCCTGTAAACATGGAGCACCTATGGCATCAAGCGGTGGCTAAAATATCCTTCCAAGAGCGTGATTAATCAAAGTGCACTGATGAAGATGATACTGATGTACGTGCAACATGCACTGATGAAGATGATCCTGATTCATTCGCAGGATTAAGGGCACTTTTCAAGAATGTAAGTATTAAACTAAAACTGATACAGATGCATGCATTGGGTATTGTAATGCATTTTTAGACACACTTTAACATCAAAGTATAATACCATTATCTTTTTATGGAACTGCCATGGAAGAGGTGCAGGACTTTATGATAAGAAATCTTTTTTTGTTTTTTATGACATTTTATTTGTTTATTTGCTTCACAAAACTCATGCGTAAGGTCTTTTTCAAAACCATATCTGTGAAACCGAGAACAGCATTCGTCTGGATGTATTGTTTATGCAGAATAAAAGATTTAAACAAACAAACAAGAACAGGAAAACTTATTAACATCCCATGCTGAAATAATAAAGTTTTTGGCAGTTGCAGTCCCATAACATCCATAATTTCTCCACGAGTATACTATAGTGATAATTTCGGACAAACATTTAACCAACTCAACTAATAATTACATGCAAATCTTGATACAAAACGGCAACATTCAAGCCAATTATTCACTTTCATCAGTATTCCCGAAAGAGTGAGTGAGTGAGTTTGGTGGCTTTGCACCCTTATCAACACTTTGAAGTGTTAGATCAAGGGCGGGAGAGCTGAGAGGGAGGCAATTTTTTATCATACCCAGGAAATAGATATAAAGAAGAAGGGAGAGAGAGACAGAGAAAAGAGACAGAAAGGCCCTTTAAGGTCTTACCCAGGACCAGAAAGATCCAAAGAAGACTGTTTAATAGAAATGTTGTGCCATGGCAAGATAAAATCTAAACCAAGTATCTTTTCCGTGTGGTTTAAGTATCTTGCACATCCCTGGCAAAGAAAAACTGATATGTAGTCATATTGCCTATCGAACCCCAAATACATGTGGTTACTTTAATGTCATTTTGCGATTTTTATAATTTTTTAACAAGTTGATCCTCTAATCCTCTAACTTTTTAGACGAAGATTTGGCTGATAATCGCCTTTTTTTCGTTGTGCATGGGTGATTATCATCTTGATTCTCCTCGCATGTCTTCTTGTCTTTCTCAGATTCAGAATAAACAAGATTCTTCTTTTTTGAGCATGTAGTGGGGTCTGTCTTTTTTGACTGACTAGTTTCTGAAGATACAGTCCTTCTTTACCGGCTTCAGACTTTTTTCTTCAGTATTTACCCTTGAAGTGTGTTGACGGTCATGTTTGTGAATATTTTTTACTTTTTTCTTAGTCCCTTTGAAAGCCCGGGACTGAACCTGCTTTCAACAGCTTTCTCCAACATTAACTTCTATTTTTGTCTTTTTCACAGAAAATACAAAGCCTTCTTTGACTATTTGAAGAGTGAGTGAGTGAGATTGGTTGCTTTACGCCCTTATCAACACTTTGAAGTGTTATATCAAGGGCGGGAGAGCTGAGAGGGAGGCAGTTTATGATCATACCCAGGAAATAAAGATAGAGAAGAAGGGAGAGAGAGACAGAGAAAACGGACAGAAAGGCCCTTTGAGGTCTTACCCAGGACCAGTACTATTTGAAGATTATTTATGAAACTTAAGTTTCTTAAAGCACTAATAACAGCAACTGGGTCTTCACATTGGCTTTTCCTTTGCCACTCTATATGTATTTTGCAACCACCTTGGATGATAACCAGTGAGAAACTTCCATATGGTAGTAATGCCTTGACAAATTGGACTACATTCAAGGGCATGCTGTTCTTCGCTGTGTCAGAGTCTTGTTTGGATATGTTGAGACACCCATCCACTGTTAGTTTGATGGAAAGCCCCTCACAATGAGCCAACATCATAAGACATTCTGCAAGACATTTGTTTAACCCCGGAGTTAATTTACCAACCACCTTGGCTACCTCTACGGGGTTCCGATTTGTGTGGAATTCGGGGAAGTGAAACGAAACCAATTCTTTCTCCCCAAAAAGTTCCAAATAGGACGCCAACTCATGGGCTTGTTCAGGTTCAGTTGGTGTATCCTCTACAACAGTGCTTTCATGAGAGGATGATGATGCATCTTGTACACATGTCTTGGAATCTCCAACATCAGAGTTGCTATCTGCAGCAGGATCTTTCTCAAACCTAGGTGGCATGGCTGTTGTATCTTATATGAATTACTTTACAAATATAAGGTTATATGTAATAAAAAGCCACTTAGCCGAATAATCAGTTGTAATGTAACAATTTATAACTTTCCCCAAGACTGAAATGTCAACTTTCAATGTTATATGTTTCAGGGCAGCTACATCAAACTTTGCTCTACATTGAGTGAGAGTAGCCATGATGATGCAATCTTGATTGCAACCATTATACTATCAATGATAGAAGAACTGGGTGGTCTCCTTTCTCAGAGCGGCAACAAACTCATACAGTCACCAAACACGTAATGATCTCATATAATCAGATTGTTGTATATTGTGTTATGCATGCAGTAAATTCAGTTATTTACAAATTTCATATTCTATTGGTGTCCTTTTGAATATCTTGCACGCGACTTGAAGTTAGTATACTATCAATTCTGTCTGCTGGATATACTTAATTTATTTCCTTCATATCTAATTCATACATTAGGATGAAAGGTTGCCCACAAGGGTTTATTGGAGTGGCGCCCAAAAGGCATTTAGATATACTGCAGGTAAGTACATTCATGTTTAACAAAAATTCAATTGAGGGACATATATATATAACACATAAATTATACATTTACACTTCGTTTACATAACTTATACCCATACATTCATATTGTTTGCATATAAATAGGACTACATTACGCTACAACTTTACCTCTATGATTGCATTAGAGGCGATAAATACAGGTAGGCCGGAACTGATCCTGCTGGGTGCGTTATCATATGGCATTTTGCATGCTGGACACATTGGGAAAAACGTAAGTACATACATGTGTTGTATAATATTGCTAAGAAAAATGTTTGACATTACAAAGCAATTCATTTAAGACAATTGCCCAATAATATTTTTGTCACTTATGCATGCATTTACGCAATTGCAGAAAAATGAAAGAGAGGTCATCAACGAACTGATGAAAAAGGAGAGGGCGAATGTAAGTAAAAATTAGTACCTTTTTCACTTCTATTGGTGGCGTGTACTTGTATTTCTTGAATAAATGGAGATAACTCAATTTTCTTTGTACATATTTCAGGCTCATGTGATTTATACATAACATGTGTGACCTCCATTCTCCAGTCCCACATAAATATTTTTTAAGGGGATTACGTGACAGTATATGAAACATCTCGATGTAAGTGGGGAATTGGAAATTATAATCAATCTTCTCTCCACGACAATTGGCTTCTGGCAATTTCTGCCACTTGAGTATGCAAGTGAATGTGGTAATACAACATTGTGGTAATATCAAATAAAGGAAATTCACTAGTAAGTTTAAGACTCAAGCTGGAGTGAGTGAGTGAGATTGGTGGCTTTACGCCCTTATCAACACTTTGAAGTGTTATATCAAGGGCGGGAGAGCTGAGAGGGAGGCAGTTTATGATCATACCCAGGAAACAGAGATAGAGAAGACGGGAGAGAGAGACAGAGAAAAGAGACAGAAAGGCACTTTAAGGTCCCACCAAGGACCAGGCACTTTAAGGTCTTACCCAGGACTCAAGCTGGATTGTCGCTATTAAAGACTGATTGTTTATAGATACATGTGCACATCTCAATTTCAGGAGGAGGAACCTGTGGGCGCAAAACACAACCTAAAGTGAAGCACGCAACAAATTCACGGTAAGTCAAGACATTCATATATAAGTAGAATGAATAATTATTAAGGTGTAGGACCAACCAATGTAATAAGTTCATTTCTAAAATACAATTTCTAAAATACAACTTTTCGGAAACACAGGTGACATCACCTGGAAAGGGATGCAATATGGAAGATCAACTAAGACAATAAAGAGCTCGAATTCATGGTATATTGTATTGTGTTGGTTCAATCAGCGTGTCATTTGCTTGTTCAAAGGAATGATCAGAAATCATCATTATGAGTGAGTGAGTGAGTGAGATTGGTTGCTTTACGCCCTTATCAACACTTTGAAGTGTTATATCAAGGGCAGGGAGCTGAGAGGGAGGCAGTTTATGATCATACCCAGGAAATAGAGATAGAGAAGAAGGAAGAGAGAGAAAGAGAAAAGAGACAGAAAGGCACTTTAAGGTCCCACCCAGGACCAGGCAGTTTAATCATCATTATGATATCTAATGCAGATTGCATTTACTAATGGTTACTCCTGCACAATACAAATTCAGCAACAGATTTTTTTTTTTTTAAAACAAACTTTATTCAGGTTGATGTTTTGGCATTTGCCAACTCTTTAATGTGACACGGGTACTCCCGGTATTCCGCCACACCCTAAAATTTGAGTTAAAGTATATTACAAATAATAAGTGTGCGTGTCATTACATAATAATCATGAATTAACGTTTCGTATTTGGTTGGTGATAAGGGATGATGATGAGGGGGGGGGGGGGGGGGAGAAAGAGGGAGTGGTCATAGGTTACATGGAAATTTTAGTGTTGGATAGGGTTGGGTAGAGATCAATAAACAATTATAGTAACAAAAACAGTACAATACCAATGTGTTATACAGGCATGTGTCTTTACACTAGTTCCGGCTTTCAGATACCAAAGATCCAGTATAGGCATTTGCCATTTGGGATTCCTTCCGGTTGAGAAGTTAGGTATAATAATCAATTTATTCAAGATGTCTTTTTTTAGCAGTAGTTGGAAATAGTCAGTTGACTGAACTGTTTTGTAATTCCTATACAGGTTGTTCCACCATAGGATGCCACAGTAACTAAGAGATTTTTGGTACATTGATAGTATAGGCCTGTTCACCTCGAAATTCAAGTCTCTGTCTTCTCGAAATTGATAATTACCATCTAGTTTTCATTTTTCAATCCGCTTAATTCTTGGGTGGTGCAGTTGTTTGTGATAGAATTTCATCAATTTCGAAAATACGCTCTTTGACTGTCATGGTTTTAGATGAGTCATGCACATCGTTTTATGAAACAATGTTAGAGTGAATTGGGGTGGGGTGGGGGGGGGGGGGGGGGGGGGGGGGGGTCAGGAGAGATCGTTCATATGTTTAATTTGCTCATAAATAGATAGCCAGTAGTTAGTCAGTGGTTATTGAAGATGGTGATAAGTAGGAAGTCAGATAGTGGTTTTCTACCAAAATCTGAATGTTGCCTCTATTTAAGAAAAACTTTAGTTTTCTCGTTCTTTTCTCAAAAGCCTGGGACAATTCTGCGGATATGCAATGTACGAAACGGATTTGGAGACCCTACAACCCAAGGAATGGCTCAGTGATGGGGTTGTAAACCCACTTGTACAGTAGGTTTTGGTGAGTGAGTGAGTGAGTGAGATTGGTTGCTTTACGCCCTTATCAACTTTGAAGTGTTATATCAAGGGCGGGAGAGCTAAGAGGGAGGCAGTTTATGATCATACCCAGAAAATAGCGATAGAGAAGGAATAGAGAGACAGAGAAGAGACAGAAAAGAGACAGAGAAAGGCACTTGTGACATGTTAAATGAATATTTCGTCTTACTATGTGTGAATTTGAGATGCAGGTTTTGCACTGCCATCAATTTAAAAGTTAAAGTTAAAGTTCAAAGTTAAAAGGTTATACAGCTGAAAAGAAACAAGTATCACAGGTGTCTATATGTGCGGAAACAGCATTTACTGATACAGGCAGTTAGTCACAATTATGATGAATATTTGATATCAATTTGTTTAATGTTGCAGATATTTCACCGAGCAGGCAGGTGTAAATTCAGTGGCATCTTTCCTCATGACCGCATGTAAGAAAAGAATGATTACCATTTACAAGCATATAAAATGATATTTCTTGTATTATCATAGGAGTGGTAGGGGCTTGAATGCCTGTGTACCCCACTTAAATTTGATATAGGTTTTTAATCGATAATTCAATGTGTGACAATTTTATGGACATATTTGTACTTAGCTATAGTTCAGAATGGTTTTTCTAACATTTCTCACATGTATAATGAATCTGACGTAGCTTGCTTTTTTCTTTTATCAATATTTCATTATCAATATTTACCTAATTCAGGTCCTACTGTATGACTGAGAATAACGTCCGATAGGATGCAATTTGATCCAATATAAACGCTTCAAACGAAAAAAATATTATTATTTTTAGTATGTCTCTGTGTATGAAAGACCTGTGTAACCATGTTTTATAATAAATGTTATAACAAATACATTATCAACAGGAGGAACATGCCAGAGACAAGGCGGGCTGTTCTCGGGAAGAAGGGAGCTGAAAAGTTCTTTACAGAAATGACAATTGTGCCAGTCTGTGAACAGACACAGGGCTCAATCCTTGACCCGAACACACATCTCCACAAACTTCAGATGAAGCTCACTGAATGGAGTGATGATGGGTCTAAGGCACTTGAAGACCAACCAGTATTTGATGTGCCATATCCTGAGGATGAACTTGACATGCAACTCTTTGCCAATGATGATGTTCAATGTGATTCATTGACTGCCATAGCAGTGCAAGTGAAGTCAGCTAACATACTGATTGTATTAGAGAGGCAAGCAGCATCACAACTCCCAGATGGGGTGTATTGGGAACCCTCTGTGGAGAAACAGAAACTTGCTGCCAATGTCCCTAGGTCAAATGTTATCAGTGAGAGAGATATGGCTATTCTAGACAACTTGTTGCAAGAGAAACCATCCCTAGGATCATCCAATGCAGAAACTATGGTAATGTGGTTGAACAACAAACCCTCAAAATGGCTTAAAGAGAAATCACCAGAAGAGCAAGTCCAAATACTCACCGATGCCCAAGCTTGTGCCGTAGAGTTTAGATCAATCATGAAAGAAAGAAAGATAAGGCTTCAGGAGGAGTTGGTTAGAAAACTGGAGCAACGTAAGAGCACAAAGAAAATAAAGAAAACAAACAAATCTGAACCAATATAAACCTTTCTAGAGCTGTTAACAATCAAACCCCTACTTTTTTTTAATTTTATTTTATCACTGGTCCTGGTAGAGACTAAAAACTGCCCCCTCATACTATCTTCCTACCTCACAATAGTATAAAAGTCAAATATAATGTTGAAATTTAATATAAATGGTTATCAAATTTATTCATTCAAACTCACTCAAGTCAAACTGCACGGTTCAGTTAAGGTTCCACGAGTGCCTCACAGTTGAGGGCTGCCAGACCTCGTCAACCTGCCATCCAACCATGATCTTGGTAGTGCCAGATTCATGTGTGTACATTATTATTTTCCTTCATTTCCTTTGGTATTCGCGTGGCACATTTGCCTTAAAGCTGCGCATTGCTTCATTTCCTTTGGTATAAGCGTGGCACTTTTGCCTTAAAGCCGCGCAATTCTTCCTTGAAACCATGTATTTGGTCTACCTCCCACACTTAGTGTCAGGCTGTCATACAAAATATCACATAATAGAGCATATAATAATGCATAACAGAAATATAATAACACATAACACCACATATCTTCAGTTTGCAGTTGGCAAACCTCCAAAACCATCAGCTCTTTAACTTCAGTCTGTAATTGGCAGACATCCCAATCAACCAAATCTTTCAGTTCCCTCTGCAATTGTCGGACTTCCCAATCCACCACCTCTTTCAGTTCGCTATGCAGTTGTAGGTCTCTAGAGTGTCTCTAGTGTTCACTATAGAACTTGGCTACTGTGGTCAGCTTTGAGCCTGATGCTACTGTCCGTAGAGCAACCCTCACATGGGCTTTTGGTTTGGTTTGGTTTGGTTTGGTTAGTTTCACCTCCGCTAATAGTAATTAAAAGTTAGCAGATATACTGTGGTTTTATTATTTTATTCTGTGAAATTTCCTATTTCATGAAACAGGGTTTAGCCTGACGAGGTCAGGCTTCATTTAGGTTACCTAAATTTTGTCGTACAATTTGGTTTCCCGTAGGAAATCAAGAATATTTTTGTTCCCAGATTCCCGGAAAATACTCTGCAGTGTCCTGCGATTTTGCAGGAATTTTATTCTGTTTCTCTTGGTTGCCTGACAATGTATTAAGAGATGCTCTACACTCAGTTGAGTGTTGCATGTCTGACATACAGGAGCCACTTCACCTTTTAGAAGGTGCCTGTGAGTCAGTTTGGTGTGACCGGTACGAAGACGGGTCAGTATCACCTGTTCGGGTCTTGTCAGGTTATCATCTTTGAATTTTGGTGTGATTGATGGTGTGATTGCTCGCAGCTTGTTACTGTTAACACCATTCCATGTGTGCTGCCAGCTACGTTTGACATGTGCCTGCGCCACAGGTACAATGTCTGTGTATGGCATTTGGTCAGCCCCAACAGGGCGCCTCAATGCATTTTTGGCTGCAATGTCTGCTGCCTCATTTCCTTCTATTCCAATGTGGCTTGGCACTTGGGGTGAACACTCACTACTGAGCTGTTACATTTGTCCTCTGTACGACGTAAAACTGCTTATTTATACATTCATGTGTAAGAAGTCCCAACCATTAAAGCCGCGCATTGCTTCATTTCCTTTGGTATACGCGTGGCACATTTGTCTTAAAGCCGCGCAACATTATTATTTTCCTTTATTTCCTTTGGTATTTGCGTGGCACATTTGCCTTAAAGCCGCGCATTGCTTCATTTCTTTTGGTATACGTGTGGTACATTTGCCTTAAAGCCGCGCAATTCTTCCTTGAAACCATGTATTTGGTCTAAATGGTTATCAAATTTATTCATTCAAACTCACTTAAGTCAAACTGCACGGTTCAGTTAAGGTTCCACGAGTGCCTCAAAGTTGAGGGCTGCCAGACCTCGTCAACCTGCCATCCAACCATGATCTTGGTAGTGCCAGATTCATGTGTGTACATTCCACTACCTCCCACACTTAGTGTCAGGCTGTCATACAAAATATCACATAATAGAGCATATAATAATGCATAACAGAAATATAATAACACATAACGCCACATGTCTTCAGTCTGCAGTTGGCAAACCTCAGCATGGGAAGTCTCTTGAGTGCAAGTGCACCATACTCACAATAGTATAAAAGTCAAATATAGGGGGAGAAAAGGGAAACTTTTATCCCTGAGCATTTCACATACCTGAAATGAAAAAAAGAATTCTGGCTCTACTACCAATAACTTTTACAGCATCTGATTTAATGAGTTTTATTATATTTTACTTCAGCTCAATCATTCCTTAAATCACATTATACAATATAACAATCGCAGCAGGAAAATATGTGCAAACAAGTTACACCTGATATAAACTACGTTTTATTAAAACTCACAATGTGTGTAAATTCCACTACTATCTTCCTATCTCACAATAGTATAAAAGTCATGTAAATTTAATATAAATGGTATACGCGTGGCACTTTTGCCTTAAAGCCGCGCATCTCATGCATTGTCACATTAGGATCCCTGAGCATTTCACATACCTGAAATGAAAAAGAGAATCCTGGCTCTACTACCAATAACTTTAACAGCATCCGATTTAATGAGGATTTAGGAGGCCCTTCAACGAAAATACTCATTTTCAAGGCCCACAATATATGTCTAGGCCCTGCGGTGACCCTATTAAATTAATACTTCCATAGATATACTAGGACGATTTCTTAGCATTATTTCATGAATTGTGTCATGTATTGCTAAGGTAATAACACATATCGTACATATTTATGTTATACCTGTACTATTTTATTTCATGTCAATATATACAACATGTACATATTTTTATATCGCAGGTGAACATCATGTCAACATCTAGAGTTTGCTATGCTATGAACTGTTCGAATGGTGGCTACCAGTAAGGGAAGTGGAAACACAACAAGTGCGAAATTCATAAATGTTTTCTTGGAACAGACAACTGCAAATGTAGCCCTCCTTTCAAGTAAGTTCTATAACAACAATTTAATAATAATGAGTAACACATAGAAATTTGTCTTCACTATCCTGTAACGAAAACATCAGCTATGTGTGTTCTACAAGTATTTACAACTTTGGCCATTTTTAAAATATAACCATATTGTATGGGCATTAACGTTCTACTATAATTACTTCTGCTGTAACGTACAAGTAATGTACATACTTTATACAAAATATCAATCATACTTCGCAAATTAGCAGGCAATCAATAAACTTAATTATTGTGTTTTGCAGGCTCTATAACTTCCCTATGGCTAAAAGTGAACCAGAAAAGAGAGCGCAGTGGTTGAAACTACTTAAACAAGCGGACCCTGACCATGGTGTGAAGCTATTAGAACCCAAGAAAGGTCACAGGGTGTGCTCTCGACACTTTGTAGATGGTGCCCCTAGTGAGCTCAACCCTCATCCAACCCTCAACCTCGGGCATGACAAGTTAAAATGAACGTTTCGGAAACGACACCAAGATCTAGCCAAGAGGCGTGGTATTGAGGGAAGATGTGCCTGTGGTGTCCCCAAATACAAAGAAGAATCGCATCATGATTTTGTCCTGCCTGGTCTCACTTCTCTCTTCATGGAGAATATCTGTTTGTACACAAAAGCAACTGAGGAAACGGCTTCATGATGTTCGACAGGAAACAAGTTACGACATCAGATTGTGGTACTAGAAGGGAAGGCCAGGGAGAAATTCTCATCTACTTGTCTTAAAACCATATCAGTTGAAGATGTCCGTTTATTTACAGGCTTATATAAATTAACACATCATATTTCAATCTCTTGCATGATTCTGTTTCTAAGTATGTGAATCGTTGGTGGGTAGGAGAACGCAACAGCAATCTGAGGGTACGAAATACATACAACAAGAAATCAGGCCTCAAAACAAAACTTCAGAGATGAGCTTTTTCTGACATTGATAAAACTAAAGTTGGGACTTCTTAACAAGGACTTGGCTGTACGTTTTGACATATCTGCCACCCTTTGTTCTCAAATATTTAATTCTTGGCTTACAAACAGCACTCAGCAAAAGACTTGTTAATTGGTTTCAAAAGGATGTTAATGCTACTCTCCCTTCTAGATTTTGATGTTTTCCTAACCTCCGGTCAATTATTGACTGACTGTACTGAAATATTTACTGAAACATCAAAACAATTAACTAAGAACCTTACGTGGTCCAATTACAAGCACCACAAAACTGTTAAGTTTCTGATAAGTGTACAACCCAACTCAATGATATCCTATGTTTCTCCACCCTTTGGAGGATGTCTCACTGACAAGAGAATTGTTGAACGATCAAGGTTTTTAGACATGCTGGGGACGGGTGATATGTTAATGGCTGACAAGGGATTCAACATCCAAGAAGAATGTCTGTCCCGCAATATTGTACTTTATTGGCCACCAATATAAGGCAGTATAATTGTTATAAGCATGACAAAAATGGTTTATCTTTAGGTCGATGATCTATCTATACAGCGATGTGCCACCTATGGCACTTGTGGTATATCGAAAGAGCAAGGTTTAAGCTGTTGGTGAGTTTGGTTCAAATTTATTTTATGCACATCAAAGCGTCAGATTCTGTATAATTTGTTTTTGACCAATATATGGACGAAATCACCTGCAACATTATTGGATGTGTATGAATCTTCCTCCCAGCATTTGTCAAAATAAAAGGCTATGAAACATCTAATTGGATTTTTTTGATTAGACCTGGACATATACTCAGCTAATCTGCTGCCATAAAGCGACGTTGAAATTCCAAATTTAAAATTATTTACATTTAAGGACAAGGACACCTGGAAGATTATTTGGTAGCAGATGAAAAACTGGCCCAGTTTGCTAGTGACTTGACTGAAGAAGAACTGCTGCTGCTCGAATCCCCTAAGGAATCGGGTAATTGCTACCAAATGATAATGTATTTAAAAATTCAAAGTTTGCGTAATTAGCGTAAATTTAAATAAATTAGCCAGTATACAGTAAGTTTGACTTAGACCAGATCAATTCAGGTCCTTATGGTCGAAAAAATCATACAAAGCCATTATATTCACAATTTTGTAGTGGAGGAATTTGACTGTCACCATTTTGGAATCATCGAGGCAGTGACTGATGATAGTACTATCAAATCGTATGAGATTGCACGACGAGGGGCACTGATAACAAAGCAACATAGTAAGTGCATGCATACTAGCTCAAATGCAAGTAGGATAAAATCTGTAAATGTATTTTTAACTCTATTTCGAAGAATGCCTTCACCTGATTGAGTAAGTAGCATTTAGGTGACTTGCTTATAAGCATATTGTCAGGAACAGCTACAATTGTAACAAATATAATGGTCATATGTATGTCAGTAAATAACAGTCCTGATATTACTGTGTGTTTAAGCAAAGTTGTTTGTTAAATGATTACTTAGTGTTGTTCCAACACATCAATTCAATTGATATATATATCAAGTTTATCATGATTTGGAAATTGCAGGCAATCATGGGAGGCAAAGTTCCTGTAAATTACTTGACTAATGATGTGGATGAAATGGTAACAGAATACCAACAATCATCCGATACTGATGTAGGTGCAAAGGGCAAGGAACATGATACTGATGTAGGTGCAAATGGCAAGGAACATGATGCTGATGTAGGTGCAAAGGGCAACATTTATTTGCAGGGTTAAGGGCCCTTTTCAAGAATGTAAGTATTAAACTAAACTATTAAACTGATACAGATGCATGCAGTGGGTATTGTAATGCATTTTTAGACACACTTTAACATCAAGGTATAATAATATTATCTTTTTATGGAACTGCCATGGAATAGAGGTGCAGGACTTCATGGTTAGAAATCTCATTACTAAATCTGAACAATATAACGTAAAAAAGCCACATAGCCGAAAGATCAGTTGTGATGTAACGATTTATAACTGTCCCCTAGACAGGTGAGTGAGATTGGTTGCTTTACCCCCTTATCAACACATTTAATATGGTTATATCAAGGGTGGGAGAGCTGAGAGGGGGCAGTTTATGATCATACCCAGGAAATAGAGATAGAGAAGAAGGGAGAGCAAGACAGAGAAAAGAGACAGAAAGGCACTTTAAGCCCAAGACAATATTATGTGTTTCAGGGCAGCAACATCAAACTTTGCTCTACATTGAGTGAGAGTCGCCCTGATGATGCGATCTTGATTGCAACAATTATACTATTAATGATCAAAGAAATGGGTAGTCTCCTTTCGCAGAGCGGTGACAAACTGATAGTCACCAAACACGTAATGATATATCTATAATTATAATATATCTATAATTAGATCATTGTATATTGTGTTATGCATGCATGCATGCAGTAAATTCAGTTATTTACAAATTTCATATTCTATTGGTGTCCTTTTGAATATCTTGTACGCGACTTGAAGTTAGTATACTATAAATTCTGTCTGCTGGATATACTTAATTCCTTCATATCTAATTCATACATTAGGATGAAAGGTTTCGTTTGGAGTGGCGCCCAAAAGGCATTCTGATATACTGCAGGTAAGTACATTCAGGTATGACATAATAATATACTATCCATATGTGACAAAAATACGCACCTGTGTGCGCCATGACATAAATTGGCCCGTAGTATTTATACAGTTGGGTGTTCAATTACTACTTTGTCCCATCGAAATGAGGGTATACCTCCTTCTTTCCTGGAACGTTGAGTTGCTGGCTACTTTCCGCCATAGCGAGAGAAATTGCAGATTGCAGAAATTTAATTTCACTCTTGCAATTGATGGCGTCGCGTCACCTGTACGTCATTCCAGCGCACTTTACACACCTTTGTGCACATTGGTATTAATGCTTGTTGTAATTACCTATTTCAGGGAAATCACATCGGTACAGATCTTGAAAAGCATGAACAGTAAAGAAAGCATGGTGCTTTTCCGTACAGCGGGTGTGGCCTGGCTTGGGGCCTATGTAATGCTGTTCGAGCCGAGCGATGGAAAGGAATTTTTGTATGATGTCCCTGTCATTTAAACACAGGCATCACTATTGCCATTGGAAAACCCTGAAAATTCACTACATGCACCTTTTTCTTGAGTCCAAGCCGCTGAGGTGAAAAGATTCAGTTTATATGGTGAGTGAGTGAGTGAGTGAGTGAGATTGGTTGCTTTACGCCCTTATCAACACTTTGAAGTGTTATATCAAGGGCGGGAGAGCTGAGAGGGACATGCCCTGGATGTATAGTTCACCCAAGTTGACATCGTTTACCAGTGCAATTCAGAGGCCTGCGATGGCAGTCATTCTGATGATGAGATGGTTATTATTGTTTGAATTTTACTATCTTAGTGTCATTTGAATCGTAAGAGTTCACGCTGTAATTCCTGAATGTTTCACTACAATAGATTGATTCTAAGTATTATATCTATGAGTGAGTAATCACTGTAGTGTGAAAATTTGCTGCACTAGTCAACTGAGCGGCATATATATAGGCTAGATAGAGAATCCCCCATCAGAACCTCTCCTGACTAAAATAGCTATATTCCAATAACTGCTGCTCATTAGTTGACGAAAGGGGATTCCCTGAAATGCCGGGATGTAGATCTTCCTTTTCATGTGTTTCTTTTCTTTGCAGCGCCAAGTACGAACTGAGCTAGAGGAGTTTTTGTCAGAAATCAGCTTCCAACACATGTAAAATTACTCCATCAGAAATCATGGCTAAGTCATTTACTACTATATGCATGTTTTCCCCCTGATTAAGTGTCTAACGAATCATTTAGCTCGCATGTTTCCAGAATAGTTACGATTTTGCAGAGCCCCATTTTCAGCTCTAATTTTGGTGTTGCAGCCATTGCACACGCCTCCATTATCGCCCACAGGTTGATGTACTAGGCTCACAAGCACTGGGCAAAGAATTAGCTATCTAAAAAGTTTTTGGGATTTTCTAGCCCTATTAGAAGTTGAATTGTTGAAGGTTTTCAAAAGAATACTAATTTATACAAAATATAGGAGTTATCTAACTAGTATTTTCTTTCAAGAAGTGTAAGGTTAAGGTTTCTAAATAGTTATACAGAAGGAGGAGGATGAACTGATCCTATTAAATGATAATGGTTTCACAACACAAGTTAAATGTGAGAAAAAGGTATCTGCTCAAAAGCAGTGGTCAAACTTGCGATCCAAGCTCATAAAATCTAAAGACAAAGCTAAAGAAAACCAAATGAAGGCAGAGGAACGGATCCAAAAGTTGGAAGACTCCATCCACAAACTACAGAAAGGTATATCCTACCTAGAGCAAGTAAATGTCCTCTTAGAAAAAGATCAATTTCAGACTTTTGAAGATGGCAAATACACAGCTGAGTTGAGGAAGTGCTGTATGGTTCTACTCACACAACACCATGTAAGTATGCGACAGCTCTCAGGTGTGATATCAACTGTCCTACAAAATCTCACTGGAACAAACCCTGCCCGCCTACCTAGTCTTGGTTTACTCAGTGATACTATTATGATGTAGGCCAAGGTTGTGGCTATGAAGCACTGTTCTTCAGAAATGCTTCAAGACCTAAGTCCTGAATCAGGCTAGGGTAATGTAATTCACCAAGATGCAACAACAAAATGGCATAGCCATTATGAAGGAATCCAAGTTACCACATGTACAGGGAATGAGCTGTCTTTAGGGCTGCAGCAAGTGTCTGGGGGTGATGCAGCAACTTATTTATCAGCCTTTGAGGAAACCATAAGTGATCTAGCTCCATCTCCATCTAGGTCCATCTCCACTAATAGCCAAGAAGAACAGGCAAACAAAGCTAAACTCATTGTATCAGTGAAAGCCATGATGAGTGACCAGTGTGCAGTAAATGGTGTGTTCAATGAAGGAGCGAGGAAAATGAATCCCAATCCCTTCGTCTCTATCTCTTTTTCCTGGGTATGATCATAAACTGCCTCCCTCTCAGCTCTCTCGCCCTTGATGAGATCATACCCAGGAAAAAGAGATAGAGAAGAAGGGAGAGGGAGACAGAGAAAAGAGACAGCCTTATAAGGGAGGGCTTGCTAATGGGGTGCACGGGTGCAGGTCGAAATGCAAGTCCTAGGATTACTAGGAAAACATTAAGACACATATGATATCAAAGAGTTGCTGGCTTGCAAGATGTGCACAACATGGCATCAGAATCAACAAAGAAAAATGCCTCTGCCTCTGCACTACGATATAACTCTTGAGATTTAAATTTCTCGAAGAGTGAACTCAGAAGATAACTTATTAGACTGACATTTGCAGGACAAAGAGGCAAAATGACACGACCGGACCGGACTGGGGACCAGGAGGCGGGGATCCGTAGCTCACAAACCAGTCTTCTAGAGTCTTCCCTGTAGCATAGAAATCGAGGCACATTCTCTGCCTGTGTAGGAAAACGGGCACCGGGAGACCACGGTGCCCCCTTCGCAAAGCCATCTCCACAGCATCCACAAAGACATCACCGAAGCATCCACAAAGAATGGGAACAAAGTCATTACATGTCGACAGCAGACCTAAACAGCGTCCGTGTGCAATATTCTACCTCATCTAATGAAAATCGACAACTTTCCCAACCTTAAACTGCAGTGAAAACACCAAATAGAAAACGGCGTGCAACCACTTGCCGCCATACTCACCCGGAAATGAACAGTGGGGTAAAGGGTAAAATATTAACCCCACACAAGAGCGTTGCAACTCCTTGGGGTCTCCCCGTGCATTAACACGCGGGATCCAGTAATATCGGGAGTTTCTGATTGTGTTCAGACTTGGTCACATCCTTTAATTATTATCATTGCTATGTCTTTGTGCCTGTTTGTGCATAGACACAAGAGCATTAATTGGACGGTAAGTATTTGTCTTCAGTTTCCTATTATGTTCGTTTGCAGCTACTTGGGAAGTCGATTTTCGCGCTGGGCCGGGCGCCTTTTTGGGGCTTACGTTTGCAATGGCACAGAACTCGATTCAGATTCTGTGGTAATGGCAACTCATGGTGCGGTGCTATAACTGCAAATATCGTAGTCCAGCTAAGCAGGATATGGATGTCTAATTTTGACCACGAAAGGTATCGCAGGCATTTATGAGTTATTAGGTAATAATCGCGTTCTGCTTTTGGATGAATAGTTGGCTTTATTACGTTTGTGTTTGTCAGGTCTTGTGACTAATGTATTCATGTGGGAGTTCAGTCTTGAGATAGGGTAGTCAGCGAACCTGCCTCTGTGTATGTCCCGAGTTTCCAATGTATTAGTATGCGGTCCCCATGTTTCTATTGACGATGTCTCAATAAGATCTCCGTTGCGTTTTATACGAATTACATGTCGTACTCATTATAGTATTTCATTGCACATATATTTTGCAGTAATGTCAATAATTGACTGTGTTGTACCAGCCAAATAAATGTGCTGTTATAACTCACTGTCCTGCTACATGGAGGACTGTGTTGATCAGGGATTCTGATTCTCAGGTTGTTTAATGATAGACTACACGGAGGAATCTCATTATCAGGTATTATCGTCATCAAGTCTTATATGCAACTATTTTTGTACTTACTTTTGATTTTGAATAAAAAGTATTTTGTATTACATCGTTTTTTTTGCTTTGACATCATTAGGAACTATCGTTACTGCGTCGCCATAGCCGCGTCCAAATTTGCATAAATGTTATCTTTATGATCTAATTCTTGTTTCTAATGAAATAGATATTTTTATTAATTATCTTTCATAAATACTTGGCGCTGGTGGTTGTTAACAATGGAGTATTATCTCTTATTTCAACGTCCCCATGAATTTCACTAGACTAAAGACGTCCCTATGTCAGAAAGATGTGCGCTAAGGCGCTCTTGCGAATAATCAAAATAGTCACATTTGTTGTAATTGTGGAACCAATGCCGGCCAATGGCGGTTGTTAACAACGCCATTGGCCTCAAAAATAATTATCGTCAAAGACCTTCCATTATCCTCGCTATTGATTTATCAATGGCTTAATGCTATTCTACGCTGGTGTCGTTCCTTGTATTCAGTGGCTAAGTGAATGTGTCCACAATTATAATTTACAGTATTCGTTTGTTGGTTTCATTGTGGCTTATGAATCGTTGCTTCAATAAAAAGTTAAATCCATTATTAAATTGAATGTACAAGTTATGGGGTGTTGATAGTCATTTAGACTTCACAAAATCGAATGTACTTCGTTTGCTGTACACAATTTATCGTGGTGGAATTCATTAAGTTTCGTGATACTTTTTCTAATTGTCAAAATCGCAAAATAAAAGTAAAGGTTTGAAGGAATATGTTGTTTGTATTACTGAATTTTATTTAATTACTCGCCGCTGTAACTTTTGTAGGCCTACCCTTTCCATTGTAAATAAATAGAAAGATATATCAGCGAGTCCGACTATACAACAATTTGAAATTAACATCAATTTTGTGGTTGAAGGTGAACAACCTCTTTTAAAGTGGTATATAAAAATTGCCAGTGTATGCTTCAATCATTAGTACACACCTACAGTTAATATGGTATTCGTGAGAGCCTTTTATTAAACTAGAAACACTTTCAACCGGTCTATATTAATGACTGAGTATCTTTTACTGAGTCTTACACCACCACGTAAAATTAACATCTATATGGGGAGACCACTTATTACAATGAGTTAAACGTCCATATAATCAGGAACTTGTTTGAGTGATTTTAAAAACCAGGTTTACTACGTCTCAGAGGGTCCAACTACTTATGATTATCATTGGGCATCTTCATTCATTTACGCAGACACTACTGTTACAATCTCGAACATCGCTAGACCATTAACATGTGTCTTTCCTGAATGACATAAAATTGTTAACTTTTACTATCCCACGGTATTGTAACGAACTAACAAATTCCCGTTTGATCGTACCACATTGACATTGGCTGTATGAAGCCCCTTGTCCGACGACGGTTGGTATTGTGTGACGTGGTGGTAGGTTGAAAGTTGGCCATTCGTCCATCATTGCGTCTCCCTCTCTGAGTCTCTGTCCTGGTGGAATCAGTGTAATTCTCATCCGTTGATCTGGCTTGACTACTGGATCAGCTGGTTCTGTGATGGGTATAGTTCGGACAACACACAGTTGTCCCTGTGAGAAACGTGGGATGTTTGCAGTCCCAGTGTGATTATATGTCAACCTCATGAGAGCTCCCTGGTGCAAGAACAGTTCCCTTGGTTCGCTGCTGCTACGAGTGAGTGCCAGAATAGCTGGTTGATTGGCTGGTAGCCAGTTTCCTGCCAGCGACTCCACTTCATCGACTGAAACAGCCGTGATTGATACAATATTTCTGTCTGCTGTTTTTCTTCGTATGTGTGCCTTAACCGCTGCCTCCACTGCCTGCCGTGTCGATAGGACTCTTAGTGCATGCTCTGGTACTGTATCCCATGTATTGACGAACTAAGGTGCACATCGTCTTCTGAAGATAGTGAAAAATTCAGTTAACTCTTCATCGGTGATTGAATAAATCCTGATAATCTCTATCAGTCGGCGTAGGTCTCTATCTAGTGCACATCGTAGGTCTCTATCTAGTGCACATCGAACATATTGGTTAACGGGTCCTGGGTAAGACTTTAAAGTGCCTGGTCTTGGGTAAGACCTTAAAGTGCCTGGTCTTGGGTAAGACCTTAAAGTGCCTTTCTGTCTCTTTTCTCTGTCTCTCTCTCCCTTCTTCTCTATCTCTATTTCCTGGGTATGATCATAAACTGCCTCCCTCTCAGCTCTCCCGCCCTTGATATAACACTACAAAGTGTTGATGAGGGCGTAAAGCAACCAATCTCATTCACTCACTCACTCATATTGGTTAACCAGCAGTACACGAAATGTTGTCAGTAGATGGCAACTGCTCCAAATACTCATTCCTTGCACTGGTGCCAACTGTAGATGATCGCCTGATGCCATGACCATCATGCCACCAAATGGTACTGGCGAGTCTCGCAGTCTTCTCAATACTAGGTAATACTTGTCTCCCCTGAGATTAGGCCAATCTCTTCAATGATGAGGAGCTGTATGCGTCTGAGCATTTCAGTTTTGACATTGTCTCTTGCCAATCTTCCCAGGCTCATCTCTGCAATATTGTTAACAGTATGTAATCCGATATCCACAACTGGTATGGCAAAGAAGGCATGTATGTGGAGTACCTGCGCTCTTTCTGCGGTGAGACACGTTAGCATGCATCGATCATTTTTGGTTAAGGCATATGTGTGGGCTATTAGAAGCAGATAAGTTTTGCCGGAACCTGGGGGGCCGAGAAGCAATGGAAATTTCACAAATGATGCTCCTGGGTGCTGCATTGAATCAATGGCTGATATTAGTGCCCGTAATGCTGTTTGTTGCTCTGCATAGGAAAGGTCGGTTTGTCCAGGGGCCCTGTTCAAGACTGGTCCTGGGTAAGACCTTAAAGGGCCTTTCTGTCTCTTCTCTCTCTCTCCCTTCTTCTCTATCTCTATTTCCTGGGTATGATCATAAACTGCCTTCCTCTCAGCTCTCCCACCCTTGATATAACACTTCAAAGTGTTGATAAGGGCGTAAAGCAACCAATCTCACTCACTCACTCACCCTGTTCAAGACTGGGACGTACTGAACTTGTTGCTGCTCTCTCATCCTGACAATGTCTGGGAAGTTAGGAAAACCTTAAAGTACTAAAACATCCAAAGCACTATTTCAGTACTTTTAGTTCTAGTTGTCTTAGTGTTTCTGAAGCTTTTCTGGAAATAGCAATATCGGTTGCAAGTGGCATAGCTTGATATATGATGTCATCATTCCGGAAAAATGCTCTGAAGGCACTCGTTATGAATGTTATAATTTTTTGGAACTGCCGATTTCCCATGGGCAACCACATCAATTGTTCTAGAAGGTACTTGCGAACTAGTTGCATTTGTTGCTCCTCATTTTGGTGGATGTTTGTGATGATCTTTGCATGCACTAGGGCTTGTTTGAGATTTGCCTGACTGTACAAATCAACCTCAGTGATGAAAGATCCTTGAGATAGTAACAGATGAATAATGAATCTTGGAAATTGGAATGTGTCCAGCTAGATACATGAGTGTCAATTTCTTCAGTCATCACAAATGGTAGGCCTAAGGAAAACCAGGTCATTTCTGCTAACCCGATTTCCCTTGCTAGTACTGCTGTTTTTTTGCTGTTGTGTCGTTTGGCCTGACTCGAGATTTTGATGTTTTGCAGGTCATCATACATTGCGCCGACTGTCTCTTTATCTTTGGTTGAGTTGAATTTCACATCTCGATGTTCCTCGATCCCAGCAGCGTATTTACATACATAAGATACCTGGAACCGAGTATCTACATATTGTATGTTGGTGCAGGATTGCATCGTTGTGAAGAATGATGGTATCGTCGGTATGAAAGTTGGTCTGGGCTCTGCTGGATAAGTCCATCTACCACCAACAAATCTCGGATCTAGGTCAAGCTTTCCAGTGCCATCGTCCTCTGCCAGTCCCATGTCCTTAAAGATCTCTCTCAATTCGTTGTCGTACATATGTTCATTCGCGGAGAAATCATAGACAAAGGAAGGCTGATGTTTTTGTACTCGGCATACCGTTTCCCCATCATGTTGTCGTTTTTGGCAACGTTCATTAGCCAGGTTGCAGTCGTGCACATACAATGAAGCACACAAGCACTTGAGAGTGTCATATTCCTGGTGGTCTTTGACTATGCCTCTGTTCTTTAATGCCTGGTAATCACTTTGACTATCGACCTCGAACATACCTTCTAATGTGCACTTGATTCGGTTAAGTTTGATTTTGTCTTCCTTGTCGGTGACTTTCAAAAAACCATGGACATGAGGTTTGTTGCCAAGGGCCCCGGTTGATTGAAATTCATATCTGGACCAAACAGCAGTGACAATCCCGCATGGTTGCTCGGGACTGTGTTGCACCCAGTGTAAAAAATATCTGATGGTCCGTTCCCATGTGCGACACATTACACTCAAATGTAAGGATGTCGGCTATCGGTATGTTTAATAAGAAAACGACGCGGCCAGGTTGAGTTGTGGAAGGTATTGAGCCATGGCTGTGAAGGCCCGGGGCGACAGAAAGATTCAAAATATGCCTGCTGCGCACCGCCCTTCTCAAGGCGGTTTTTGGTCGCCTCTCGTCTAGTTAAGTTCTGTTTATTAGCACTGACTCACGCTAGTTGGTGGCACTGCGGATAGATATCCATACATCTTTCCCTTTTTAGCCTGTACAAAAGGAAGAATAAAAATAGGATTAGTTAACATTCTTGAATTATCCCACCAAGCTTAGCTTGAGTATAAATAAGACCCGAATCTGTCTGGCACAGTCACCACTGGACTGGCCCTGAAGGAGGACAGAGATGTCCGAAACGTCGACCAGTTGAAAGTCCAAATAAAAAAGTGTAACAATCAATTCCACAACCCTCTTTTTCAACCAGTAATAAGCTAATACAACCTGAAATTCAGACAGTTGGCAGCACCCCTCCCAACATTCTTGAATTAAAAGTTTGGTTGGTAGAGATGGTCTTGCACTTCTATGAAGTGTTACACTTTCTGAGATTGGTGGAAAGGCCACCGTTGCTGAGGTTTTTTCATTTACCACTCTTTCAGTAATTTTTTTTCCCCAAACAATTGGCATTTATTCAAATTGTCAACAAATTCTTTTCTCTCCGGAGTGGATAACACGTTGATACATCGCACTCACTTCTCATCTGTGTCCGAACGAGCATGCAAAAACATTAAATAGACAGAACCTCTACCAAATACATACTCTGGTCTGTGATGTGGTTTTTTGTTTTGCCATTTACTTCGCTTCGCCCCTTTATATGGACCCATGTACATCTATATGCGTTTGCGCTACAACTCTACCTATAAACCTGATATATAATGACTACCGAGCAGCGGAGGTTACCACTCTTTTTTTCACATTGTTAACCTGATTCTGCGGTTATATAGTTATATAGTTACAGTATGCTTCCATGGTATGTGTGCGGATAATATACAACTTCTGGTTGAGTTCTATTTGTGACCTGATATGCTCGTGTGCATATTATTAACCAACCGCTACATATTTGACCTACGCGATCGAGTACATCCCAGTGTTAAGGGGGAATATTACAAACTGTTGTATAGGTTAATCCAGGCTTTCCAGTCCTTTCTACTCCTTTCTGTGAGCGCTGCTTATATACGAGCAGTCCTGCATAGTTCTTAGCTTTCTTTTTAACTCCCTGAGGAAGTCGAAGAAGCAAATATTGTTTCCACCAAACAGTTTTGTCTTATTATTCGGGGAGACACGTTGTTCTGTCAGGTATGTTGACATGATAGGAAGGGGAATCCCTGAATTCTGGAAGAACATTTTACTTTAGACTGAAGGGACGGTATTACTTTGCACGTGGCAATGTTGACAAACCCAGCTTGGTCGGTAAGCTTTGTTCTGGTGGTCTGGGAGTCGGCACCTCTTTTGTGACGTAAGACAGTGTGACGTAAGCCAGTTGACAGCTCTCCGCTCGGCCGGTTGAAAGTTAAAGTAATGGCAAATGGAATCTGAATGAAGGAAATGGAACGGAATTTTTTTGGGTGTTTCTGCATGTTATAGAAGTAGTTGAAAGTAAAAGTAATGGCAAATGGAATCTGAATGAAGGAAACGGAACGGAACTTTTTTGGGTGTTTCTGCATCTTATAGAAATGGTTGAAAGTAAAAGTAATGGCAAATGGAATCTGAATGAAGGAAACGGAACGGAACTTTTTTGGGTGTTTCTGCATGTTATAGAAATGGTTGAAAGTAAAAGTAATGTGATAAATCATGTTTTAAATATTTAGATGTTTATTAGCAAATATAAATGATTCGATTTAGGGAATTTTATGATTATTAAAGTTGTTTAAGAACAAGCTGGATTAAACCATGAGGCTTTCATTTTTTTTACGAACGACTGACTTTTACGACCAACTTTTTTTTCGACCAACTTTCAACTCTTTTTTTCCGACCAACTTTCAACTCTTTTTTTCCGACCAACTTTCAACTTTTTTTTTCGACCAACTTTCAACTTTTTTTCCGACCAACTTTCAACTTTTTTTTCAAAAAACTTTCAACTTTCAACTTTTTTTCCGACCAACTTTCAACTTTTTTTTCAAAAAAACTTTCAACTTTCAACTTTTTTTCCAACCAACTTTCAACTTTTTTTTCGACAAACTTTCAACTTTTTTTTGACAAACTTTCAACTTTTTTTACGACCAACTTTCAACTTTTTTTCGACCAACTTTCAACTTTTTTTACGACTACCCTCCCCCTTCTTCATCCTTCCCCCTACTCCTCTTCTCCCCTTCCCTCTTCTCACCTCTTGCTTTAAGTTATCATTTTCCTCCGTTTTAACTCCATAACGCCACAACGATTGAATACTATTACTTATGCCCCAAAAACGATTGAAAGCCCACTTCAATTAATTCAGAAAGTTCAACTGTTTATAATTAGATCTGATCTATCTATCTGATAGATATCATATTAAAAAATGTGACTAGTATCATGTACCACGCAGTCAAACTTATACATCTGACACCAATTGATATGAGAGGAATATGAACTGGACAGAGGAAAAGGCTGATAAAAATGACATGAGGGCAGCTGTATGGTCGACCCGAATTGGGTCGGTAGACCCTTCTCAGGAATGTTAGTACAAAAACCGATTTCATGCAGTCTTGTATATATGAAATCTGGCGTAAATTAGAATGTAATTCCAAACCCTATATTTTTCCTCAGTATTTGGTATTCCAAGAATCATAAATACGGCATTTAGATCGTTCGAGATTTCCTTATCCAGCCATTTATTATTGCTAGACCAGTTTTTGAGATTGTGCCAGAAGGAGCATGTCTTTTCGCAGTCAATAAAGAAGTGAAATAAATCATCGATGGAATCACAGAATTTGCACAGATTGGATGGAATGATATCCATGTCGCACAAGTGAACATTACACACAATTAACTTGTTAATGACCTGATATTGGAAAGATTGAAGTCTCACATCTCTTGTACAACGAAATGGAACTTGATACCAATTTTTTAATTCTAAGTTAGTGATATCGATATCCTTATTTAAGAACCTGCTGTACCAGTCCTTATTTCTCTCTTTTTGACCGCATCATATATTAGCTTGGTCGGGGAAGTTAAGATATCAATTTCTTCGCCACCTATTAAGCATAACAGCTCGTCATTGTAATTTGAAACCTCACCTTCGTTAACAATTTTCAGCCAACTCGCTGGGATTTTCCCCTTTAAACTCATCTCTTCGAGGAAATTGATGTTTATATTGAAATCACTCTTGATCTCGTGTTTTTTTTTAGTTCTACCATGGTTTATTACATCCTTGACCTTACTGATTTTTCGATTTTTCCAGAGTTGGACATTGCTTATACCGTCTTCGAGTTTTATCCACCTATTATTCCAGATTTTCTCGCATAAGACACTCTTTTTGCTCGTCGGCTGCTTAGAGCCATAGAAACTATTCCAGGTTTTAAACACTTCCGTGTAGAATTCTGAAAACTTGGCGTTAATGATTTGCCTGTACAAACCTTTCTAACGTTTTTGCCAAGGTTTTCTTTTACGAATGCTGACCATTTCCCTTTCGGGTTGTTTATTAGCCTATGCACCCACTTTAGTTTGGTGGTAATCAACTTCGCACGGATATCATGGAGTTTTAGGCCGCCGTCGTTTATGTCTCTATTTAGATAGTAATGTGCGACCCTGTATTTGCCCTTTCTCCATATAAAATCATTTACTAGCTTCTGGATTTCACATATTTTACTCTCCTCAATGACTATTAAACTAGCCACATACATGAATAGAGGTAATATTAATACATTTACGATAGTGATTCTACCTTTAATAGATATATCTCTTTTGCTCCAATGCTTAATAACAACACTTGCTTTTTCAAAAGCTGACTTGAAATTGATAGAATTTTGTAACTGCTTGCTGTATGGATAAACCAGGTGAATGCCCAAAATTTTCATGCAGTTTGTCCAGTTAATGTTTTGACAAATTGGCTGAGTTAATATCATTTCGCCTATGTTGAAGCCCCTGGTTTTACTGACGTTTAAAGTTAGACCAGACACCTCACTAAATTCGCTAATAATACTCATCATTCTGGCGAGTAAACTCTCGTTTTCGGCCATGATAGTCATGTCATCTGCGAACTGGATTATCTTATTTTCCACGCCGCCAAAAACAATACCACTACACTCTGGGTCGGCACGAATTCTTGAAGCCAGCCTTTCTACCACGACAATAAAGAGTAAAGAAGATATAGGGTCGCCTTGTTTAACGCCCCTTTGAACGTCAAACCACTCAGAAAGGTTCCCGTTATTGGTAATACAAGCTTTGGATCCTGACATAAGGCATCTAATCCACCTCAAAAAGTTGTCACCTACACCTAAATCACTCAAACATTTATACAAGTATTTCCATGATATTGAATCATATGCTTTTTTGAAGTCAAGCGATACAAACAGCCCTTTCTTCTTATTTTTGTCTAAATATTGTGTAACATCTTCTAGTCGTCTGACTGCACATCCAATAAAGCGATCTTTGATAAAGCCATACTGGTCCTCATCAATTACAGAATCAATACAATTTTTTAACTTCAAGCATAACATCTTCGAGATTATTTTGTAATCAGTATTTAGGAGCGTAATCGGTCTCCAGCTACCTATAAAATTCAAATTACAATCTTTTTTGGGAATCAATGTTACTATACCTCTATACATTTCTTGAGATAATTCTTCTTGCATAAAACATTCATTCATGACACCTTGAAAAATAGGTTCGAGCGTGGCCCAGAAGTGTTTATAAAATTCGGTGGGCAAGCCATCAGGACCAGGCGCTTTGTTTCCAGCAAAGCAATCAAGTGCTTTTCTGATATCTTCTTTTGTGAAGCTATTATTCAGTGCTGCTTTATCTATAGGGTTAAGAACGGGGCCTACATACGTATGCATAAAGGGATTGTGGTCTAAATGGTTCGAATCCTTCTCACTGTAGAGGTCTTTGTAAAATTCAACTTTTTTCCTGAGAATTTTGTTAGGTCTAGTAATAATTTCACCATCTACCTCTAGCTGAGAGATGGTCTTTTTTTTATAATTCCGCTTTTCGAGATTCAAGAAATAGGCAGTGGGTTTTTCCCCGTCGATTAGCCACTGGGCTCTGCTCCTAGCCATTGGGCCCTATGAAACTGAAAAAAAGAGGGACAAATAGGCACGCGCCTGTCGGACACTTTTTCTCGTCTCAATCCTAACCGGAAGTCCCACTCTTTCAGTATTGATTATTTTTGGTACTGGTTCAGAGACCCTCTTTTCAGCTGGAACAACATTTCTTGAATCTACACTGGGCTTGTTATCAATTACCCTATCGTCATCATCTTCTTCTATACCATAGTACTCACTCTTTTTTTCATTTGTTTTAAGTATATCAACTCTGTTTCTTCTACATATAGCCCCATTGTCCATAGATAGTTCAAAAGACCTTTCACTAAGCTGACTTTACCACTCCTGAGGAACTCCACCCATCCTCAGTCCTTAACCTGATGGTATCGCCTTGACCAAGATCAGGTTATTTTCTGATATTATTGGTTGCACACCCACTCTTATTTCTGACCTCTGATCTGCCTGGTAATAGATTTTTGAGTTTTCGTCCCATGAGCTTTTCTGCAGGGGATGAACCACACACCATTGGAGATGACCTGTACATAAGTAGAGCCATATCTTCATTTCTGACCTCTGCTCGCTTTAGTAGATTTTTAACTATGCCAACCCCTTTTTCAGCTTTGCCATTCGACCTTGGATGATATGGAGATGATGTCCTGTGGACAATCTCATACTCCTTACAAAACTCACTGAATTCATGGCAAGAATATTGGGGACCGTTGTCTGAGACAAGTATTTCCGGAACTCCATGTCTAGAAAATATAGACTTTAGTTGTGTAATTACACTTCTTGAGCTGGTATTATTGAGAACCGCTACCTCTGGGTAATTGCTCATATACACTGTGCAAACGCAACCTATGTAACTCCCATTTCACAGCTACAAACATGGCGGCAGGTTCATTTCCATCGTGTTAGAGAGTGACTGATTTTGACCATTTAAAGGTGTTATTCTAGAGTGCCATGCGTTGTGTAAGTTGCTATGAACATGCTAGATACTGGGGACCATTGGTAATCTACTATTAAGGTGACGTTTTTGTGTTATCTGCCTTAAAAGAAATCCAGGAGTACCCACATAACTCCAATTGATGTAAACACGAGGTACCTACGTAACTCAATTTTCCGACCTACGTAACTCCAATGTCTTCTGACTATTTTTTAGTGTTGATATAGCTTTTACGCATTTGTAGGGCTATGAAACCTACAGGTGAACATGTTTTATAAGTAATAAGGCTGTATTCTGCCTGTACTCGTGGCTGATGTGCCTATTATTGCCTGTACTACTGATCCTCACTTAACATTCCCGGGTACCTCCGTAACTTTTGCGTACCTCACTTGCCTAGTTACATTGCTACATTGGTGTCTGAGTTTGGTGTGTGTGTGTGTGGGGGGGGGGGGGGGGGGGGAAGTCGCTTCCACCATCAATGATGGTGTTTGGCACTACATGGTTTCGCCCCTTTCATGGGCTCATCAGATAGATCAGGGATCTAACATGGAAAGGTTGAAAGGCCCCATGGACTGCCGAAACATATCGGCAGAAAATTAAATGCTAAGTCATTACCTTAACAGTACTTACAACTTCATTTTTATTTTCTATATAATCAGTTAAAGAACATTTTATGCTAAGCAATTAGCTTAACCTAGGTGATTGACAATTAACAATATAACTATCATCCGAGCTAAACACAGAGCCGCTTCTCATCTCTCTAAACTCTTCTGAGGAGGGAGAGGGGATTTCCCAACTTTCAACCCAGGTAATGAAAAAAATGATAACAAAAATCCGTCCTAATGAGATTTTAATCACATTTGCAGTTTGGAGTGTTTTAATGACATTTTGCGGTAAGGAGCAAGACCCCAGACAAGGCAAATTTTTAAAAAGTAAATAAAACTTGTAAATAAAAGTAAATAAAAAATTCCATCCTCAATCATTTAGCGCTATGATAAGGATATCCCATGCTCAAAGGCACGTCGTTAAAACACCCCCATTTAAGGACACAAAACACGATTTAAGGACACAATATTGGCTGGTGCAACAGTAAGGGTTAAGGATATTTTAAGGACAGGATTTTCACTTAACAATACCTTAATTATGCAATGAAATGAAATTCTGAAAGCCACAATATTTGTGAAACAAAAACTATGACTGGGGTTTGAGTATCTAAAAATGGATATGATAAAATGACTGTGATAAGCAGAATGAATCAACTCAATGAGTTACCTAGGTACATTTCCATGCCAGTTACGATGGTACTTGCCTAAAAGTCCGTTGAAGTTACGGAGGTAGCAGATTTAAGTTACGGAGGTACTTGGCAATATTTTGTTCTTAGATTTACAAGAGAATACAAATGTTGGTACATAATTGAACCAAACACAACTCTTAATAATTCCTAAAGGAAGAGATCTGCCGATTCAGAATTTTTAGTAACAGTCGTATATTGCAAGGATTCACTGAAATAGAAAAAGTTTTGAAATGGCCCATCGCCATTTTGTACCTGCGTAACTGCAGTTACGTAGGTAGGTGTTTGCACAGTGATATAGTCTATTACAATAAGATAGGTCTTGCCTTTAAAATTACACAAATCCGTGCCCACCTTTTTGCCACGGTTTCCAGTTTACAGGGTCAATCAATAGACTCTTGAGGTTGACCAGCACGATACCTTAAAGATACATCACAGCTTTTCACCTGGTCCTCTATTTCTTTGTTCATTTTTGGCCAGTACATTACGTTCCTGGCCATACGTCTCTGCCTTTCTATTCCGAAATGGCCTACATGTAGTCTTTCAAGCATTTCCTTTCTTAAGAACAATGGTATTACAATCCTGTCACCATTATATGACTCCATTAATTATACATAGTTCATCCTTAAAGTGAGAATATATTGGGCATTCCTTTTTGTCCAACCCTTCATACATGTTTTACAGAAACCAGTAGTTCATCTTGACTAAACAGGGTGCCTGGTCTTGGGTAAGACCTTAAAGTGCCTTTCTGTCTCTTTTCTCTCTCTCTCCCTTCTTCTCTATCTCTATTTCCTGGGTATGATCATAAACTGCCTCCCTCTCAGCTCTCCCGCCCTTGATATAACACTTCAAAGTGTTGATAAGGGCGTAAAGCAAGCAATCTCACTCACTCACTTGACTAAACAGGCCCCTCAAAACCATAGCCCTACTATGCTCCCTTTTGTGGTCGATAAGGCCGGAGACATCAGTCGGATTGGGGTCTTTTTTCGAGCTGATGCAGCGCTGCCAATATGGCATATATGACATACGTGAAACGTATCACGAATGTGAAATATGTCAATACAAGTTTATAGAAATTAAAAAAAAAAAAAAAATGTTGCCCTTTCGCAATCAGGGTGGCAGTACCATGCTCCTGCCGGGACGTCACCTTCCTTCATGTTGTGAGTAGTCTATTTTATTCAATATCCGGTAGGTGGCGTATCAGTACATAGGATAAGAATAGGATACAACATCTCCCTTTTTAAGTACAGAGGTAAATTCAATAAAATTCAATGTTCATATACAAGCTTTGATATAACATTTGACTTAGGAGTATTTAGATGACATAGATTTTGAACGACTAGAAAATACTGTTGACAGATCAAAAGCTTGAGAAGTTATCTGTACCATACTCTATCTCTTAGAAATAAACCATATCAGGTTTTTGGGTTGGCTGAACATTTTGACCTGACCTGGTTTGATAGGTAGTGGGAACTGAAGGGTTAGTGTTGGCTTTGGCAGGGCTGTTGGTTTTGGTAGGGCTGGGGACAGGCCTGGAAATGACCTTTCTAGGAGTTGAGGGTTAGGGCTGGGGTGTCACTAGAACCAGCGGAGTTTCTTCAGCAGGGTTGCTGGTGTCAATCCCAGTATGGATCAGTGACCTTCTGTTTCTCCTGACATCCCATCTGTTTTCCAGAGCGGCCTTGTAAGAGCGTGGTTCGTTCAACTGCTCTGTTACCCTGCCATAGCAGCCTTGGTCTTCTTAACTTTTATCCTTGTCAATGCTACAAGGGTAACAGGGTTGGGGAAATATTTGGTTCCCACCATGGTGCACAATGCCCCCATTGTCTCGGGGGGGGGGGGGGATCTGGGGGATTTCACCAATCTTTTGGACCAGCTCCCCATTCTTCATACTGAGTGTATGAATTTTGTGGGTCAGTACTGGTGAAACTGTCATCGTCCATGTCGAAGAGGGACAGTGTCTCCTCAACTTTGATCTGCATCCCTTGGGCCCTCTTTCGGTTGATTGCCTGCTCAGCAAGTTTTGCTCCAACAGCCAAAGCAGTTTTCCGTTTTGGCTGTTCTACAAAAGCCTGGATCTCGAGCTCTTTTTCAGTTAGAACGTGTTCACTCGAATCCTGTCCCGGCCTGCATCCGTATTCACTGGCGTGACTACCTCCCATTCCCTTAGTTGACGCTTGTTCAGTTAGAATGTGTGCACTTGAGTCCTGTCCCGGCCCGCATCCGTATTCACTGGCGTGACTACCTCCCATTCCGTTAGTTGACACTTTTTCAGTTAGAAAGTGTTTACTTGAGTCCTGTCACAGCCCGCATCCGTATTCACTGGTGTGACTACCTCCCATTCCATTAGTTGATGCTTTGTGGGGCAGAGACAATCCACTCCCAGCTTCGGAATCGACTATAATAACATCCGCCGACAAACTGATAGTTTCCCCTTTTTTTGCAGTGACTCACGGAAAACTGACTCTGACTGCCACTTGTAATTATCAGGTCGTCATCTTCGGAGAACAACGGGAGTCAACAGTGCGACGGCAATTTTTCTTACTGACAGTCTCAAAGTTGAGGGCGGCCGGTAGCTAGACATGAGCATGTCAAGACTTCTGTCCAGGGACATCAGTCGCAACGGTACCCGTGCTAGCTTGCACTTTTTCCTAGAACGCAGCTTTTTCAGTTGGTCCAGTGTCTTTGTTGGGGCCATCTGCACCCACTTGTAAGCTGGCCCGCCCTTCGGTGTCCCCTCACAAGACGGAAACAGTCTGACCCATGCGGACACTCTTTGTTGGAACATTCAATTAGCTGCCTGCTTTCTTTCGGTCTTGCACAGAAAGAATTGGGTGCTGCCATCTTCATAGTCAGGTACCTCAAGGAGTTCCTCCGGATTGAATCCCTGGAAACAGTCTGACACAATATTTTGGAGACTGTCTCCAAGAGCCTCTCAGCTCTCCCGCCCTTGATATAACACTTCAAAGTGTTGATAAGGGCGTAAAGCCACCAATCTCACTCACTCACTCACCATTTTGTTTCGAAGATTGACCAGAGTTCCGGTTTCCCACATACTCTTGTCCCTCTAGAGATCTCCATATACGTCCTGGAAAGGTCAAACACATAATGTATGTACAGAAGTTGGTGTTAAGATTCATTAAAAGACAACATATTTGATCAATTATAATTGCTTCTTTTTTTTAAAGTTGAAAACAGAAAGTGTCTCTGGTCTAGTTTATTGTATTGCAAGATGGTAAATTGTTGGATAGGATTTGACTTACAGCCAGAATGTGCGATCGCAGATGCCAATCAGCTGGTGTTGGTATGAGGGCGGCAGTCTTCTGCTTACAGGCAGGTAGCATGTCAATGCCAGTATAGTATGCCCGTTCGCAGCTCAGGCCGTCCCCCAATAGCAATGTGGGTTGGTATGTACCATCCTCATTACGGGGCACATAATGGTCCTAGTAGTGCTCCATGATCTCATTTCTGCAGTTTTATTTTCGTCCTTGTTCAGGACTCCCAGAGGTACCTGAAATTGATGTATTTCTATTTGGCGCATTATAGTTGACGATTTTAGTTTCACCTTTAACTCTTTTTGGGGTGCTCTACAATTTAATACATTAATCCCACAGTTGAAGTCAAGGGAGCCTGAAGAAATTGGTCAAAGTTCAATTGGTACAAACCATTTCGCTCTTTTTAGCAGACTCTTTGCTGAATTGATGAGGAATATGGTCCACTACATCATTTTTTAGCTCCTTGAAGCAGTCCAAATGCATGACAAGGATCTGCTTGACAAGCACCTCCATTCTCGCCAGCCTTTTTGAGTCTCCGGTCGCTCCATAATTTGATTATAAAATATTAATCTTAACTAGGGAAATATCCTCTTGTCTCCTCTTGACATTTAAATTGCATATCAAATACCTAAAAGTTACCAATATTCAGATATGCATTTGGGTATCAGTACCAAATAAATCGTGAGAGAACCCTTAAAATTGAAAATCAGTAATACCTTAACATCTGTCTCTTTTCTCTGTCTCTCCCTTCTTCTCTATCTCTATTTCCTGGGTATTATCATAAACTGCCTCCCTCTCAGCTCTCCCGCCCTTGATATAACCATCTTGAATGTGTTGATAAGGGCGTAAAGCAACCAATCACACTCACTCCCTCTCAGCTCTCCCGCCCTTGATATAACACTTCAAAGTGTTGATAAGGGCGTAAAGCCACCAATCTCACTCACTCACTCACTACCTAAACATGAAGAACAGGACATCCAGCGTAGCCCAATACACCAAACATTAAAATAAAGTAACATTTTTTTTTTATTTCACAAGTTTCTGAACTACTGGTCTCGTCTAATAAGCGCTCCGTTGACATTAAAAAGGCTGTTGTTAAGAGTAATATCAGAAATTCATATATAATATATATCCCATGTATTTACTAATAAATCATTATTTATTAAATAATCAAAATTTATTTTGGAATGGTAAATGTTGGCCAAATGATGGATGCGAATGTGTAGGTAGCTGAACCTGTCACTTGAATGGGTTGTATGTCCAGCTAATGTGTAGGCTACTTACTGTAAAGTAGTAGTAAGGCCTATCTCTTAAGAATTTAATGCATTCCAAATGAGATAGTAATAAGCATGCTTTTTTTTTTGCTTCTATTTCAAATTATTTAATTGTTTAATGACAGTATGCTATGCTATTAGAAAAATGAAATCTCAAAAATATTGTTGGGGTGACTAGGAAAATCAAACTTAAATCATAAAAACTATTGAGTTAAACTTTAATGGCAGAACGCACTAAAACAGCATCATTTTGCCCAAACTTTCCTGGGGAGGGGGGGGGGGACATGCCCCCAGACCCCCCTAGATGGTGTGTAGTCCCCCCTACGCTGTCAAATAGTTCAGGTGAGAACCCTGATATATGTAACAGAATGTAACAGTCAAATGATTATAACACATGTTATAGATGACAAGAAAAACTAACTTGTTTGATGTCTGGTCTAGATGGTAGGTTTATGGACAAATGAGCAGATGGAACTCGTTCTTTGGCAGCAAAAGATTGGACCATATTCAGCTCATTGTTGGATGGTCCATCCGTCCACTCATGGCGACCATATGTCATTTTGCTGACATTGTCAAATGTCAAGGTGTATCCACATAACTCGTTCTGCAAGCTTTAAGATTTATCTGAAATTTAATGTAACATCTCTATTAGTAATGTAGTAGCACAAGAGTAAGGACGTTTTAGATTTCATGGTTTTTTGAAGTAGGTGGATATGGTGCTTGTCAGACGTCATACACTGAGAGACTCACAAAGTATAAAAAAATTCCACTTCCTAAATACATCTTGGACTATTCATTTGACTCCTGATTTCTCACGGTCATATAGTGAGATTTATTAAAGGTGATTGGTAATGTGTGTTATATGTTATGTGTGTTTAACACATAATTCCCAGATCTGTTATATCTATATCTAATATATTTCTAAGTAGATTGAGACAACTCAAAACACGAAGGGACACAGATGTTTATATTTGAAGGAGGTTTAATACTTTGGGGCGATCTACGTTTCGGTCTAACATTCGACCTTCATCAGGTTACTATCTAATATATTTATAGGAGAACATATGTCTCTTTTTATGACGGTGCAAAGTTTCTGGACTAGAGGATGACTATATGACCCCTTAGAGATGTTTATGTATTTATTTCTGTAGTGTATGGTGCCTAAGAATTGAAAAACTATACCATAAACATTGACTAAGACTAATTAACCATCACACAACCGCAAACTGCAGCCTTCAAGAAACCTTTGGTGGACATGGCTTCTCGACCTCCTTCTTCCATTCAAGAACTTTGGTGTCATAGCCCTCTGAAACAGTCTTGAGTGTATGACATACTGTGTCAACCCTGGAGCTAATGCCTAAATGGTTAATCCAGGATAACATATTAGTGGTGCTTTATTCACACGTATGGTCCTGGGTAAGACCCTTAATTGCCTTTCTGTCCCTTTTTTTCTGTCTCTCTCTCCAAACTTCTTGTATCTCTTTCCTGGGTATGATCATAAACTGCCTTCCTCTCAGCTCTCCCGCCCATGATATAACCATATCAAATGTGTTGATAAGGGCATAAAGCAACCAATCTCACTCACTCACTCACCTTTATTCACACGTATTAGCTCCAAATGACAGTTACAATTCCTTTGCACATATCAGAGTACACAAAATAAATCATTAAACGTACCCAAAGACTACCTCTTTGTTTGTGTTTTTCTATGCATGTGCCAAATGATGTACTATGAATAAAAGAAATGCAAACCTGCTTATTTCCTTGATTATGATTCATCCGCAATACTCCTTATGATATGGGTCTCCTATACAATTTGTGATATGTTTGGTGGGGGTAAAAAAAATAAGAATAGATTTCAAGGTAAAAAGTAGTGATCTCCACATCCCCAGAATACTTACACCCATTGGCCATGTGGTCCCCAGGAACTTTCTTCTTGGGTGACGCTTTTTGGGGGGATGCTGTCCCAACCTTAGAGTGAGACTTGCATGGTGTGCCAAATTTTAACGTCTTCCTGCATGGGGTGAAGTTGGTTTTACCTAAAGAGCGCCTCTTCTTCAGATCAGGAGTGGGATGGTCCTGGGTAAGACCTTAAAGTGCCTGGTCTTCGGTAAGACCTTAAAGTGCCTTTCTGTCTCTTTTCTCTGTCTCTCTCTCCCTTCTTCTCTATCTCTATTTCCTGGGTATGATCATAAACTGCTCCCTCTCAGCTCTCCCGCCCTTGATATAACACTTCAAAGTGTTGATAAGGGCATAAAGCAACCAATCTCACTCACTCACTCAGGAGTGGGAATTCCTGTTGTGCATGTTTCCACCAGTGCCTTGTGGGTCTCATCCACTTTGTCTATGGCCTTGTGCAAATCTCTGAACCGCTGAGCATGACTCTCACAGACATAGCCCTCATTATTTTCAGGACTAATTGGGATGTCCTGTGCATCTAACACATCCTTAACTGGTCCTGGGTAAGACCTTAAAGTGCCTGGTCCTGGGTGGGACCTTAAAGGGCCTTTCTGTCTCTTTTCTCTGTCTCTCTCTCCCTTCTCTATCTCTATTTCCTGGGTATGATCATAAACTGCCTCCCTCTCAGCTCTCCCGCCCTTGATATAACACTTCAAAGTGTTGATAAGGGCGTAAAGCAACCAATTTCACTCACTCACCTTAACTGAAAACAACCCCAGCAAAAGGAGGGTTGCACATGAAGCATGTTGTCATCGTGGCAGGTCAAGTACCCAAAGGAGGAAGATACAGTATGTGAGTTCCCTCCAAACAAAATGCAAATTAACCCCCTTACCCTGATCAAACTATAGGTCACTCCCATGGGTTATGGAAAATGGGTCTACTGAGTGAAAGTGTACAGTGTCGATAAACGAATTACAGCAAATCTAATTCTACATTGTCCCTCGTCTCATAATGCTAGCAGAATATTTGTATGATATTGATTAGTAGGTAAAAAATGATTTATGGGCACTAAGAGCAACGTTATTTGTACTTACATAGCAAGATAAACGATAGTCATAAATGGACTATATAACTCTCTGTAGTTCTTTAGTATTCGTACAGAAATGATGAAAAATGATGGGACACAATTGTAGGGTTAATGTATTTATTGAAAAATGAGGGACAGTACATGGAATAAATGATACAGTACATCACTTACAATGGTCAGCTCTATCTCTGGTCCTGGGTAAGACCTTAAAGGGCCTTTCTGTCTCTTTTCTCTGTCTCTCTCTCCCTTCTTCTCTATCTCTATTTCCTGGGTATGATCATAAACTGCCTCCCTCTCAGCTCTCCCGCCCTTGATATAACACTTCAAAGTGTTGATAAGGGCGTAAAGCAACCAATCTCACTCACTCACTCACTATCTCTATTTCCTGGGTATGATCCTAAACTGCCTCCCTCTCTGCTCTCCCGCCCTTGATATAACACTTCAAAGTGTTGATAAGGGCGTAAAGCAACCAATCTCACTCACTCACTTGCTATGTTGCTATACTATAGGGCCGAGACCTATATTAAAATGGCGGTGGTGAAGACAGATAAGATCTGAGAAGCTGACTAGTAAATTTCCGTCGGCCTGATACACTATAGATCAGTGACACACAACAGGAATAGTAAAGATCATGGAAATTCATAGGAAGGTTTTAGTATTTGTGTCCGAGTAAGGTCGCCATGCTGCCATTCATTTTGAGGCACATGGCAATAATGTTTCCTTCCTGGGACTGCGCATGCAGAAAGAGCAGTGCGCACATCTTTTCCTGCTCCAACACACTGGAGAGCATTGAGGAAAGCACCACACGAAATGTATGAGAATAGTTAGTTCAGATTACAAAACTGAGCTAGAAAGTAGCCAAAATCGTTACATTACATATCACTATAGGGATTATACAAGAAAAACTAGTTGAATCAGGTATTTATTTTGTTATCCAGCAAACAGTGTCGAGATGGGTACTGCTGTCTGACTCAGCCGTTGATGAGTCCATGACGCTTACTCGGAATGGCCAACGTTTTCTAGTGTTGTTGATAAGGAAGTCTGGAGAGGGGCCTGAGATAAAATCACATTCCACACTATGCACGATACAAAGCTGCCCTTGGGAAAATCTGGGTATGTTGGCATGGGTGATGTTATTGTCGTAGGTGAATCGCATAATGGCCCCTTGGTATACTAAATCCTGCTGATGTTCTGCACACTTTCTAGTCAATGCGGCCACCACTGTTTGATCCCCTATGATCCAATGTCCCGAGCTGGACTCCACCTTGTCAATTGCTTTATATGTAATGGTGCTGATATTTCGGTCCCTTTTCTTGTCTGTGATGTGCTTAGTGACAGCGTCCTCGACTGTTTTCCTAGTTGGTAGGACACACAATAAGTCCAGTGGTACCATTGACCAGTCTGGGTAGAAGTTTGTGTTGTTGCAACGTCGCCGTAGTATAGCAAGAACATGTACTTCCTCCTCCATTGTTACGTTTTGGCCGATGATGTTGAGAATTGTTCGCTGGCACTGCGGATGTAATTGTTCATTTGTATTACTGAAAATGTTGTGATTAAATGGCTGCTGGTCCATATAGTTCGTCCGCTGACTGTCTGCAGTTGGACATGATCGCCCGCGGCCATAATGACAACACCACCAAATGGGACCGGCGAGTCTCAAAGCATCTCAATATCAGGTCCATTGTTGCAATCATTTCAGATGATACTAATCCTCTTATCTCCTCAATGGCTAATATCTGCAGCCAACGAAGGTATTCCATCCGCACGTTCTGTTTAGATATTTTTGCCTCTGCCATACTGTGTACTGACTGAACTCCCATCTCAAGGTATCCCAAATCGCTCAGAAATGTGGTTGCCCGGCGGCAACCGGAACTCAAAATCGCGTCGCCCAGCCATTAAACATGGTTGCCTGGGATCTTTTGTTTAAAGATAGTTTGAACCAAGGAAACAGAAGATTTATTACTCATAGCAAATACACATTTTACCATCCTAGGCTTGCATCAACGACATAATAAGAGCTGCCTCTCCTAGTCAGATCAATTGGAGGCAATATATAATCTGGGTTTTGTACCATTTAAAAAGGAAAAATATCAAACCATGCACACATATTGATACTCCATACCTGTGGTAATTCCTGTGGACCTCACATAGATTTGCACAGAAGGAAACCAAAATAATTAATTTCATCTATTATACGTAAGCCACTAAGATATGAATTTAAAAAATAAGATACAAAGCATAAGAGTTTCTGGCATATAAATCGTGATATAGATGGGGTAGTTAAGGCCTGAAGTGAAGATCTTTCAATATAGGCTATGTTGATGAAGCCAAAGCTCGCTCATTATATGATAATGCAATTTAGAAAAATAAATCGCCAATGAATATTCTAACCTAATATTGAAATCTATATACCATAGATATTCTCACATGGAACGAATCTAGCCTATAATAGAGGCTAAAACTATAAAGAACTTTTTCATTGATACACTTCAAGGTAAATGTCACATATGCCAGCAGATATATAGGCAACCGAAAGGCAATGTACATGCAGAAACTTATTGGCTAAGCTAGCAATAGACGAGAACATAGCTCTAGGTCTATATTCCACATTAAACATAAATTCTGGTACAGAGTTTGAATAGGTCTCGTGACAATTTAAATCCAGATTAAATTTCCAGCCTCTAGAGTGCAAAGAGCACCGAATAGATTCTAGAACCAAAGTAATAATCCACTCATTCTGAACCTGCCATTGTTGTTATGCAGCATCTGCCAAACCTGACCAAGTATGACCCTGAATAGATTCCGGAAGTCGTCGGAGATGCCGTCGAAAATAGCCCAGGTCCTGTGCACCTTCAGAGTCTCTACATCGGCTCCTTCCTCATTGTATACAAAGGACGCACGACCGCGCCTCAGGCTATGTAGAGAATATAGAGAAGTGTCATATTTGAGGGATTTTAATATCAGTTTCCACTGTTTTTCCGTCTGGGAAGCACAGTAGGGGAGAGTTCTTGCTGTCATCGGGGGCTTTCCTTTCCTCCTCTGTATGGCTTTTGCCAAGCAGAAAGTCTCCGACGCCGCTGCTGGCACAAATATACTGGTCGGAGCACTAGAGGATTGCATGGTCTTGGACCATTTTATTGAGTCTTTTTTTTATACCAAATTTGGTAATATCTTTTTTTTTTTAAAAGGTTTTATTCAATTATATCCTGCCGTTGTGGCTTTTACAATTCTAACGGTAAGATAAATCGCGTCCCTCTGGTTTTATGATTTTTTTGGAGTTTTCATTTTTTCTTTCACTCTCACTCCAGCACAATAACATCATTCATTATACTTTCTTGAGTTCACACATGTATTTTTCTACCTTCGTTACCCAGTTCTTGTATTTTGTTACAAAGATGGCATTATAATGTATGGATCTGTATTTGACGAATAGTTCATTAATAAACGCTCTCACACCAAGCTCGTTGTTATAAAAGAGTTTCTGCCTGTTGATGTAATTCTTGGCCATGAGGAGTAGCCAATTCAGGAAGTATTTAAATCTACCTCTCCCCATATACCAATAGCCATGACCAGTTGTATGGCCAAAACAATGGAAAGATTGGTGAACAACAGGCTAGTCTACTTTCTTGAATCGAAAGGGCACCTTTCAGTTCACCAATCCGGATTTCGTCGAGGACGCAGCACAACAGATCACCTAGTGAGCCTGGAGAGCTGGATCCGAGATGGGTTTGCTAACAAAGAACATGTGGTCAGTGTCTTCTTTGACCTGGAGAAGGCATATGATACCACCTGGAGGTATGGGATCATGAGAGACATTCACAAGCTGGGTTTGAGAGGAAGACTGACTGGATTTATTGGAAACTTCCTGACGGATAGATCTTTCCAAGTCCGCCTAGGGTCAGTCCTCTCCGAAAGTGAAGAGCAGGAAATGGGTGTACCCCAAGGCTGTATCCTCTCAGTGACCCTCTTCAGTGTTAAGATCAACAGCATCACTAAACAACTTCAACCTAGTGTTGAATGCTGCTTGTATGTGGATGATTTTGTCATCTGCTACAAGGGCACCCACATGCGAACAATTGAACGCATACTACAGCAGACTCTGACAAGACTAGCTGAGTGGAGCACCAACAATGGCTTCAAATTCTCAGCAGAGAAAACTTGTGTTGTGCATTTCTGCCGAAGGCGAGGGTGCAAAGAGGAGCCAACACTATATCTCCAAGGAAAAAATCTGGTAGTCCAGGAGGAGGTAAAATTCCTTGGCGTGGTATTTGACAGGATTCTTTCCTTCAAACCACACATTGAATACCTCCGGAGGAAATGCCAGAAGGCAATGAACCTGCTGAAGGTCCTCAGTCACCCCAACTGGGGTTGTAACAAAGAGACCTTGCTGACATTGTACAAAATGTATATCCAATCAAGGTTAGACTATGGATCTATGGTGTATGCCTCTGCTCCAAGGTCTTACCTGGACAGACTTAAGCCCATTCAGAACCAGGGACTGAGACTTTGTCTTGGAGCCTTACGTACAACTCCTGCACCAAGCCTTCATATTGAAGCTGGTATACCACCTCTGGAGTTTCGCCGGGAAAAGCTCACACTGCAATACACTATACGTGTCAGAGCTAACCCCAAAAATCCAGCCCACAAACTCATATTTGACAACAAGAACACTGTGTATCGGGAGAAGCCAAATGCCATCAAACCAATGGCAGTGACAGCTAGGTCTTTATTCCGAGAAGCTGGTGTACCAATGAAAAGAGTAATGACTGAAAAACCACCAGAGACTCCACCATGGGAACAAAAATTACCCCTGGTTATCCTGGACCTTGACACAAACAAGAAAACTGAGACTCCTGTGCATGTATTTGAAAAACAATACAGTGAAATCAGGACACAGTTTGAAAGCCATACAGCCATTTTCACTGATGGTTCCAAAGATGGTAGTCGTGTTGGATTTGCCGTGCATACACCATTTGGGAACTTGAAGAAGGCTCTCCACAAGGAAAGCAGCATCTACACTGCTGAAGGAAAAGCACTGCTTAAGGCACTTGAATGGGTACAGGTCTCACGGATGAAGAAATTCATCATATTCTCAGACTCGCACCCATGTCTAGAAGCTGTGACCAACCTTTATCCTAAGAACCCAATCATACAAGCAATTCAAGAGACATACACTGAAAACAAAAGACTGGACAAAGAAGTGGTGTTGTGCTGGGTGCCAAGCCACATTGGAATAGAAGGAAATGAGGCAGCAGACATTGCAGCCAAAAATGCATTGAGGCGCCCTGTTGGGGCTGACCAAATGCCATACACAGACATTGTACCTGTGGCGCAGGCACATGTCAAACGTAGCTGGCAGCACACATGGAATGGTGTTAACAGTAACAAGCTGCGAGCAATCACACCATCAATCACACCAAAATTCAAAGATGATAACCTGACAAGACCCGAACAGGTGATACTGACCCGTCTTCGTACCGGTCACACCAAACTGACTCACAGGCACCTTCTAAAAGGTGAAGTGGCTCCTGTATGTCAGACATGCAACACTCAACTGAGTGTAGAGCATCTCTTAATACATTGTCAGGCAACCAAGAGAAACAGAATAAAATTCCTGCAAAATCGCAGGACACTGCAGAGTATTTTCCGGGAATCTGGGAACAAAAATATTCTTGATTTCCTACGGGAAACCAAATTGTACGACAAAATTTAGGTAACCTAAATGAAGCCTGACTTTGTCAGGCTAAACCCTGTTTCATGAAATAGGGAATTTCACAGAATAAAATAATAAAACCACAGTATATCTGCTAACTTTTAATTACTATTAGCGGAGGTGAAACTAACCAAACCAAACCTAACAGAACATTACTCTTGTCTCTTAACTGATTTGCCACATCTCTGAGTACCACATTAGCATTAAATCTGGTTTCTATTTCACTCCAGAATCTTTCAGTATTACCACAATGCAAAAAATAATGTCGAAGGTCATATTTACTGGTCCTGGGTAAGACCTTAAAGGGCCTTTCTGTCTCTTTTCTCTGTCTCTCTCTCCCTTCTTCTCTATCTCTATTTCCTGGGTATGATCATAAACTGCCTCCCTCTCAGCTCTCCCGCCCTTGATATAACACTTCAAAGTGTTGATAAGGGCGTAAAGCAACCAATCTCACTCACTCACTCACTCCTCACAATACGAACATTCCACTCGGTCTTTAATAGTTATTCTACACAAATATTCATTGCAGCAGATTGCTTTATGCAATAGTCTGTATTGTAGCGATTGCAATCTTGGTTCGTACTAGTACTTAAATGGCAAGTTAAATATCACGCTTAACATGTCTCTCTCCGGATCGATATATTCCTCTTTTAACAGGTCGTCCCAGTGTCTGAGCTTGTCGTAGTCAGGAACATCTAATACCACCAGCTCTTTATAAATTTCTCTACTCTGAACCGTATATATGTTTAGATATTTTCCATTTACCTCAAACAGCTTGCATTTAGCAAGGGGGCATACATCTTCCTGTCCAGGATCTTTGGCTAACAGTAGCCATTCATCCGGAATGATATTTTTTGTTTGTCTCACCTCTATGAACGAACACCTCACATTATATTTCTCATTCATCTCTGCCACAGACAGCAGTTCTCCATCAGGTCTGAGTAGGTCTCGAATCTGGGTTATTCCAGCATTCTCCCATCTCTTATTCATGAAATTTTGTTTCTTTTTCCCTCTGCCCATTTGGATCCACTTATTATTATATAATCGTTCTGTTCAAACTTCTGCACACGAACCCGGCATCTTCTTATAAAAGAGTCTAATCCACTCGCAAAACATTTCAGAATAGAACCCATCCAGGCATTTCTTGGTTGTATTTCTTCCCAAGCATAAGTCCCAAATGTTCATTCCATGATAGGATTCCAAAATTTTGACCCATTTGGAGTTTACTCTTTTGACAGCTCTCTTGATCCACATAATTCTGTTCGCTACCATTATCTCTCTGATGCATCTGTGATATCTTTTATTAATCTACTTGTGACTACAATCTCTATAAAGGACGATGTGGATTTTATCCAGAAGCCTGGTTACCCAGTTGTCTATCTCATGCTGCTCATACAACATCTGACAAATGAAGTATTTTTCAATTCAATTAAACCGATTATACATATATCATAGTAACTATATTTGTGGCAAGAATATAACAATAAATGAGGATGTTACAGGCGGGAAAACACATGGAAGATATTGATAACATCTAAGGCACAAGACATAACTATCTGATGGTAGTGTCCACACTGCCCACCAAGCCTGTGACGGCAGTTGGCGGCTTTTACTAACCCATTAAATAAACATTCATATGATTACAGACCAGCTAGGCCCAGGAAGGACCAACAAGGCTCCATCCAAAAATGAAGAAATGATGGTTTTCTCAGAGTCAATAAGAAAGTGGGGAACCAAATTGACTTAACTTGTTTAACTGATTATTAATTTTAATAAAATATACGAAATCAGCTCCTCGAATGAAGTAAATATTTTTGCTCGAATTGAGGTTAATATCCACGTAAATCTTACGCTAATATTAATGTTAAGATTCACGTTAATTTTGACGTTGATATTGCACAAAATTAATGGTAAGATTCACGCTAATATCTACATCAACATTGCGCAAAAATAATTGTAAGATTCACGCTAATATTGACGTCAAGATTGCATAAAATTGAGTCCACACATTCACATTAAGATTAACGTTAACCATTGACCTATAGTTGCTCCAAAATGTAGGTTAAATTGCCGTTAAGTAAACGTCAATTTATTACCTGGGATCATCCTCTCTTTATTTCTAAACAAACTAATGTACCTCTCTTTATTTATACACGAACAACAGTCTAAATAAAGCATACGATCGACTCTTTGTAAAATACATAATATTATTCAAGTTGAAATATGTATTCAATAACTCCAACACAATTATTCTGGAGTTGATGCACACTTGGTGCAGATGTCTACATATGTCATCAGAACTGGCTCCAATCCCTCATCGCAAGTTGCGTGAAAACCGCGGTCACAGTAACTGCAGTAGATGTAGATCTTAAATTCTCTGTCAAATACGATCCGATTAGGGGCTAATTCCAGTCGCTGCTGTTGTAGGTACAGTGCATTTACAAACGATGGCTGCTACAGGCATATGGAGCATGTCCATTGTGTGCGGTTAGCTAATTCTGGATCGTTGGCCAGTCTGTGGGCGGTAGCGGTCATATCTTTGATTAGAGATGGAATGGCTGCCACTAGTGGGCAGTTCGTACAGACTACTCCCTGTGTCCGTGGCTCACACGCAGGGTGCCTTTTTTGGCAGTAAGTCAATGTGCTACTTGGCGAATGGCGACTCATTTTATCGAGTCTTACTCCTTACCCCTTGTCAGATGTCTAGTTGAGTCAAAGTCTTTGGCATTTCTCGGGCTCAGGTTACTTTGGCGTAACATTGTGTATCATAGTAACCGGGTGCTTCGGGTGTGGCATATGCCGCATTTCCAGTTCTGTCCCCCTTAGGGATGCGAACCCTGTCATGGTATAAGGGGAGGGGTCCATGCCTGATAATTTGAAGAATGTGCGGAGGTTGGTAATCGCGTTCTTTATCGTTGCTGGCACTTGGGTGTGTTTCGCCAGATACTCAATGTACCAGCAAACATGATAGGGTGTTAGTTTTTCAATCTTTATCTTCATGGCTGCACGGCTGCACAGAAGGCAAAGAAATTGGTCGCCGCCGATTCCAGGTTTGCCCCAGCCTTTGACCCTGTCCTCTGGTTAACCTTAGGGGAGGACGGCTTCTCCTTGTTGGGCTCTTAATTCTCACGGTCCTTTTCCCCGTCTGGAATTTCCATGTGGTCCTTCGATCCTATCGTCAGGCATAACTTATTAAAATTTCTAAGTGCTTGAGACAACTCAAAACACGAAGGGACACAGATGTTTATATTTGAAGGAGGTTTAATACATTGGGGCGATCTACGTTTCGATCTTACATTCGACCTTCATCAGGATCCCTATCAGGATAACTTATTAAAAGCTTCTGCCATCATGCGATATGAATCCATTGAGCTGTCTTCCTTGTCTACCTTCTTTCCTTTCTTTTCACTTTTTGCTGTCTTTTTCTTTCTTGTTACCTTTGGTGACTTTTTGGAAACCACTTTCTTAGCCGGTTTGTCTTGGTTGGAGTCTTGCCCTTGGGGCATCCTTTACTTGTATCTTTAGTCTTTTCCCCTCCTGCTTGCTCAGAGCCTGGAATTTGCTGGTTTTCGTCAGTTTTGCCGTCCTGCTTTGGTTTATCGTTCTCGGGCTGCTTTGCTGATCTGGCTTCCTGACTTTAGCCTTTTCTCTAGTGTTTGCCATTATTGTAGATTTAGAATGGCACCGGAGAAAAAATTGTATGTGTTGCGTGTTCAGCTTTCGAGTACAGAAGAGGCTGAGTAGTGGTGCACTATGGGAGAGGTGGGGGGAACCTCCAGGGTGACCAGCTAGTGACCTGTTCAATGCCCAGGAATTCATAGAATTCCCTAACTGTATATAATGTTCTCAGTGGGACGTATAGTGGTGGGCCACTGCAAGGGCCAATTTTATGTCACCCTCTCCTCTCCTCTCACTCTTCAGGCAACCTTTGATATGTCGAATGTCTTACCCCTGTAATAGTAATATGCTACTTACTTATATTTGCTATCGAAAACCGTCTGGGTTCCTTGGGGTAGGGCCTCCAGCTGCTGCTGGAGGTAAAGGGCATCTTCAAATGCATACAAACTTCGCATATAAGGCATGTCCACCGCGAGCAGATTGCAAGCTCCTCGTTGGTGGCCGGCCTGGTCACTGTGATATGGTCACTGAAAAAAATGAACAAAAGACTTATAACGGAGCGTTTTTCAGAATAGGGGATATAAATGATGCATAAGGTTGTCCAAAATTCTACAATTCAGCATTATGCTGATGATACAGTATTATGTAATAGTGAAAAAAAGGAAGAAAAAATCGCTCAAAATTGTCAGGATGATCGACACCTGGTGCAAATCCAATAAAATTTCAATGAATGTCTCAGAGACTAAATATCTAAATTTCAGAAACACCTCTAAAAAATCAGGAATTAAAGCTGACGATAAAAACCTTACCCTGGGTAACGAACTGATTCTCAAAGTTCAGGAATATAACTATTTAAGTCTAATAATTGATCGTCGACTGACTGTCCAAGCAGGGGGCCCTACCGTCCAAGGTCTGGGGCCCCAACGTCCTGGGGCCGTTGGGATATGCAATGGCTAAACAGTTATTCTGTATATATATATATATATATATATATATATATATTGTTTGCCAGAATGGTTTGAGGGTTTTTTCAGGGGGTCACCAGGGGTTTAGAGGCCCCAACATTGAGAAACGACCCCTCCTTGGCAGTCCATTTGAGTGGTGTACTTGTTACTCCCACTCCTGGAATGACAAAAGAATATTTTAGAAAATGCGTTAAGTTAACTAGTCATTTGTCATGCATTAATATATCAGGCAAGGAATTAAATTGCAAACATTTATATTAATGAAGCAGTTGTCTATACCTTGAACTATGCCAGTTTATAAACTAAAACTACTGGGAAACATTCGCATAATCAGTAGATAAATACTGACTTCCAGAGACGTGCATCATAACTTTATTTTCATGTACACTTTTTAATCTCATCAATTGTCCTGTTTGGTCATGCACAATTCTATTTTTCTTTTATTAGATATGAATGTCTTCTCTGAGCAATGGAATCATGTTAACAGAGCCAGCAGAGACTGTTTATGATCTTAACCTAGAATAAAAACAACTTAGTTTTCATGCACATTTTTTGTGTATAGGCCTACAAGGGGTGCGGATGCAAAGAATGTTGCTTTCTCTTTCTGGTGTTGTGGTCCTGGGTAAGACCTTAAAGTGCCTTTCTGTCTCTTTTCTCTGTCTCTCTCTCCCTTCTTCTCTATCTCTATTTCCTGGGTATGATCATAAACTGCCTCCCTCTCAGCTCTCCCGCCCTTGATATAACACTTCAAAGTGTTGATAAGGGCGTAAAGCAACCAATCTCACTCACTCACTCACTCTTTCTGGTGTTAACCTTAAATTGGCTTCTCCGGATGGCACCCTCAAGTGTGTTTGTCAGTGTCAGAATATGTTTTTGTTCACATTCTGTCATTGTTTCCAGATGTTGATCTGAGCCCAGCTGCTGTATCAACGCAATGTTCTTCTGAATGGAGCTTTTGATGTCTATTTGTTCACATACAGGCATTACATGATTTTCCTCAATTGTCTCCTGCTCTGGTGCAACTTTCCGGGCTAGTTTCAAACATACAGTCAATATCATGACTGGCAGCAATGCAGGTACATGAACATTTACCTATACAAGTAACTATGTATACACACTCATCCTTATCAATTACCTCTACCATACCTCCGTTACAGAAATAGTTCCCATCATTTAAAAGCCGAGCAGCAACTTTAGACCTTTCATCGTCAATATCCACACCTCGGAGGGCTGCTGCCATGGCTGCAAGGATGAAGTGCTTGCACATGCCTGAAAATATTTTCATATCTATTGTTGGGTATATATGGATGAACAAGTGTACAATAAGAATGGAATGAACCATAAGTAATCGAAAATTTATTGGACAAGGGTCGTCAACGTAAGCAAATGAATATTTTTTTTATTACAACGGTGAGTTCCATTATTCACTTATTATATATGTGCCTAAAATTTGATCAAATATACTGTGTAAATTATCTGATATGTGTAAATTATCAAATCATCCTGATTTGTTGATGTGCTTCACAGACATGCTTTGCATAGATCAGGTATCCGCGACTAACATCAACAAGCTGTGGATGTAACTTTAACAAATAGAAGAATTAATTTATATATAATTGTTTACGACCATTGCCATATACAAAACTATTATACAAAATAGAGCAATTAGGATTAACATGAAATATATTTTCTTAAGATAAAAAAAAACGAATATGGATTGAACAATCACTGAAAATAATAACATATGGTGCAGCTGAGGAGATCAACCTTGTAACTGGTTCATTATCCGTTTGGGAGGGAACCGAACACAGGACGCCTGATATCCAATAAATCTTTTGGTCCAAACCAGCCTTCATCATTGCCTCAGCTAGGGCTGACCTTTTTTGGATTTGGGGGTTCACCAACCTCTGCCTACCTTTGGCATTTCATCCATGTAGCAACGAAATAGCAATCTGAATCATAGACATTGTATAAATTTTATATCAATTTGCCGTGTTGATAAGGGCGTAAAGCAACCAATCTCACTCACTCACTCACTCACTCCAAAGAGACGATGTCAATTAAGCAGCATAATGTTGTTCTCACACATTCGCTATGTATACTAACACACCACAAATCCCAAATACCTTCGAAATATCGAAAATAAATTAATAAAAAAAATATGTTATTGTAAATAATGACAGAAAGTATGAATACATAGTAATCAGCAACTTTGCCATTCGGTATAAGCAGTAGATCTTCCACACAACGGTTGGTAATGCCACCAAGAAAATGCCGCTCCAACACATGGAAGCAGCTGAAGGGAATCCATTGATGATTATGTACAAGCACCAAGGTCGAAGACGTAAATGTTATATTAAGTAAATAATGCTCCTTGTCTACTGTTATGCTGTGTGAGGCGTTGTCGGATGTTTCTAGTTTCCCCAATGTAGCATTGCTGTGGCTTCTTTGTGCTGGCAATCATGTACACGAACCCCATGTCATAGTCTGGTATGTTGTGTTGTATTTGCACAAAGTAATTAACAATTTCTCTTGTGGCCTCATGGAGAATATCTAGTTGTCGCAGCATCCTCTCAATTTTTGCTTGTGCAACAGTAGTGTCATTTGTGGTTGTATTGTGAAGGTAGGCCACTCTTGCGGAATGTCGTCGATGGCCATTAACCGGTGGAATTAAAGTGATCTTCAACCTCATGTCCACTGCTACTGTTGTCTCCAAATCGGCGATTTGAACGTCTCTAACGATACATAGCTGGCCTTGAGAGAATCTTGGGATGTTTGCATGTGTCACGTTATTGTTGTAGGTGATACATATAATGGCCCCTTTGTATACTAGAAGGTGCTGGTGTTCTGCACACTTTTTGTTCAAGGCGGCGACAACTGTTTGATCTCCCATGATCCAATGGCCAGCGCTTGACTCTACTTCGTCAATCGATTTATAAGTATGGGTGTTGATATTTCTGTCCCCTTTTTGTTTGTTTGATGTGCTTATCAACATCTTCTGCTTTTCTTGTTGGTAGGACACGCAGCACGTCCAGTGGTACCATTGACCGATCCGGGTAGAAGTTTGTGTTTGTGCACCGTCATCTCATTATAGCAATAACCTGTTGTACTTCCTGCTCTGTGGCTACATTTTGGCGCATGATGTTAAGGATGTTTTGTAGGTCCTGGTCTGTTGCACTGTGCACATAATTGTTCATTTTCATCACTGAGAAAGTTGTTATCAAATGGCTGCTGGTCCATATGGTTTGACCGGTGACCAGCTGCAGCTGGACATAATCACCTGTGGCCAGAATGACAATCCCACCAAATGGGACTGGTGAGTCTCTGAGACGTCTTAAGATGAGGCCCATTGTGGTGGACGATACTAAGCCGATATTCCAAACGCACATTTTGTTTCGATATTTTAGCCAATGCCATCTCGGCTATATTATATACTGACTAAACACCAATCTGTAGTACGGGTAATGCAAACAACAATGTTCATGTTCACCACCTTGTACCTGGGCTCGCTCCGCCGTTAAAGCTGTCAGTGTTGTTTTGAATCCTTGCGCCATTGCATATGTCATGGCAACCAGCAGCAGAAAAGTTTTTCCTGATCCTGGTGGACCAATCAGTACTGGAAATTTTATGAAAGCGTGGTTTGGTGTGTGTATGGCGTCGATGGTTTTCTTCAATTTCTGCAAAGCAAGTTTTTGTTCAACGAATGGGGCTTGTTGAGTGGTGGGTACATACGGAGTGACGCGACCGTTTGGTACAGGATTGATGTCAGGAAAGTTTGGTATTGCTGTGATAGTGCCTGGATTGAATGGCACTGCATCCTTTCCTCCAGGCGAGCTAAATCTTCACTGGCTTTGAGTGATATAGCTATGTCTGTTGCTAGGGGCATGGATTCGAAGTAGAACTCGTTTTCAGTGAGTACAATGCCTGTGGGAGGAAACGCAAAATTCTCTGAAATTGGCGATTGCCCATTGGTAGCCACATTAGCTGCTCCAGTACATAGTACCTGACTACCAACATTATTTCTTGCCTGGATGGTGAGGTTGGTGAAGACTCTGCTGTGAACTAAGGCGATTGCTAAGTTGGGTACTTCATAAAGGTCTTATTTCGGTATCAAATATAGCATAAGATGGACAATGAATTTAGGCAGCTGAAAAGGTGTAACAGCAGGGAAGACAACGACGTTCCTTTGTTTTTTGGAAATGTCCACAAACCGTTGGTACAGTTCCGGCTGATTTGCATCCGCGTTATTTTGGACTAGGTTGTTGATGATGTTCAACACTAGAGTTGCCATTTCGTTGTGAGGGTGCTCCTCAGTGTGACTTGCCTTGGCGGTGTAACTAGTGACTTCCAGTAGGTATCTCTGTTGAATCTTAACATTCTTTCCCGTTCCATCCAGCCTTGGTGACTCCTTGATATCTTCGTCAAACTCCATGTTTGTATATGACTGTAGGTGTGCAAAATATTTGGCGTATGTTTCTAGATGTTGGATGTATAGGAGCTCTCTGGTAATGAGCAAAAAAGCCCAAGTTGCATCCATGTAATACTCGCTTTGGTAATATTGGTTGATAATTTCTTGTGAGGCAGTGAAACTTTTTTTAGTGTTTCTCCGTCGCCCTGTTGCACACCAACTATTTGCTTCTTGGTAATTGCCCCTCAATATTCTGGTGCAAAGGTGAAAACGTGGGTGTATTCTGTATCAGTTAATATGAAGGGTAGTTGTAAAGAGTACCACATAATTTCTGGAAGCCCAATTTCTCTGGCCAGTTTCTGTTTCTTTGTTTTGTCTGCTAGTAGCGCCTGACTACTAATCTTGATGTTTTTGTAGTCTTCAAATGTCACCTCCACTGAATGCTTATTTTGTGTTTGTTAAAATTGGCCTCCCGATGCTCCTCCTCTCCAGCAGCATATTTGCACACATAGGTCACTTCGAATTTGCTGACTACCAGTTGTACGTTTGAGCATGATTTCAGTGCGATGAGAATGTGTGGCACTGTAGGAATGTATATCTTATCTTTGTTGGCTGGATAGGTGTATCGACCGCCTGTGAACCACCCTTGATATATCACTCTTAAATGCATTGATGAGGGCGTAAAGCTACCAATCTCACTCACTCAAAACAAAACAACGTTTTACAAGCTAATTATGTTTATTATATCTTTGAACATAATAATGCAGGTATAGGGTGAACAATGTTTTATGAAGACACAACATAACAAAATTATGAAGAATGCAAAATTAACCTTTAGGGTTAAAAAAAGTAAGCTATAAGCATATTTTAGGAATGTGTCAGCAAAACCACTATGAGTATATATATAGGAGAATGAGTATATATGTTATGTTGAGTATATCTTTACATGTTTTATGAGCATGTCATGTAACAAAAACTACCGAGTATACAGGATAATGAATATGTTTATGCTATAGAGTATATTTTCTACGAACATGTTTTTAAGATACCATACGCTGAATTATGACAATGACATGCCTAAACTAATACATTTTGTTTTAGGTGTTTCAAGGAGTGGTACATGTTTAGAGCAAGCACGTTTGGGACAAGAAACACGTGAAAAGCCAAGCGCATCGTCAGACATCGATAGTGAATTTGACAAGGAAACAGATGATATTTTACGAACCATTGATATGACCGTATATGAGAATATTTAAAACGGGTGTTTCAACGAACAGTACATGTTTAGAGCAAGTACGTTTGGGTTAAGAATCACGTGAAAAGCCAAGCGCATTGGCAGACAACGAATTTGACAAGGAAACAGATGATATTTTACGAACAATTGATATGACCGTATATGAAAATATTTAAAATGACTTTAAACTGTGAAGAATGATACAAACAAATGACTTTATGAAAATTTAAGGTGTAATGACTATTGGAAGCGTGTAAAACTTAAGAAAATAAACAAATACAAATCACATATCAGACTATTAATTTTTTGGGTGCACTTGAAGCCAAGTCACAACTGTTGTCATTGTTGGAACGGGAACGTTTAAAACCATGTTTGTTTTGTGAGTCATTTTCAGACTCCCAGTCCATGTCACTACTGTCCGACGGGAGAGCCGTTTCAGAGGCCGATAATTGTTTGTGAACAACCGCATGCGTTACATGATGGGCTGTGTTGGAGTTACCGAGTGCACACGCACCTAGCTGATGCGCGTTGGACCGTCCTTGTAGGACGGGAAGAGTGCTAGGTCTTGGGGGTCTTTGGGGTGGTGTTTTCGATGGCGCTTCACCGCTAGGAGTGGACATCACAGGAGCACGTGGTCTTTCTGGTAGGCATGGGTAGGCATGTGTCCTGAGGTATGTCCGAAGGAAATGATTGAACATCCTCAATACTTGAACCGTTGTTTTCTTTAGTACTTGAACCGTTGTTTTCTTCAGTTTCACCGTTTTAACTGGCACTATCCACTTTAGTTAAAAATGGAAGCTTGTGGCGATATTTTAAGTATACCTTAATAAAAACGGCTATGGAAGCTATGAGTCCTAGAATACTAGAGGTTGTTGATAGCGCAACAGTTAAGGTAAATTGTCCATTGTCCGCTGTTTCAGCGACTGGTACACCTCCCTTAGTCACACAATGAGTTGTAGACAGTAAAAGTCCCTTTAGGTGTTCTCGGTTTAACAAGGATAAGCAGTTGATAGGGTTTTGGCGTAGGTCAATTAAGTAAAAACGGTTTCTGTAATCCTTAGAGGGCAGGTGAATCAAATTTCCTCGTAAATCCATTTTCTGAAATCCATTAGGAATGCCTCTGGTTGAAGGATATGTATGCAGGCTTCGTGCATTACACATTACAGTTTTGCTGTGAGAAATGCATACGCAGTTTTGTCCACACTGAAAGCTATAAGCTTGACAAACAACACTCAAATGAGTGTAGAGCATCTCTTAATACATTGTCAGGCAACCAAGAGAAACAGAATAAAATTCCTGCAAAATCGCAGGACACTGCAGAGTATTTTCCGGGAATCTGGGAACAAAAATATTCTTGATTTCCTACGGGAAACCAAATTGTACGACAAAATTTAGGTATCCTAAATGAAGCCTGACTTTGTCAGGCCAAACCCTGTTTCATGAAATAGGGAATTTAACAGAATAAAATAATAAAACCACAGTATATCTGCTAACTTTTAATTACTATTAGCGGAGGTGAAACTAACCAAACCAAACCAAACCAAAGACAAACTAAAAGAGGTACTAGAAGAAGCGACAGCAGCATCTTGACTTGTCAAAGGTTAAGGCACCTACTGAATTGAGTGTGTGTACATCAACCCTATCACCCCCCTTTACACCCTGCAGCTGCATCTCAGCCGGTCACATGTACTGGGGAATTCCCAGCCGCATCCTCTGTCCATCAACACAGTCCTAAGTGTGCACTGGGGAATTCCCAGCTGTACCCCTCTGCACAGCAACATCGTCCTAATGGGACGCATACAGATGACACACTCAACAGTCATATTGCATAAGTGACATTTTAAACTGGGTATTTACTAAATATGTTTTAAAAAAAGTTTGAAATGGGCTCCGTACATTTAATGTAAATTGGATTCGCTATCGATAATGCTTTGACTCTTTTTCTTTTGTTATACCTTATACATAGACCAACTGACACACCTAAGGAAATCAATGCCAAAATAACAACTATAGGTATAACATAAAATATCCAGGAGGTAGTGGTCCTGGGTAAGACCTTAAAGGGCCTTTCTGTCTCTTTTCTCTGTCTCTCTCTCCCTTCTTCTCTATCTCTTATTTCCTGGGTATGATCATAAACTGCCTCCCTCTCAGCTCTCCCGCCCTTGATATAACACTTCAAAGTGTTGATAAGGGCGTAAAGCAACCAATCTCACTCACTCACCTATCCAGGAGGTAACGTTAACAATAGGATAATCAGTTATAGTAGTGTTTGGGTCTGAGGTATACAACTCACTAAAGGTAGTGGTAATAAGTTTTTCACTATCATAAGTGTACCCTTGACTAGTTGAGTTGGGAAGTATTGAGTTGGATGTAAACGTTTCAGGACAATCCATTACTAATAGTACATTGGGGCGTTCCATTGCAAATTTTGCCCTATCTGATGTACAGGTAACAAAATACGGATTGTTTTTTATAACCAAAGTTGTTAAAGAAACCCATTCCCTTAAGTTTAAGCGTTGAAATGAAACCAATCCAGTATTTGTAAAAGATAAAGTGTTGGTTCTTAATGTACCAAGATCAAACGTTGGTATTATCTTTACGTTATATCCGATGCAGTAAACACTTTGATGTTTCCAATTGCAGTAACAAATTTGAGGCGATCCACACATATTCCATGCTTGACAGTTGATACAAATTATCGCGTTAACAACAATTAGTACAATATTACAAATATATTAATTTAGACTTATCCATGCTGGAGTGTAAATTATGCTCAGAGTGTAACAGTATGCACCACATATATATACATACAATTAAGAGGATAAAGGGGGGCATGTGTACAGGTGATTAAGGGGTGATAGGATATAGAGGGAAGGTTTAACTTTTTTATCTTACATATCACATAAGCTATACACATATCTAAAACAAGGGAATAGCTTACATAAATTATTTAGGTTAAAACAATTGTGTAATGTCTGCTTATTTACTTGTACGGCGATTCGGGTAAATAACAACAAGAATAGAACAACACAGATCTCCGAGTCCTTGCTAGCGTTTTAGTCTTTATTGCCGACTAAAAACCCTTCAACCACAGTGAAAAAGGTTCTCCCTCCGCTTCACAGAAGAGAGGGATAAGAACAAAAAATTACAGTTAACAAAGGGTAGTTTAACACAAGAATCAAGATCAGACATATGCTAGCAGTAAAATATTAAAATAAGAGAGACAAAACCCCCACACGACATCTGGTGGCAAACCATCCCTGCAACAGGTAGAACAGCCAGCCCGAATCCAATCCGGCCGGCCGCACCCGGATAACCGGGTGACTAGACCGGGGGTTCGGGATACTGGCTAGCGGCGCCGGGCCAGAGCGGGGATAACCGCTCCGACCCGGCACCACCACACTCAGCACCACAATTGGTTTAATCCCCAAACAAAAAATGCCAGGACTGATTGGTTTACTGTGTTTTGCTTGCTACTTACCCGATATATATAACAAGGTATCCTTTCACATGGATCAGGTTACACTAGAGGATCTTTCATGTAGGAGGACGTTTGTGCTCGAGCTTTAAAACGCGTCTAAACTTTGTGTATTACAATGGAGAAAGACAAGGAAAAAGAAATGGGTTCAATGGAGAGTTTAAATGAAATTGAAGACTTAATTGCATCCCAAGTGTATTACCAAGATCTTGATACAGACCTTCAAAACATATTGGATGAAATCGAACTTAGTGAGGCTTTAAAAGCAATTGAACAAGACGGTACATGGAGTGACGATAATAAGGTAAAATTTTATTTGTTACAGAATTTATCTTAAAATTACACTTATTATTATAACTTTGATTTGGGGTATTATTTAAATTTTGACTTATTTATTTTAATAGGAGCAAAATGGTAAGGAAGATTATACCCAGAAATTTGGAAATGAAGAAGGACGATGTACGTGCCATGATAACCCTCAACCCGGTACTAGTTCAGGTGATGTTTCATTATGCCAATACTGCCAAAAGAGCGGGAATTTGTACATTCACAAAGTGGTTCCCACTCTAAGCAAAGGCGTGTGATGGGTAATGACGCAACGGCACAGGAAGTAAATGAAAGCCTGGAACATGAAGGCGGATTGACTGACGATCGTAATCAAGAGACAGGGGAAGTCACTGCTGATGATCGTAATCAAGAAATAGGGGAGGGTGCAGAAGAAGAAGACGAAGGTTTAAATGCTAGGGTATGCATACTTTTATTTTAAAGTAAAAAAAATTGCTAGGCATTAAAACAAGTTATATACTAACCAAGGTATTATAATACGGATAACATTTAACAGTTTTAATTATTTTTACAGGCATACACCATACACAAAAGATCTGTTCGAAACTTTGATGGTGGGAGAATTTCAGAAACAACGTACAACGAGTAAAGCTAAACAACGATTTGGAAGGCCAAAACATTAGCCAAATGACAGAAGCTTTAACAAGAATGATTCAGGAAGTAATTAACAGGGTAACAGCAAATATGCAAGGTGATGATAAAATAAGAATTGTGATACACCATGAGGACTTACACGACCCAATTATTGTACCCCTGAGAAACATTAGTGATATGAATGCTGAAGATATATTGTCTGTAATTGAAAACACGCTACAGAGTCATAAGCAATTAAAAATTAACAATGATTTTTGTATCGATATAGGGTTGATACATATTCCAAGAGGTGGTGCCGGTGGTCATTTGCAATTGATTAATATTTTTGGCGACCATAACTTGATAAAGCATAAAAAATCTATGATTGAGATAAGGAATAATTATAACATGTGTATGGCTCGAGCGATAGCACTGTCATGGGCATACACCCACCAAGTACCGCAATCAGAATGGGTTTTAATTGAAAGCTTGCCAAACCATGAACCCTTAATGGATAGAATTGTTAGAACACGAAAATGTCCCAGTTGGTTTTTTAAAAACCTTAGGTGTAGTACCAGAGTAGACCAAACAAACTTTGCTTTATATTTATGTCAAAAAACAGACGTTAACCCTAATGTGAGAGCCACACTTAATGACATTCAAAAGTTTGAAACATTTTTAAATGTGGGGGTGGCAGTTATTTCCAGTAAAGTTGGTTCTGAGAGCAAGTTTATCCGAGTACCAAAAGACCGGTTACAAACTGTTTTGTACCTGTATTTGGTTGAAATTCCAGTAGAAAACGACTTTCATTTTCATGCCATTACAAAAATTACAGGTTTTTTTTGTAAAGCATATTTTTGCAAGGAATGCTTCGTTCCATACAATACTGCTGGGGATCACACTTGTAAATTTAGCTGTAAAGTGTGTAACTTTTCTCAGTGCCCTATAACAGAAGTATCTGTTAATTGCACCGATTGTCATATGTCATGCAGAAGCATAGCATGTTATAATAGACATAAAAAACCGCTATCTAAAAAAGCCCCAGCAATTGACGGGATTGTTATGAGCAAGTGCCAGCAAATTACCACTTCTACATTCAACCGTATACCATGTAGTTGGACTCCACATTATTTCTACACCCCAACCTATGGGGACTTCTATATTCTATTTGGTACAACTAGGACTGTACTGAAGATCAGCCAACTTAGCACCCTGGCAGCAATGGTTTCAGGCAGCCCAATTGTATCAAGAGTTCTTTGGAATGGTTCCATCTCAATCACCAGTAATTAATTAGGACAATTAATTAAGGAACCAGACCAGGGACCTCACAGACAGAGGGTATAATGGTGATACTTCAGCAAGACAGAGGGTATAATGGAGATACTTCAGCAAGTCAGAGGGTATAATGGAGATACTTCAGCAAGTCAGAGGGTATAATGGAGATACTTCAGCAAGACAGAGGGTATAATGGAGATACTTCAGCAAGACAGAGGGTATAATGGTGATACTTCAGCAAGACAGAGGGTATAATGGAGATACTTCAGCAAGACAGAGGGTATAATGGAGATACTTCAGCAAGTCAGAGGGTATAATGGAGATACTTCAGCAAGACAGAGGGTATAATGGAGATACTTCAGCAAGACAGAGGGTATAATGGTGATACTTCAGCAAGACAGAGGGTATAATGGAGATACTTCAGCAAGACAGAGGGTATAATGGAGATACTTCAGCAAGTCAGAGGGTATAATGGAGATACATCAGCAAGACAGAGGGTATAATGGAGATACTTCAGCAAGACAGAGGGTATAATGGTGATACTTCAGCAAGACAGAGGGTATAATGGAGATACTTCAGCAAGACAGAGGGTATAATGGAGATACTTCAGCAAGTCAGAGGGTATAATGGAGATACTTCAGCAAGTCAGAGGGTATAATGGAGATACTTCAGCAAGTCAGAGGGTATAATGGAGATACTTCAGCAAGTCAGAGGGTATAATGGAGATACTTCAGCAAGACAGAGGCTATAATGCAGATACTTCAGCAAGTCAGAGGCTATAATGCAGATACTTCAGCAAGACAGAGGGTATAATGCAGATACTTCAGCAAGTCAGAGGGTATAATGGAGATACATCAGCAAGACAGAGGGTATAATGCAGATACTTCAGCAAGTCAGAGGGTAGAATGCAGATACTTCAGCAGAATGAAGGGTAGAATGGGGGTGCTTCAGCAGGTCAGAGGGTAGAATGGGGGGTGCTTCATATCAGCAGAAATGAGGGTAGAATGGGGTTTCTTCAGTAAGACAGAGGGTAGTATGGAGGAGTTTCAGCCGTCTAGAGGGTAGAATGGGGATGCTTTAGCAAAATGGAGGGTAGAATTGGGGGGGGGAGCTTCATTAAGACAGAGGGTAGAAGGGGGGGGAGGGGGTTGTTGTTTAGTACTAGAGTAGAATGGAGGTGTTTCAGCAGTCTAGAGGGTTGAATGGGGCTGCTTCAGCAAGATGGAGTTAGTGATAGATCGTTCTGTAGAAGTATTATATATCCCTATAAAGGACAACACTTAACAACAATGTTCACTTCCTGAGTGCCCAACTAATAGTGTCTTTATTTATATCTTGGATTCCTGAAGTTCATACATTTCCTCGTGCTCCGCCCTGTGGGGCTCAATGGTACTACTCACTAGTCATGCCGACATCTCATTTTGAGGTTGATTTTGTGCCTGTTGCTGATTATTAGGAGGGATTGGATTCTGAGGTTGAACATTTATTGGAGCTAGGTTCTGCTGTTGCTGCGGTGGGTCCTGAGCTCTTTGATTCTTGTCTGCAGCCACCGTCAGGTGGCAGCCCATGAGAAGGGGAACGAGGCTAAGGCAGTTTACGGGATTTACGCATCAAGTGCAGTTCGGGAGCAAGTCCTCAGTGCATTTTTCACCTAATTTTCTGCTTTCGACGAATTTCCTACCAACTTTCAAGCGACAAACTTGTTCCATTTGACATTGTGACCCTTCTTAACCAGTTTGGTGAACTTTATTGCTTCCCTTTCTGTATATTGAGAACTTATTTGGTCAGCACGTGGCTCGCGTCCAAATTCCAAGATGTCGGACATTGACCTCGCTAAGGACAAGACGGCCGAGGATCCCCCTGAGGAAACCGCGGTTCTGCCGCAGGAGCCAACTTTGGGAGATATCCTCAAAAAGCTCAACGGTGTCTACTCTAAGATTGACATTGTTAATATGGCTGTGAACAGCGTTAATAAGAGGGTTGTTTCCCTTGAACAGGGCGCTCTTGAATCAAAAAAGGTGTCTGCGAAACCTGGTGACAATGGTACTCCACGTGAGTCCAGATCTAGGTCACCTTACATTCGTCCGTCGGGTCACTGCTCTCGAAGAGAGGATTTCTACAGGGATTCTCCTCGACACTCTAATCGCCGCCCGAGGTTTTATTCATCTATTTCTTCGTCTTCCTCTCCTAGTCCTAGGAGGCAGAGGAGGACTCGCAAACGTAAGCGCACTCATTCAGTATCTAGTGGAAGTTCAACCAGAGCTCCCCGTAGGAGATCTAGGTCACCTCGGAGATCTAGGTCACCTCGGAAATCCAGGTCACCACGTGCCGCCGGAAGTGGCGTTGTAACCTTTCAAGATGGCGGTCAGACAGCTTCCGGGAATAACAATAGCACTGTGAATGATCCGGAGCCTGCTGCTCCTGAGATAGAGGATGGGGAGCTCATCGAGGATTGTTCTGGTATCTTTGATGAGTTCGTCAAACAGATGAATGAGAAGGGCAATGAGGGTAATCTGATTGTGAGTCAGGAATTACAGCGCTATTTAAAACAAGTGTTTTCTTCTCCTCCGACTGGGAAAGTCTTTGATGAGGTGAAAGCTAGGAACAAGCGTCCGTCCAATGTTGAGGTTCTCAAGACTCCGGATGTTTCTCATCTGGTCTGGTCGGCCTTAGGTGACGATCCAAAACGTTTTGATTCAACTCACAGGAAACTTCAGGTGATGTTGTTAGCTCAAGCCACCGCCGTGACTTATGCTGCTGATGTTTTCTTTGACATAAAGACTCATGTCGTTGATAAAGATATCCTAACAAAGATAAACAAAGGTTTTGTCCATTGTCGTGATGCCTTGGCGATTGCTGGTTTCTACAATATGTTTATTTCTACTAAGCAACGTCGTACTGAAATGGCCAAGCATTTGAAAGATACCTACAAGGAATTGGCGTCTAATGCTAAACGCTTCCCTTCGTCCCCTGCTAATCTCTTGGGTGACGACCTAGAGGCTAACATAAAGTCTTTGGAAGGGAGTAGGAAGATTGCCATTGTAGCTGAGCCTAAAACGCAAAATGCCAATAAGAAGGGTTCACAGCAACAACAACAAAAAAACTCCGATCGGCCTCCTTACCGCCCTCAGGGAGGGGGCCAGAAGAAACAGAACAACGACGATTATCAACAGAACTTCTCCCGCCGGGGTGGGAGGGGTTCAAGGGGAAATCAACGAGGACGGGGGTCCCAATCGTCCAGGCGTTACAGCAGGTCGAGGGAACGTCAGCCCCGAGACGATTATTACCATCAACGCGATTATCACCATCGCGATCGGGAATATCGCAGATATTAGAGGTACAATCTCAGTTAGATGCTATACCTTCTTCAGTTTCACCTTCTGCATTTACTTTGTTGCCAGAGGGCCCCTCTGTATTATCGTTCACTCCAGGAAGTATCTCTCATCATTTGTCTGAGTGGGAAAAGATCACCTCAGACCCGGAGATTTTGAGTATTGTGCGAGGAGTTCAAGTGTCTTTTATCAAACCTCCATCACAACAATTTATTCCTCATCAGTATGCCTTTGGTCCTGAAAGGAAGTCAGCTGTTACCGAGGAGGTTCAGAAGTTGATTCTGAAAAGAGTGGTTGTTCCTGCTGACATGTCAGAGATTTCTTTCTTGTCGAATGTCTTCGTTACACCTAAACCAGGAGGCAAATGGAGACTTATCATTGATTTAACTGAGTTGAATAAGCTTATTCCGCCAGTTCATTTCAAGATGGACAATCTACAATCAGCTCTAGAAATGCTCAGACCGGATTCCTACATGGCATCGTTGGATCTACAAGAAGCTTATTTCTCTCTGCTCCTCCATAGGGATACTCAACCCTTTATTGCTTTTCCATGGGAAGGAAAAATCTTTAAGTTTGTGGCGATGCCTTTTGGACTTTCGCCTGCACCTTTTAATTTCACCAAAGTTATGAAACCAGTGTTTTCCTCTGTTCATGAACAGGGGGGTTTCGGATTTAGTTACATTGATGACTGTTTTCTGTGGGGTCAGACAGAAGAAGAATGTGCGAATTCTGTGTGTCTGGCTTTGAACCTTTTGTGTAAGTTGGGGTTTTTGGTGCACCCCCAGAAGTCAACAATAGTGCCTTCACGAGTTATGAAGTTCCTAGGTTTCTTCATTGACTCTCATGAAATGATTGTTTTTCCTCCAGACGCAAAAAGGACGGCTACCCTGGAGAAAATTGATGTGTTCCTTAACAATCCGGAGAAAGCTTTCTCCATTCAACAAGTGTCTTCGATCACGGGCACTTTAGTTGATTTGTGCCGTGGAGTTGATTATGGTCTGGCTCACTATAAGAGTCTGGAAAAGGATAAGATCGCCGCCTTAGTGTATCACAAGGGTGATTTTTCTGCAAAGATGTTCTTGTCGCAAGCGGCCCATGAAGATTTGTTGTGGTGGAAAACAAACCTTCCTTGGAGAGCGAGAAAAATCAGAACTTTTGCTCCTACCCTCACTCTGTTCGCCGATGCTTGTGATGAAGGCTGGGGTGCTGTTCTTGGTGAAGATGTCGCTCAAGGTTACTTTGACGACTATGAGGAACAATACCACATTAACACCAAGGAGATGTTGGCTGTTAAGATGGGTATTCTTTCCCTTGCAAGGGATGTGTGCAATACTCACATCGTGGTTCGCTCTGACAACACTACAACAGTGGCGTATATCAATAAGTGTGGAGGAACTAAGTCCCCCAGTTGTAACGCAGTAGCCAAGGAAATCTGGCTGTGGGCGGAAGAAAGAGAGAATTGGATCTCTGCCTCACATATTCCAGGAGTTGAAAATACAGAAGCAGATCTTGCTAGTAGACATCTGTCTGATGATACAGAGTGGGCCCTCAATCAAGAGATTTTTGATCATATCTGTGCTGAATTTGGTTCACCTGATGTCGATCTGTTTGCTTCTAGACATAATTTCAAAGTAGAAATCTATGCTAGTTGGTTCCCAGATCCTTTTGCTTCGTTTGTGGATGCTTTCTCCATTCATTGGAACCAATTTTCACGTCCTTTTATTTTTCCTCCTTTTAGGCTGGTCGGAAGGTGCCTTCAGAGGATAGAAATGGAGGGTATCAGAGCGATTCTAGTCGCCCCCGATTGGCCCAGTCAACCATGGTATCCTCAGCTAAAACGAAGAAGCCGGCAGCTTCTCTTCATACGGAAAAACAAAGGAAATCAGGTTCCTCAAAAAGGAAAACGTCAAGATCTAAAGATCTCCATGTGCTCTCTACTCATCGCTCTATTCTGAAACAATTTGTTGACAACTTAGACCTGTCTCCTAGAGCTAAGAAACATTATTTGCGCAGCTGGTCTAAAAATACTAGAAAGTCTTATCGCACTTATCATCGCAAATGGAAACAGTATTGCTATGACATGGACATTCCTTACACCATTCCTTCGTTTCAACAGGGTGTAGAGTTTTTGTGTGATTTATTTGATGATGGATTGGGGTTTGGAGCCATTGCCTCCGCACGTTCAGCTTTGTCAGCTGTTATGCCTAAAGTTGGAAATACTACTTTTGGCGCTTGTACTGTCATTTCTAAGATCATCGGGGGTATGTTTACCCAAAGACCTCCAAAAACAAGGTATTCCGAGACGTGGGATCCGGATATTGCCTTGAACTATATTTCAACGTTATTTCCTTTGGCAGACTTGAATCTTCCTCAACTGACTCAAAGGACAGCTACCTTGATGATGCTAGTTACTTCGCAGAGAGTCCAAACTCTTCGTACTTTGAAATGTGAAGACATTGTTTTCTCTAACAAGGATAAAGTGACCATCATGCTCTCTGAGGTGATCAAAACTTCGTCTGTGGGTAGATCTCTAGGTTCTATTGTAATAGAATCATTTCCAGACAACGAAAGTGTGTGTGCCCTTACTTGTCTTCGACACTACTTATATAGGACCAGAGACCTTCGTCCTAAAGATGCTTATGGAAACATAACCGGACCTTTGTTTATCAGCCACTCTGCCCCGTTTAAACCAGTACAGAATTGCACTGTTGCAAAGTATGTACGTTGCTTGTTGGCAGCGAGTGGTGTGGACACCAACGTTTTCAGGCCCCACAGTGTTCGTGGGGCCACTACTTCTAAGCTAGCTTCTATGAACGTTCCGGTGGAGCAAATTATGGCTAAAGCCATGTGGAAAGATGAGAACACCTTTCGGAGGTTCTATCAAAAACCGATTAATGTTACGACTCCTACGTCTACACATCTGTTATCTTCATTTGCAAATAAGAAGAAAACCCCAAAGGCTAAGTCTCGCAAGAAGACTGTTTAGTTTGCCTACTTGGGTTATATATACATAAGTTAACTGTTCAAAATCCAAACATGTTTGGCTGTTTGGTGTGTTACTTCAGTTACATTTCTTCAGTATTAAGAGGACTCGGCTTGCTGCCAAACTTTGATGGCTATCCCGGAGGAATTGTTGGTTAAAACTCTCATGGGCTGCCACCTGACGGTGGCTGCAGACAAGAATTGTCTGGATGTACAAGACTTACTTGTTCGTTGATGTACATCCTTGATTCTTGCTCTGCAGTCAGCCGTCGGTGGTGAGGACATGCCCTCCACACCCGCTCCAAAGTTGGTCCTACCACCGGGTTGTCGTCTGACTGTTATTCCAGACATGTTTTGAGAGTCTCAAGAACATGCACTTTATTACAATTCCTCTGTTGCAAGCTCCGCTCCCGGTTAAACCCTGCCTTAGCCTCGTTCCCCTTCTCATGTCCTCACCACCGACGGCTGACTGCAGAGCAAGAATCAAGGATGTACATCAACGAACAAGTAAGTCTTGTACATCCAGACAATTATTAACTATCTGCTGATCACCTTCCCCGTGACCTTGATGGTTCAATTGTTCTCGTTGCTGACCATCTACCGCCGATGGTTGTCCCCCGCCAGCTGCTTGCACTGGAGGTGCCGGTGCTTGCAACCCCTGTGCTGGTTCAACCTCAGCTCCCGCAGGCGCAATTATTGCCTCATCTGCCATATCTCCCAGCTCCAGAGACTCCGTTGACTCTTCAAAATTCAAGCTTTTCTGTAGATAATAGTCAATGGTATTTGAATCACTTGAATGCTCTGAGGGCTCTGGTGCTAAACATAACCTGGCCAAGTCCTCCAGGGGATACAGATGTTTTGGTTGTTGCACATGTTTCTTTTTCTCTGCAGTTACCAACCGTTCTGGGGGAATTGGCGCAACCTGGGCCTCATATCGCCTTGATCTTAACTATTTGTGAATTATTTCCCAGGCTTTTCCAGCCATTTCCCCTGTCTCCTCATTGTCGTTTTCATTTCACTTTACCTAACCATAGCAGTGGTATCTATCCAGTGTCAGAGCGGTATCCTGCTCCTCCCTTTCTGATCCACTGCTCCAGCCTCTCTACTCCCGGGCTGGATCTCTTAACTCATGGCGCTGCTTGTAGCCACCTATAAATAGGTGACTGCAGCATGGCTCTCCCGGCCAGCCATGTATACAATATTAAAGGAGTTTCTTAATAAATTGTTTTTTTCCTTTCTCACTCACTCAGTTTGTCGATCACTACCTAGAATCTTAATCCATTGTTCTCCACCATTGATAGATCGTTCTGTAGAAGTATTATATATCTCTTTAAAGGACAACACTTAACAACGATGTTCACTTCCTGAGTGCCCAACCAATAGTGTCTTTATGTATATCTTGGATTCCTGAACTTCATACATTTCCTCGTGCTCCGCCCTGTGGGGCTCAATGGTACTACTCACTAGTCATGCCGACATCTCACTAGGTAGGGATGAGAGGGCTTCAGTAGCAGGTATTTTGTCCCCAATAGGTAAGGATATCAATGTGTAATAGTAAATATCCAACATATCCTACGCTTTTCTTTTTGGAATAGCCTTTTCCTTTTCTAAAACATTCCAACACATAATCAACATGACATATGGATATGTTAATTTACTCCACGTTGGTGTATGGGCGAAATACACACGTGAAGGATGGGAGTAGTACCAAGTGTTCCCATTGGTTTCTCAGTCACATGATCATATTGTTGTCATCGACCAATCAGATCACAGCTTTCTCCTGGGTTTTGGGCGGCTGGTCCAAACATAAGTCAAGTCAAGATCGATGGCTGTATTTGTTTTTGTAAGTAAAATGCCTTTGTTATTCTTTAATATCCTTGAACATAGCAACGTGGGAGTAAATATAGTACCTTAATTTGAATGTGGCACTCCGGACACTGAGGAGATCTTAGATTTGGGATATTCTTCCTGTCACATCCAACAGAGATGGAAAGAGAAGGCATAGAGAGGGAGGGAGGCAGGGAGTGCGAGAGAGAGGGGTGTGTATGGTGGTTGAGGGTTGCATGGATAGGGTAAAAAGGCATAGACCAAGGGGGAGAGAGGCTTCCCATGTACAAATAAACAATATTTCTGAAAAATATACATTGTTTAATTACATATAAAGCATACAGAATAAATCAGATAAATCACTGTTTGGTCTTCATCCCCTGGAATATCACATTTGTTGCAACCATGCAAGACACTAAGCCATTGGCTTTGTGTGTTGTGAAGTAGCAACTTGTGCAATATTCCCACTTCTCCCTCACTATTGACCCATTGTTATGTACAGTGAGCCCAATGTTAACCTTGTTTCAGAATATGAAAGGATAATCAGTATGCAGATATACAGTTGGCATATCTATTCCATATGCTGTGATGGCTCTATGAGTACAAGATACTCTGCAAGTGTTAGGAAAGACAACCCCTTGCAGTAGTTCAAGGGGGTATACCGGTAGCTACTGCATCATCAGAGTCTAGCACAGGCCCACTATGTTACTCCATAACTTGAAGGTACAAGACCACAACTGGTCTTGTCCCCTACAAGACCAGTTGTGGTCTTGTACCCTCATGTAGGGTGGTCCTAGAGGGTGCAAACCATACATTACATATGCATGTAAGGGGTTCATTGCTAGTAAATTTGACATTAGTCATGGCTGTGCATTTTGTTTGTATGATTTATACAATTTTTGCCTATACTCAATAAAGAAACATGGTATAGATATCTGACATCCGTTCAATCAAAATTATTGGACAAGAATTGTGCAGGGGCTCCAGACATTAGAGCCCAATGACAATAGGGCCCAGAAACCACAGACATTAGGGCCCTAAGTCCATATGTTAGGGCCCACCCACCTTCAGATGTAAGGCCCCATGGCTGATTCTTGGGCGAGCCCTAAGATTTGAAAGTGGGTGGGCCCTAACAACTGATGGAGGTTGGGCCTGATACTAGACCTACATATTTACAAGTAAATATTTCAGACGATATGGCCCACGCTTCCTCAGACACTAGGGCCCAGCTGAGATGGGCTGGAACATCTAATAGAATACTTATTTGTTAGTTTCATTCACCTTATTGTGGGTGGGCCCTAGCATCTGAATGTGGGTGGGCCCTAACGTCTGAGGATGGGTGGGCCCTAACATCTGAAATAATTACCGAAAACATGCGAAAGTGGGCCCTAGCGTCCAAGGTTTGGGCCCTAACATCTGATGGTGGGTGGGCCCTAACCTCTGAAAACAAGGGAAAGTGGGCCCTATTGTTGTTGGGCCCTACCATTTTTGGGCCCTAATGTCCGTACACCTTGTGCATTACTTACAATCAGGGTTTTATGGCAACAAATTAAATATCATGTTTATTTATTTTCAGAATGGGATTATAGTTTTTTATTTTGACTATTTTCACCCTAATTCGCCCTATTCATGCAAATTAGATAAATTCTGATTGGTTGAAAGGGAATCGGATTGACATAAGGGATGATGCTCTTTAAAATTGCAATGGTAACCATGGGAATATCTCGTTGCTAAGCAACCAAGGCAGATAGAATATTTTCAATTACATCATTGGATTCCTTGGGGCTGATTTAGTGGGGGTAGGGGTTGTCAAATCAAATATATCTATAAAACCTTTGGAAATATGGGCTGATTTCCTGTCAGCCAATCAGATTTCACCTTATTTGCAATAATAAGTGAAAATAGAAAATGGCAGCCTGCCTCATTTTTTTCAGCATCCTTGAGAACACCCATAAGAATTAAGAAATTTAAATAAATGTTGATATCAAAAAAGGTTGCCAGACAGTTCTGGACTATCATAAGCTTTGGAGTCAATAAAATACCCAATAAGGCCAAAATCCTACTCTACATTTTCTCAGATGTAATGTCAATTTTTCAAGCAGGCCTCTGAAAATTGGCTGTTGGGTTCAGAATTACACTGGCTTTCATATGTACATTATATTGTGAATGAATTTGAGTAAAATCCTTTCAATGGGGGAGACTTTGATAAGTCATATTCCCTCAAAGGTTTCATTTTTAATGGTTTGATGACCTTCAATGACCTTGACCTTGGGTCAGAGGTCAAATAACTGTTTCAAAAGTAAGGGTCCATCATAGGTGGTATGTGTGCAAAAAATGAAAATTTTATTTTCAATAAATCAAAATATATGGACCAAAAGGCAAAATATTTTGGATGCTTCATTTTTTGGTGACCTTGACCTTTGACCTTTGATTTTGGCATGTTCCGCCATCTTGATTTTTGTAGACTTTTAGTATGTGACCAATGGGGATGTATAGTACTCAAAACTGTTGAAAAACCTTCTATTGCAATTTGTTCTAGGTTAGGCCATTTTTTACCCTAGATCTACTGGACTAAATGTTAAATGTGGAAATGTCTTAGTTGCTACCGCATTGTGGATAGAACGCACCGCAATATAAAGGCACACAAGTGTGGGGAGTGGTTATGTAACTTGTGTCAAAATTATGTTGTGGGTAACCATTTGTGCTACCAAAGAGCACAACCTTTAGAAGACACAACTAAATTCAAGTACTTGTTTTTTTTATTTTGAATGTTCCCAAAATGAACTGTATCATTGTAATAGTGGCTACCTTTCAAGTAGGGTGAGATGTTTAGATTAGAGAAACTGAAGAAAAGTGTTCAAAGTGTAGGCTATGTCAAAATTGTATGAATAGCATGTGCGGCCTACCTCAGCACACACCAAACTTTGCTGTGTCTCAAAAGGTTTGTGAAAGGTGTCAGGACTTTGATACTGATTCTGCATGTTCATATTGCGGGGACAGGTGTTCATTTGTAATAAATGGACGGAAAGTCAAAGGAATTTACTGTACCTTTATGTGAGGGGTGTGGTAAAAGGGAAAATGTTTTTAAGGGTATAAACACCTGTGATTTATTTTTTAATTATTTGTTTCACAGAAACAACTCTGGGTTTGTAGTAATGGCACACAACATGAAATCATACGATGGATACTTTCTTTTGGAATATTTGGTTAAACACGGAATTAAACCGAAAGAAATTACTTATTCAGGATCCAAAATTATGTCTATGACGGTAGGAAATGGTTTGAACATTAGAGTGATTGACTCGTTAAACTTTTTACCCATGCGTCTTGCTTCTCTTCCCAAGTCATTTGGTTTGTCTGAATTAAAAAAAGGTTGGTTTCCACACTATTTTAACACAAATGACAATCAAACATACAAGGGCGCGTATCCAAATTTAAATTACTACGGTGTAGACTACATGTCCATTAGTGAAAGAAAAGAGTTTTTAGAATGGTATGAAAATATTAAGCACACACAGTTTGACTTTCAAAAGGAAATGTATGAGTATTGTGTGTCAGATGTGGCTATACTTAGAGAAGCTTGTCTTAAGTTTAGAAATCTTCTTTTAACAGTTACTCGGGAACCAGGCGCTAATCAGGGTGGTGTAGACCCTTTTGATTGTATGACAATAGCTAGTGTATGCATGAAAGTTTACCAGTCATTGTATTTAGAGGAGACACATCAAGTATATTTAGAACACAAACAAACCAGTGAAAAACGTGTAATTACAGGTTATTTCAAAAATGGTAAATGGTTATATTTGTGGAATGGGGAAAAAGTTGAGTATTTAGTTATATCCGATGAATGGGATATAAAATATACAAGGTTTCTTTCATCTCCCATAGGGTATGTACCGCGTCAAGCATATTTCACAGACACGTATTCTAAGGTGTCAATAGCTTGATCCTGGACCTGGATCCTGGACCTCCCGACTGAGTTCATTCTCCAACTTCTCTGCAAATCCATCTGTGGTGTTCAGTATATTTTCGTGGGCAGAACTCTTCATCTTGAAGTTATCTAAAAATAGCCCAAACAGAACTTCATCAGCATATTTCAGTGCCTGGATACCTCTACTAAAGTCCTTCCCTGCAAGGATTTGGGAAACGGTTCCTCGTGCATAGGTTCCAGCATCAGTTAATAGATTTGTCAATCCTGCACTTGCATATAGATAGCCTATTTCACCTAAAACAGCAAAAAGCAAGTGCATGCCCCCATCAAATGGTATGACTCCTCTCAAGTCATCTGGCTGTGCCCAAGTGATCTCCAGTGCTTTGGTTAACAGGGCCATACCAAAGACGACTGAGATGTGGTCATGTCCAAGTACTCATGAGGTGGTGCCATGAGGATTGGGTTGTATGTTATTGTAGAGAGTGGCATGTTGTCTCGTGCTATCTGGATGTGGAATGGTGCCTGTGGTGGAAAATTACTCTGATCATCCTGACTTCGGCAGATTATATAGACCTTTTTGTCACACTTTGTTTCTGTACTTGTATAACTCAGTGGCGAATAAACAATTTTCTAATCTAATCTAATATATCATTTCCAGGTCTTCAGATCTTCGAACACTCTCATTTCTGGATCGTCTGACTTCGGCTAGTGTTGGTGAGGGTTGGATAGAGGGCTCTGGTCGTGTTCTTGATTTACTATAGTGTAAGACACTGGAAAGATTGTGGCCTTGAAGATTTTCCATGTCAAAAGTTCTATTCAGGCTTCTTTTCAGACGGTCCTGTGCTGACAGCTCGCCATCTGACCTGGTCACGAAGATACTAGTCTTGGTATGGGTTGTTCGCTTTCCATCTGGTGTTCGTTCATTGTGATCCCAGTTGTAGCCCACAGCTAGAATAAGTTTCCCTCCCTCTGATTTTTGTTTTAGTTCTTGGGGAAGTACTGCACCTGAGGATAGTACTTCCCCATCCAGTTTGACCGGGTGTTTAAGGATTCGCTCTTGTAGTATCCCTATAGCCCGGTGGACAATTTGTTCTTCTGTGATGGAGCCACTGTCTTCTGGCGGAACATAGTTGTCATCTATCCTTTCTTCTTTCAAAGCGTTTGACAGTAGATAGGTATACTTGAGAGCATCCTCCATTGAGACACTGCCATGGTTTAGTAGTTCAGTTTTGCCACTACGACATACAAATTTCAAGTCAGGCCACAAGTGAGATATCTTGTTTTTTATGGTGTGACTGTCAGTTCCCTGTAGGTCAAGCTGCTATTTCAACAAGACACTTTCTGATGTAGGCCATATCATAGATTTCTTCAGTCCCTTTTCTTTCCTATGCAGGTACTTTATGATGCAATTTTTCTTTCGATGGTACCTGGCTCCAACAGCCACCAGATCTTTGTCTGGAATCCCACTTAATCGGACAAACATTTCATCATCTCCAATTTCTGTTGCACATTGAAGTATTTTGTCGTAAATGCCACTGGTTGAACCAGCTTCCATCAACAACCAACCTCTTTGTGATGAATACCTGTGGGCCTCAGGACAGGCATGCCCACATATCCAACAGTTCTTCATCCAATCAAAACTGGAAGTTCCATGCCTACTGGATGTTTGGGTTATTTTTTCACCATCCCCTCCTCCTGAATGCCAAAGCAATGCTTCAACAAATCTGGGAAGTAATGCCATTGGTCGACGGTGGTAGTCACTGACATAACTCGACCTGCACTGGCTATGGTATTTGACCTCCCCTGTCCTGATCCTATCAGCATTCCTGGTTATTTCTCACTCAAGGCGTCATGCCTCAATTCACACAAATGAAGTAGGTGCCCTAGGCTGCCTTCCTCGATGTTGCCAACCAGTGGCCTATTATCTGTGGCTTCCTTTTTGCAAAAAATGCAATGCACAGGTGAGGGCTTCAGTTTCTTCCTGCTCGGTTCGACTAGGAAATCAGGGTCCTATGGAAGGAAATATTTTACATTATGTTTTCTTTATGCAGGTTTCATACACTAGAAAAAGAATACTTGTAATGGCTATAATTTTTACATTTCACATGGTTCCTCAAAGAATAATGACATATCAATCATAAAAATAAATTAATATGTGTAAAGATTTGTTGTGCTCTAGCTAAAATAATTATTGTGTGATCAATGCGTTCTTACCCTAATGAAAGTAGTAGGTTAGATGCAAGTATACTTAGGCCTCAGGATGTCTGTGTTCGGTGTGGGTGGCCAATTTTCAAAACCTGAGATAAAATTAATAAAATGTTAAATACATGAGAATGATGGGTACCAACTATCTTGAAATAGGCAATACAATACTCTATTTTTAAATTTGCTTAATTGATATTCATGGTATTGTTTTTTTGCATCATGAATGTATCTGCCATTTTTTGCCTATTTTTCTCAATATATTTGATAATTTAAAAGAAAGGCCTTAGATGTGTGGTTTTCCTGCTAACAATGAATTAACAACATACCCTTTATAACACTGATATTTATGTCGGATACTCCTCAAAATGTATTTGGGTCCAAAGAGATGACTATTGCATTAAGCTAGTACAAGGATATTGCATTTGTTGAACACAGGCTTTAAAAAGTATATCAGAAAGGACCTGTATAGTTTAAGAAAATTGTAATTGCTCCCTATCCATGCCTTCTCTACAAAAAAAACTAAAAAAGACCAAATTCATATTTAGCTAGAAAAATGGCGAAAATCCTCGAAAAGTTTTAAAAACACTTAAAATCAATTTTTCCATAGATTTCATATTTCCTATATTTATTGCTCTAAGAACGACGAAAAACATTCTATTTAGAACGTTTTTTGGAAGGTCTTTTAAGATATTTCAACATGAATTCTGATAACTGGTTGCCATGGAAACTCCAACATACAGATATTCCTAAAAATTAACAATCTAAGTTTGGGGAAGACGTGATTGATTTATACACAGAAAAAAGTGTTATAAATACTTTTTCCATCGAGAGATATGAGCACAAATGTAAGTCGGCCTCTTGCAACCAGTTACACTAGTTGCAGTTTGAGGCATAAGTATGTGTATATTAGTTTTATTGTATAATTTGCATTTTCTTACTGTTGGACAGTCCCAAGTTTGAGAATTCATAACTTTTCTTATAATAGGAGTATCAAAATGATTTTTTCAGCATATATTCAGAAATTACCTGAATATTAAGCACTTTTCCCAGACAGATGATGTGCTTTTAAACATGACTTGACAGTTAGAGCAGCAGGTTTCGATGACACTTTCCTTTTTTCCATTTTTGTTGTTTCAAGTTGACAAATGCCCATTTATATCACAAAATCGAAAGGTATATTTGTTTCTACTAATTAAGCTGTTTTGATTTCTGCTATTTCTAGTCAACCCCCATTTTAATATTTAATCTTTGTATGTTTATGTAGGATTGATAACTCAGAGATATTCCCATACCTTTGGTAGTCACATTTAGCTAAGGTTCTCCTATTCCTGGGTTTGTTTTATTTGAAATGATATATATATGATATTTTATTTGAAATGATATGAGATGTCGAATATACCTAAATCATCAGTGAACAGGATTAGAGCCTTATGGTCGACATCGTGTGAAAGGCGTTTTGCGAAAACCGGACGATTTTTGGCGAAAAAAGTGATAAAATCTGTCTCTCCATCTTCGCTACAACACTCTAGAATTCATCTTCTGAAGGGTGTGTACGACCTGTCACATTAGAATATGTATTAAGTATACATCAATACATTCTTGGTATACCATCATAGATCTGTCATAGATAATGTTGTGATTCCATTTCATGTCAGTTCTATTTGAGTTCTTCCCATGTGATAACAATATTAACTATTTAGATTTGATTTACCATACAACGATCTGAACATAATTGTCAATTAAGCTGGGCTTACATAGAAGAACTCACAAAACTCGGATGAAATCTTAAACAAATCTTTCAAAATTATTAAGGCCCAATTCGGATCAGAATTCTGGGCCAAGGTATGTACTCACAAATTGATATTACCTCTGCCTGTGAATTATGTTATTTCATAACATGTATATCTAATTACTTACCTGGTGCTGTTTCACTTTGCATCAGTATGAGAGCAAGGTCGATCAGCTCTCCCTGACCCTCTGCAGTCATGTTGCCTTTTTTTACATTGTGCTTGAAGGACTTTATTTTTCGAAAGACAGGAGTTCCTTTCTCGCTTCACTGGGGAAACTTTATTTACAGCAGCTATTAAATAAACAAATACATTTTGTTAAGATTCATTTATTTTTTGGTATAAAGCAATTTCATTTGCAAATAATTTCATTAAGTTGATATTTTCATGTTATTCAAGAAAATGCAATGTTATTTAAACGGTTAGAAGAAATATAGAAAGTATAATTTCAATATGATCTTATTGATCTACAAGCTAGAGAGGGGAAAAATTATCATTTTCAAATTAGAAAGATGACTTCAGTTATCTTACCCAGTATTTGCAAAGCCAAAAACCGATCAAAATGTACTTATAATTTCCAATGTTTTAATTATATCTAGACCATAGGCCTGTAACAGCTATAATGGGATCTAAGGCAGCATCTCCGACAAATGTTTTCACTAGACTACCTGGTAATGTGTAAAGAATTGCCTTCTGTAGGGTGGGATCTGACCCAATTAGCCCACTGATGATGGCCAGACTATGCACGCCACACAATGTCTGACTGGGAGGGGGAGGATGAGCTAGCCAGAGATGACCTCTCCACCTGGCCCATCTAAGTAATATATTCGCTGCTCTGGGTTAATCAAGTGGGAGGGGGAGGGGTAAGAGGGAAGGGCAGGCATAAGCCTTTGGGATATAAGGGTAAGGGGAGTGGGGGAGCTGAGGAGGATCCAAACATACACATGCACAGCGCATGACCTTGGCATGATTTGGGGGCAGAGGTCAGTCCATGTGGAGGAGAAGGATTCTCTCTTACCCAATAAGAAAGGGGTTAGGGCAGCAGAATATTTCTTGGAACCCTGTATATGAATTAATTAAGTGTTTTCCTGAGAATTAATGAAGCTGGAGGGGAAGCCTTCAGACACTCCTTGCCTGGGCCGAACCTGACAAACTTCACTGATCTCGGACTTCTTCTCTACCAACTCGAAACAAGACCAAATTTTTTGGCAAATACTCTTAGATTCTTACACTATATATGCAAAACCTGCATAAAAAGAGTTGTTGATCTGTCGAATGCGTTCTGGCGCTTGTCATACCATTTTTACTATTATCACAGCTAATTCTGGGAGTGTATGTTACTAAAACGGGTTGAGGTGAAAATCAGCTATTTAATCTGACCTTGATTTATCTAAGTTTGCAACGGTCACACCCTTTAATAATACTGGGATAAATAAAGAAACATACGGGTCCCACGTGATGGCTCTTTGGGGAGCAGGGCATAGAAGCCCTCTGCACTGTCCAAGGCATCATAGATGGAAAGGGGAGAATGATTGAGAGAATCATTGACCGCAAGTCATTGTGCCTCTTCAACAGGAAGGAAGCAACCTACCATCATCCTGCTTCTGGAACATTCTCCTCCATTGACCTCTCTTTGAGTGACGCTTCAGTATTTGCTGATTTTGACTGGAAAGTACATCATGACCTTTGTGGTAGTGACCACTTTCCAATCATTATCCAGACTGAACGGAAAAACAAAGACACCGAGCGTCCACCTAGGTGGAACATAGCAAAGGCTGACTGGGAGGAGTACCAAAAGAAATGCAAACAATCATTTCGTTCATGGCCACTGATAAAGGAAAGGGAAGAACATCCTGCCGAGTACTTTGCCAATAACCTTAGGGAAATCAGTGCCATGTGCATTGGGAAAACCTCCATCACACAAAAGAGACAAAAATGCCCCTGGTTCAATGAGCGATGCCAGGAGGCCAGGAGGGAAAGAAGAAAGGCCCTCCGTAAATTCAGGAAGACCATCACACCTGAAAATATGCACAGTTACCTCAACACTAGAGCCATCACAAAGCAGACTTTTAAGCAGGAGAGGAGAGAATCATTCCACACCTATGTGGGTTCACTCTCCAAATCCACTCCTATGCGAAAAGTATTCCAACAGATTCGGAAGCTTAACGGGGACCCTCCACCTACAGTACGTCATCTTCAGGATGGACCTGTAAAGACCCCTAAGGAAATTGCAGACACCATGGCTGAGCAATTCAGGAAGGTGTCATCTAGTGACAACTGCTCAGACCAGTTCCTGAGTCATAAAACTAAATGTGAGAGACAGAAGCTCAACTTTGAATCCCGTAATGAGGAAAGCTACAACAAGCCTTTCACCAAGGATGAGTTGCAGCATGCGCTCTCACAGGCAAAAGACTCCTGCCCTGGACCAGATGACATCCATTACCAGATGTTGAAACACTTACCAGAGGAAACCATGCACCTTCTTCTGGAGGTGTACAATGACATCTGGGTCACCGGAAATTATCCACCATCGTGGTCAGAGGCAATAGTTGTGCCAATTCCTAAACCAGGAAAAAACCCAACGTTGGCCTCTAGCTACCGTCCAATAGCCATGACCAGTTGTATGGCCAAAACAATGGAAAGATTGGTGAACAACAGGCTAGTCTACTTTCTTGAATCGAAAGGGCACCTTTCAGTTCACCAATCCGGATTTCGTCGAGGACGCAGCACAACAGATCACCTAGTGAGCCTGGAGAGCTGGATCCGAGATGGGTTTGCTAACAAAGAACATGTGGTCAGTGTCTTCTTTGACCTGGAGAAGGCATATGATACCACCTGGAGGTATGGGATCATGAGAGACATTCACAAGCTGGGTTTGAGAGGAAGACTGACTGGATTTATTGGAAACTTCCTGACGGATAGATCTTTCCAAGTCCGCCTAGGGTCAGTCCTCTCCGAAAGTGAAGAGCAGGAAATGGGTGTACCCCAAGGCTGTATCCTCTCAGTGACCCTCTTCAGTGTTAAGATCAACAGCATCACTAAACAACTTCAACCTAGTGTTGAATGCTGCTTGTATGTGGATGATTTTGTCATCTGCTACAAGGGCACCCACATGCGAACAATTGAACGCATACTACAGCAGACTCTGACAAGACTAGCTGAGTGGAGCACCAACAATGGCTTCAAATTCTCAGCAGAGAAAACTTGTGTTGTGCATTTCTGCCGAAGGCGAGGGTGCAAAGAGGAGCCAACACTATATCTCCAAGGAAAAAATCTGGTAGTCCAGGAGGAGGTAAAATTCCTTGGCGTGGTATTTGACAGGATTCTTTCCTTCAAACCACACATTGAATACCTCCGGAGGAAATGCCAGAAGGCAATGAACCTGCTGAAGGTCCTCAGTCACCCCAACTGGGGTTGTAACAAAGAGACCTTGCTGACATTGTACAAAATGTATATCCAATCAAGGTTAGACTATGGATCTATGGTGTATGCCTCTGCTCCAAGGTCTTACCTGGACAGACTTAAGCCCATTCAGAACCAGGGACTGAGACTTTGTCTTGGAGCCTTACGTACAACTCCTGCACCAAGCCTTCATATTGAAGCTGGTATACCACCTCTGGAGTTTCGCCGGGAAAAGCTCACACTGCAATACACTATACGTGTCAGAGCTAACCCCAAAAATCCAGCCCACAAACTCATATTTGACAACAAGAACACTGTGTATCGGGAGAAGCCAAATGCCATCAAGCCAATGGCAGTGACAGCAAGGTCTTTATTCCGAGAAGCTGGTGTACCAATGAAAAGAGTAATGACTGAAAAACCACCAGAGACTCCACCATGGGAACAAAAATTACCCCTGGTTATCCTGGACCTTGACACAAACAAGAAAACTGAGACTCCTGTGCATGTATTTGAAAAACAATACAGTGAAATCAGGACACAGTTTGAAAGCCATACAGCCATTTTCACCGATGGTTCCAAAGATGCTAGTCGTGTTGGATTTGCCGTGCATACACCATTTGGGAACTTGAAGAAGGCTCTCCACAAGGAAAGCAGCATCTACACTGCTGAAGGAAAAGCACTGCTTAAGGCACTTGAATGGGTACAGGTCTCACGGATGAAGAAATTCATCATATTCTCAGACTCGCACCCATGTCTAGAAGCTGTGACCAACCTTTATCCTAAGAACCCAATCATACAAGCAATTCAAGAGACATACACTGAAAACAAAAGACTAGACAAAGAAGTGGTGTTGTGCTGGGTGCCAAGCCACATTGGAATAGAAGGAAATGAGGCAGCAGACATTGCAGCCAAAAATGCATTGAGGCGCCCTGTTGGGGCTGACCAAATGCCATACACAGACATTGTACCTGTGGCGCAGGCACATGTCAAACGTAGCTGGCAGCGCACATGGAATGGTGTTAACAGTAACAAGCTGCGAGCAATCACACCATCAATCACACCAAAATTCAAAGATGATAACCTGACAAGACCCGAACAGGTGATACTGACCCGTCTTCGTACCGGTCACACCAAACTGACTCACAGTCACCTTCTAAAAGGTGAAGTGGCTCCTGTATGTCAGACATGCAACACTCAACTGAGTGTAGAGCATCTCTTAATACATTGTCAGGCAACCAAGAGAAACAGAATAAAATTTCTGCAAAATCGCAGGACACTGCAGAGTATTTTCCGGGAATCTGGGAACAAAAATATTCTTGATTTCCTACGGGAAACCAAATTGTACGACAAAATTTAGGTAACCTAAATGAAGCCTGACTTCGTCAGGCCAAACCCTGTTTCATGAAATAGGGAATTTCACAGAATAAAATAATAAAACCACAGTATATCTGCTAACTTTTAATTACTATTAGCGGAGGTGAAACTAACCAAACCAAACCAAACCAAGGCATCGAAGGTGCCTCTAGTTGACTCACACGGACATGGCTTCAAGACGATCTTTTTCTGCTTGCCATAAATAGCTATGTCCATGTGAAACAGCAACGCCAGCAGCACGATGTCCCGATGGCGTAAATCTGTAAAAGATATGTTAATATGTTATTGTTAAGAATTTTCTTACTAAGAAAGGGTTCTTTATTTTTATTTGTTCATTAAGCCATCTCATGTAATCATGATGGATATATTTTTGTTTCTCTTTGTACTGACAGATATCAGGCGATGTGTGTAAAATAAATGTGCACAGGAAGAATGAGCAAATACAAGCATTACAAAGCAACATTCACCTAGGCAAATTGTGTTGTCTCAACATGGGAGGAAAATGGTAAATGTTGGAGACAGACCTTTCTTTGCAAAGTCTAGGGCCTTCATTTCCTCCCAGAAATTGTCTCGGCCTTCCCTGGAGCCCTATATAAAAAGAGTTGTACAGTAATTATATAATTGATATAATACATATGGTATGTATTACTATCATTTAAAGGATCGCATCATCATGTTATTATAACATATGACGTATTGTAATGCTCTACATTCATTCAAACAAGCTCTGTATGATCTACAACTCAGCTGATGAAATGTAGTCGCAATGTGTTCTGTTTAAAAATTAAGTAACCAATAAATGTATCTACCTTTAAAAGAATCAAATGATAAAATTTAGCATTTCAACTGACTAAGTTGAATAAGAAAAAATAATTGCAACAACCATTTCTTTAAGAAATAACCTTAAGGTGGTCAATATGTACTGCCGCATATGCCAAACCCAGTATATTCAGCACTTCTATGCTGTTACTTAGAAGCTGTGAAGCAGAGAAAGAAATTATCCCTGAGGAATAGTTTCATGTAAGAAAAACCTCAAGTCTTTCTAATTCAGGTATAGTGATAAATGCAGCATAGTAAAAAAGTACATTATCATAATAGGATTTGTCATAAGAAAGCACATAAATACAGCAATATCCATACTTCTGCTAGTGACAGAGTCCTGCCTTCCTGTCCATAGAGAGCAAATCCCCTCGGACAATTTTGCACTCTGTAAATAAAATTGAGTGTACAAATGATTGTAGGTACAATATGTCAGTATTCCGCCAGCAGACCCTATTAAACTACTAACATTACTCTGTTGGGCAGTTATAACACAACAAGTAATCTCGATGCAATTTTATAAAGCACTTCTCTGAAAGTCACTCACCTGGTCACCTCATGGCTTATGTCAGGTGACAATAGCCCCAACTTAACGAAAGCCTCATCTTGGAGAGCCATCAGTCAAAAAAACTGGGCATCAGCCCAAGCCGCATTACTAAGGGCTTGGAATGGCTCGGTGTGCTTAACTGACTAAAACATTAGACGATAATCCATACACAGACATTGTACCTGTGGCGCAGGCACATGTCAAACGTAGCTGGCAGCGCACATGGAATGGTGTTAACAGTAACAAGCTGCGAGCAATCACACCATCAATCACACCAAAATTCAAAGATGATAACCTGACAAGACCCGAACAGGTGATACTGACCCGTCTTCGTACCGGTCACACCAAACTGACTCACAGTCACCTTCTAAAAGGTGAAGTGGCTCCTGTATGTCAGACATGCAACACTCAACTGAGTGTAGAGCATCTCTTAATACATTGTCAGGCAACCAAGAGAAACAGAATAAAATTCCTGCAAAATCGCAGGACACTGCAGAGTATTTTCCGGGAATCTGGGAACAAATCAGTGACTCCACGGAACAATGAGCAAGTGTATGGCTAAATCATATCAAACGCACTTAGTGTAATTAGGATAATATTTATTTGGTCTCCTTACCACGCTGCTCTCCTCCACGCTGCTCTCCTCTTTGTTGCATCGCAGCAACTAAGTCTATAATTTTTTCCTGATTTTCCGTCAGCTTGACTATGGCGTCCACCACTAACAAAGTCAAAGGAATACTTCATTATGTACAGTGACTGCAGCCTTCTCTTGTACAGACAATCAATGTAAAAGTGAACCAAAAATGTCAGAATTAAGGTACAAGTTCAATGTTGAGGGAAAACTTACACCGGGCAAAGCTAATTCCTTTGCTTAGATCCTCCCCAAGATCAACATCAACGTCCCCAGACTTCTCGACGTCAGCATAATCCTCAACGTTGGACTCCCCGGCGGACTCCTCTTCTACATGGCCGTCCCCCCATGGTTCGGTTATATCTGCATTAATAGGGATTGAGTTTCATACGCGAAATTGTAATGTCAAATGTCGAACAAACATAGCCAGTTCACATCATAGCCCGTTGATCACCAAACAAATATAAAATTATAGTATACAATGCTGCCTCTAGGTAGGTAGGTAGGTCACTTTAATATACCAGTTTCCATAGTCTAAGCTACTTCTCAATGTTATATTCCACTTGATCAACCAAGTTAGAAGCGTAACCTTTATACATTCATACGCATAGTTTTCTAAGAAAAATTAATGTAAGTGATTAGTCACAATATATCGGTCGTTGGACTGATGGCACTAGTTGAAGCCTTGACGGTAACTAAGTAAAAATACCAAACATTTATATCAGACAGGAGATAACGTTACATCTTTTATTATTGTTGATATATCCACATTAATTAATTGTATGATAGCCATTTCAAAGCAGAACCAGAAGTCGGATAAACACTTCAATCAAAGCTAAATATCTTACATTCTTCCGATCGATGTTTAGGGGTCGCTTTAGGGGTCGTCCTGAACGCTGCTGCCACTAAGACAAAATTATTGAAATTATAATAAATTAGCAGTCATGCCTTGAGTTTAATAATTGATTTGTGTAACCATTGATTGAATTTCATTGCACATGCATTTTGATTGTTAAATTTCAAATGGTTTGTTACCTGTTGCCACATCAGGGATGCGTCTGGGGAGTGGTGCCAACTCTGTACAAATATTAATAACAAATGGTTAGCAGCCTGTTAGGTTCGGTGATCCCATAATATAGTAGGAAATTACAGTGTGTGTAACATAAGTCACTTGCTTCATGTGACAGAACGAAATAATAGACTTAGTGTGCTCACTAGATTCAACACCAGAGGGTAGGACGGGGTGTTAGTAATATCTAAAATAGTTAAGGGAGGTGGTAGGGTAGGGATGGACCAACACTAAGGGAAGATAAGCTTTGGACATTGGATATATAGTGTCTTCCTTGACTTGTCTAATACTACTCTATATACCTACATTAATACTATAAGCATGCTAGACTCGAACGTGTTCCCACATACAAAGGGAAATATTGTTATTTATTGCCATTCCTCTCTACTCTAGACCTGAATGACAATATCTAACTCCTAACTCAAGTAGGCTGCACTTATTCCGGTTCCACATACTTAGGGGTTTTTCTTTCTTTTCTTTCACTGCGACCTGGGCTAACTCCTGTTAGTCAAATATTACAATTAATTCATGAACACAAAACACATGAAATCAAATGTTATATAAATATGTGCAATACGGCCAACAAACCACAAACAACAATAGTTTTGTGAATTTAAACATGTAATGACAGAAACGTCCAAAAAATTAAAGTAATAGTCTATCACCAAAAGTGTATCACATGAACATACCTCTGATTTCAGGGCGGACATATTGTGATTAATCGCCTGCAGGAATAGTGGGAGGGACTTGAGCCCTGTCTTTCTTAGCGAGTGCAATTTCCTGAATTCCTGCAAGGTCATGTCCGTGGGTACAGGCCGCAGCCCCTCGTTGGTGGTTTTGGTTAGGAGGACGAGGGGCAGGGCTGGACTGAAGTAAGCATTATTTACATACGTTGGTATTGCAGACAGTAACATAAAGGGGGGAATGTTGTGGAAGGCGACACCTTTCACCTCTTTCAAGTCACGATCGAATAATTTGACTGAGTAGGTTGGATCCTCCGTCGGTTTCTGCAATAAAAATAATTACACAAGTGTTACAAATGTAGTTCTGCAAATGCATTCAAATAATGTACAGTGCAATATTTTTCTAGTTAGATTTAGGCCTTCTTGTATACTTTGTGGAATACAAATTGTATCGATTAAGGGAAACTTACATCATCTCGGAATCGGAAATATATCATTATATTTATGACATTTGCACGACTCAGGTGAGGTGCAAGAATTTATAACAGTAACTGCAATGCTAATATGGAAGGACCCAATTGAATTTAAAGTTAATTTGGTTATAATAATTTATATTTATACACTTACTCCACCGCCCCCCTTCACCCACACTGCCAGGCGGTCTTCTTCCACAGCTGTAATGACGAAAAACAAACTTTTATAATAGACACGGCCTGATATTTAGGGACAGAATCGGTAAATAGGCAAGAAATGGACAGATTTGTAATCATACCGATATCGTTGGCGACGGGGCCTGAGTCATTCGAGATTGTAGACATGCTGATCTGGAAACAACAAATAGACAAGTCATAGCAACTTAGGTGGATGTTAATGTAGGCCTAATGTGTGGATGGATTAATAAGGTGGATGTTTGGTAGGGAATACCTTTTAGCTCCTTTTCTGGAAGAAGGACTAGTTCGAGGGGGCCCACATTCATAGTTGGAATACTCCGAGCCAGGTTAGTTTAATTGAATGGTAAATTATTTTTTTTATCTACATTAGGTACATTATACAGATGTGTCCAACTAGTGTGTTCCAGTGGTTAATTAATATGCAAAGTAAGCTAAAAAACATCGATAATATATAGTTCTGACACTACCATTCCTCTTTTTTCCCCAGCTCGGAATGGAGGATGGCTCAACACTAGAGGTATTCACCGTCCAATAGCTGTTGTTTATGATTCATGATTCAGTTTGTGCATCCAAGTTTGTTTTATTTGTTTGTATTATTTACAGCTGGACTGTAAACTAAATCACTTTTCTCATCTCATTCCATCTCACTAACTTTCATTGCCATGAATATGACTCCACATGGATGTCGTCATGGCATTAAGCAACCATTACTCACTCACTCACTCCATCAGATGTGCGAATGGTCATCTTTCTGTCCCCTGACCCTGGGCTACATACAAGCATACGCCAACCATTGCAGGCGTCGTGGGACAAAGTTCGTTGTTATAAGATGTGATTTTTATAGTAATGATGTTTAAGGGGTTTTGGGTGTAAATTATTGATCGATTATTTAGTCGGGGTCAATTGACTGCATTATTAGAAGTTATATTAGAAATTATTTCACCCACAACGTCACCCAAGGTTATTCACTCATTACTCAGTAGTTGAATAATTATTAACATAAACAAAAGTCTCCAGTTAAAAATGTGACGGAGCTCGTTTAGTCAACAAGTTAAAGAGTTTTAACATAAACAAAAGTCTCAAGTTAGACTGTGACGGTGCTCGTTTATTGATAAATTAAACAGTTTATATTGTCAACACACATGTATACCGACTTTCCGACTTAGTGTAATAACTTACTTAATGATGTTCAATTATGACCGGTTCGTTCCAGAACCAAACACCTGTTTTATTATATCTGTACATCTTGTATCTCTGCTCTCTATATTTGTATGACGTTGTCGTTACCATTGTACAAAACATTAATAAGGTCATCCATCATCATTCCATCTTAAAGAGTATTGTTTATGATGTAGACTGTAGACCGTTTTTTTAACTTGCTTTTTTGGCAATCGTAACTTTGTGGTGTCAAATCAATCTGTGATCATACATGCGATGAAGACTAATTATCACTCTAATTAACAGTCATGTTTTTATTATGAAAGTTGATTGGATTTTGTAAAGTGTCACATTTTTGGTACAGATGGCGCTACTAATGGATTAACCTTTTTTTGTAAAATAAATCTGTGATATTAAATGTAAATAACGTTGATATTTATGTATGTGTGATTTCTGTGATATTAACTGTGAATAACGTTGATATCTATGTATGTGTGATTAAGCTGTGATTAAGAGTAATTGTCAATCTGTGATATCTCATTTAGTACACCGCAATATAAAGAAATTAGCAATTTGAAAATGTACAAGTTGTTGTTTATTTATTTTAAGCAATAAGTGAAATAATGAGTGCGACTTATGAGGCAATTTGTAATATCTACATATAATGCAATGTGTCGTTAGACGGGGTTCAATAGAATAATATACTGCAGAAGAATTACACCAGGTGGTCTTGCGTTATATCGGTGATTTTCTTCTCCTGTTCCAACGTAACCTGCTTTACTAATATGTCGTAGTCGTCTGACCCACGAGACAGCAAACTAGCAACCGACAGGTTTGCTACCTTAGCCAAATCCTCCGCAGAAATGGCAGCCATAATAGAGACGTTTCTCGTTCTTCCTTTTGTTCAGGCAGCTAGGGTAACCGTGTCTACCTCCACATCCACCACAATTTAAGAGCTTCTTTCTAGGCATGTGCGATTCCCATTTGCAATTTTTAGCCGGCAAAATTCCAGCCAATGTTCGTTTATCTCACACTGCTAGCTCTCTCTGCTGCCTGAATAGTCTCTGACCCGATCGGGGAATGATGAATGTATATATAGTTCGTGAAGCTTTCATCCACCAGGTGGCGACACTGAGGTCTTGCAGGTATTCAAGGTATAGCGATCTGCCGTTCCAATTTATAAATATATTATTCCTGAATAATACACCCCATAATGTACGGAGGGTCCACTAGGAGCGCAGAGACGGTCTCCGTAAAGGCACGAGTCGGCAATTATAAATGAACGATCTACTTAGAAAGGGAAAATTAATTTCATTTAAAGCGATGTTGGTATCATGAAGAGAGGGTCAGTCATATTGGACTATGTATGTATTATCGGGTACAGTTCGTTGATCAAAAAGTCTATACGTATTATGGCTTGTAAATTGGCTTATGTTTCAGGTTTGTTAAAGGACTAGGCATTCTTTCGGTATATTTTGGAGGACATGTACGTTGTAGAGGACAAAAAAGTTGGGACTTATAGTCAAGAATAAACGTTGATAGTTAATAAGGTTGCTGTCAAATAATTCAAGAATAAATGAAATTTCTGTCAAACACTCTTGGCGTACTTAAAAATATTTAGACTCGTCCAAATTGACAATTATGGTCAATAGAAATAACAAACGGTCAAAATTGAATAAAATTTATATATTTATTGACTAGTGGAGTAGAGTTGAAATTAGCAATTAGATCATGGGCGGAGCATCTGCTCGTCCTCTGAGTCTGTCTCCGGAATCTGAAATCAATATGTAGACATTATAGATATACAGTTACAATTCGTCACACACACGGGCATTTGAAGGGAGGAGAGAAAGTGGGTTGCAGTTGAGTTATATATGACCGCACCATATGGTTAGTCGACTCAGTGAAAAGTATAAATAGGTTATAGTTTCAGATGGTATACGCACGGTATATTTTACGATGGTTTGATGGGCGCAAAGATGACAAACTGTGTGATATTGGAACTCTTTAACAATTTAATAGTAACTAGTAGCCACTTACGAAATGTGGGTCTGCCTGTTAAGCCTGTACGGTCCGGATTACCGCCCGCACGCACTGTTCAATCTCGTCTGGTAAACAATATTCAAACCAAAATTAAAGTGCCTGGTCCTGGGTAAGACCTTAAAGGGCCTTTCTGTCTCTTTTCTCTGTCTCTCTCTCCCTTCTTCTCTATCTCTATTTCCTGGGTATGATCATAAACTGCCTCCCTCTCAGCTCTCCCGCCCTTGATATAACTCTTCAAAGTGTTGATAAGGGCGTAAAGCAACCAATCTCACTCACTCACTCCAAAATTATGTAAGTTTGAATAGTACAATAGTCCATTAAAAATAGTGTTTGACAAGATAGCCAAAATAGTGATGTTAGCAAGTTCAATAATGAATGGCTGCATTTACTGTAGATTGTAAATGAAGTTGGCTATATTGTCAGTGGCAGTAGTTATATGTAAATAGTCAAGAAGTTTTTTAGGACAAAGTAAAGACTCACCGTTCCTCCTGTTTGCTGCGGGAATAATAAGGAAAAGTTGTAATTGTAATTATGTGCAGAAATTTGTTCAAATTTAAGGTAATAGGATTAATAAGGGAATTTCATGAGTATATAGTCAAAAAGATGGAGGCATGTTTGCTCCAAGCAAGATTATTTATTATTGGTTAGTCGATTAGGCAGAAACATATATTTAAGGTGGAGGCCTACCTGGAGTGTCGAACTCTTCGCCACTGGAGTAGTCTGCCAAGGCCCCGTTGACTGTGGGTGCCTGTCGATGTGAGTTAAATGTTATTTAACTAAAGTTAATATAGAGTAATGGGAAATGTTGTATTACCAAACACCTAAATGTAATACCAATTTGGATTAAGATGTCTACTGGATAGGGAAATAGGGACCAAATTAGCATTAATTAATACAAATTGTCGAGAGACAATTGTGAAGACACAATATGAAAATGTGTCGGTTCATTCTTACCGTTGACATTCTCCTCATCCTATCTTCAGATGTCCTATCTGAAGGTTGCAGAAGAGTAAGATGTAAATAATTACGGAACATAATAGTCTTAGAGTAAAGCGTATTGCGATAAAAGAATCATAGTATGTAGAACAAATCTAAAAGAGTGCAAAGGGACGATATAGGTGTGCTCCACTGGAAAATTGCTACATTTAAAATTACTGTGTAATTCTAGTGTAATAAGGGCTAATTAAAAATAATTGGCTGTGTGGTATAGAAATATTATTATAATATCATAATATACTTAATATTTGGTTTGGAGTTAGTTATTGAGACAAGGTAGTAGTTAGGTACACGTACGAAACACATACATAACCAAGTAATATTCGCTATAATTGATTTTTGCGTTACTATCTGTTCGAGTATATTTGTTACTAGTACATACTTAAGAATACTGATAATTAAGAAAAATACTATTAAATAAATGCTACTTTGAGAAAAATCGTCATATAAAATGTGTTATTTCAAACGAAAAAATATTGAGACCATGCCCCATGCAGAACATGCGCATTATTAGCAATTATATATTATTTTACAATTTTAGACTAATATATAATGTGATATTTAGTAATTAATCGACGGTCAGTATAATGAGATCGTGTTGCTGCATCGGATATAGCACTCGTACGTAGTCATATATTTCAGAGTCTATCATTTTGAGCATGGTATAATAAATGACTATGATGGGTGTGTGCTGTCTAAAATTACGGTTGCTTTGATTAGAGCAAATTGTGACGACCTAAGTCCTATAATGATAGCTGGAGGTTAATCAATGTAATAGGCAAAGTAATCTAAACTAAAAGTTAATTGAAGACGCGTAAAGCATATCTGCACACCTGCACTGCTGGTTAATCTAATATTGGCAAAGGAATGGAGATAGTACAGTCAGACTAATCAAATGGATTAATATGTTTACAGATACAAATACAAATATAATTAGAAGGGAAATGGTACAAATAGCTTTGAACAACAAACAAAAATATTCCAAATAATAAAGTAAATAATAAATAGAAGTGTTAAGATACTTGTAATTGAAATGATTAGATCGTTTTAATTTTTGCTTTACAAAATTTACAAAAAGCAAATAATAAAGTAAATAATAAATATAAGTGTTAGATTTGAATATATGGCCATATGTAGTGATCTTCGGATCCGATCCGCTTGCACGTTAAATAAAGACAGAACAAGGCTTAACCTTTCTACGGACTTTATTCAATCACTTGGGACACACTTGTCCTGACTCACACAACTCGAGCTGGGGTTCTCCCTTATTCTCGACTCATACAAAACTGGTGTGAGTAGACATTCAATATAGATAATAAAGGTAAGATGCACTCAGGCACTACGTTACTGAAGACTCTCGGACTGACGTCCGTGGATATAAATATCTCATAGAAATACACTGGTAGAAAGGTTATGAACACAAGATGAGCATAACAACCAATATAATGGTAAAAGTCCCCACACATATACTGATGAGTGGACATGTTCACTGGTACTGCCCACTGGGGTAGTTCAGGTGTACTAACCCACAGCGGACAGCACCACCATACAATAGAATAGAATATTGGTATTATAACCAGACCCACTACAATACTCCCCCTCTTCGAAAAAGAGTTTTAACACATTACAAACTCGGTAAAAAGCAGTAAAAATCACATTTCTAGTGACAAACATGTCAAGCACACATGCAAAAAGAGATTACGGACTTAAAAATCCAAATAAAAAGTTCAATACACACATCTGAAGAAAGTAGTAATAGTAAACACCAAATACATTCAGGAGCATATAGTGTCCTCACTAACTTACAGAATCCAGGAAATGGGTGTACCCCAAGGCTGTATCCTCTCAGTGACCCTCTTCAGTGTTAAGATGAACAGCATCACTAAACAACTTCAACCTAGTGTTGAATGCTGCTTGTATGTGGATGATTTTGTCATCTGCTACAAGGGCACCCACATGCGAACAATTGAACGCATACTACAGCAGACTCTGACAAGACTAGCTGAGTGGAGCACCAACAATGGCTTCAAATTCTCAGCAGAGAAAACTTGTGTTGTGCATTTCTGCCGAAGGCGAGGGTGCAAAGAGGAGCCAACACTATATCTCCAAGGAAAAAATCTGGTAGTCCAGGAGGAGGTAAAATTCCTTGGCGTGGTATTTGACAGGATTCTTTCCTTCAAACCACACATTGAATACCTCCGGAGGAAATGCCAGAAGGCAATGAACCTGCTGAAGGTCCTCAGTCACCCCAACTGGGGTTGTAACAAAGAGACCTTGCTGACATTGTACAAAATGTATATCCAATCAAGGTTAGACTATGGATCTATGGTGTATGCCTCTGCTCCAAGGTCTTACCTGGACAGACTTAAGCCCATTCAGAACCAGGGACTGAGACTTTGTCTTGGAGCCTTACGTACAACTCCTGCACCAAGCCTTCATATTGAAGCTGGTATACCACCTCTTGAGTTTCGCCGGGAAAAGCTCACACTGCAATACACTATACGTGTCAGAGCTAACCCCAAAAATCCAGCCCACAAACTCATATTTGACAACAAGAACACTGTGTATCGGGAGAAGCCAAATGCCATCAAGCCAATGGCAGTGACAGCAAGGTCTTTATTCCGAGAAGCTGGTGTACCAATGAAAAGAGTAATGACTGAAAAACCACCAGAGACTCCACCATGGGAACAAAAATTACCCCTGGTTATCCTGGACCTTGACACAAACAAGAAAACTGAGACTCCTGTGCATGTATTTGAAAAACAATACAGTGAAATCAGGACACAGTTTGAAAGCCATACAGTCATTTTCACCAATGGTTCCAAAGATGCTAGTCGTGTTGGATTTGCCGTGCATACACCATTTGGGAACTTGAAGAAGGCTCTCCACAAGGAAAGCAGCATCTACACTGCTGAAGGAAAAGCACTGCTTAAGGCACTTGAATGGGTACAGGTCTCACGGATGAAGACATTCATCATATTCTCAGACTCGCACCCATGTCTAGAAGCTGTGACCAACCTTTATCCTAAGAACCCAATCATACAAGCAATTCAAGAGACATACACTGAAAACAAAAGACTGGACAAAGAAGTGGTGTTGTGCTGGGTGCCAAGCCACATTGGAATAGAAGGAAATGAGGCAGCAGACATTGCAGCCAAAAATGCATTGAGGCGCCCTGTTGGGGCTGACCAAATGCCATACACAGACATTGTACCTGTGGCGCAGGCACATGTCAAACGTAGCTGGCAGCGCACATGGAATGGTGTTAACAGTAACAAGCTGCGAGCAATCACACCATCAATCACACCAAAATTCAAAGATGATAACCTGACAAGACCCGAACAGGTGATACTGACCCGTCTTCGTACCGGTCACACCAAACTGACTCACAGTCACCTTCTAAAAGGTGAAGTGGCTCCTGTATGTCAGACATGCAACACTCAACTGAGTGTAGAGCATCTCTTAATACATTGTCAGGCAACCAAGAGAAACAGAATAAAATTTCTGCAAAATCGCAGGACACTGCAGAGTATTTTCCGGGAATCTGGGAACAAAAATATTCTTGATTTCCTACGGGAAACCAAATTGTACGACAAAATTTAGGTAACCTAAATGAAGCCTGACTTCGTCAGGCCAAACCCTGTTTCATGAAATAGGGAATTTCACAGAATAAAATAATAAAACCACAGTATATCTGCTAACTTTTAATTACTATTAGCGGAGGTGAAACTAACCAAACCAAACCAAACCAAACCAAACAGAATCCAGTGTAGAAAATTTTATAAAACTGACTGAAGTTCCTCCTTCTGAGTGAACCGACAGTAAAAAAGAGTAATCTCACATTAAAAGTCTTAGTTGATGTGTCATCAATCCGAAAAGGGAGTCCGCGGGGTGGTAGAACATGGTCCGGATCCGAAAGAAACGATCCGTGGGCGAGCCAACAAGGCAAGGCAAGGCAAGGAAACGCTCCACGTCACATCCGACGGAGGCTTGAACTGGAAAATGCTCGACCCCACATCCGGCGGAGGCTAGGTAGAACCAGGCATCACTGGGAGTCCATGGGAGTGTTCTCAGTGTCCGGGACACCTTCATCAGTTTCCTGCTGATCCGTGGATCCGTCCTGTTGGTCCGCAGGCTTCCGCCCGTCTTCAGGACCAACAGCCGTTGCGCTTTCTCCCCCGGATAGAGGAGAAAGGGCATTTCCGGGTGAGCCAAACATTCTCATTAGACCAAAAGGGTCTTGGCCTCCTTGACTCGCTTGAGCTGTTCGCTGCACTGGCGGGGGAGCAGTCCGCGGGGCCAACACAGGCTGGAACTTGGCCATCAGACTTGACAGCAGGTTAAACTGAGCCAAGTCCATGCTCACATTGACAGAGTCTCCGGACTCTGACACTACAGTACCTGTACTCGGGCCAGCAACAGCAGTTGACTGAGGGGCACGGGCAGTAGTCACTGTAGCGGACTGGGTGGACGCTTCCACCTCGGACACCTCCTGACTTTCAGGAGAGGAGCTGCGAGCTCCCCACGCAGACTGGCGTTTTCTTCAGTCAGATTGAGGATCTCGCTATCCTTCTTGGCCACAGCCAAGCGCAGGGTTTGGATGATCTTTGCCTGCGTCCGGATTGTCTCCTTCTGCGCGGCGTTCTCTCCAATCTGGCCCTGCACAGCTTCAAGCTTCTGCAATGGGACAGTCAGTGTCGCCATTGAGGTAGAAACTTGTTGCTGAGCAGCGTCAGCAGCAGCCCGGAGGGTCAACAAACAGCGTTGAACCTCGGTTTCCGCTGCCCGGACCAGCTGCTCCGTTTCTACCTTCTCAGGCAGCTGGGCAGACAAGGTGTCTGTCTCCACCTGCGCCTTGCGGCCCTTCTGCTTCTTGGCTGCAGGAAGGGATGGTGAAAGCATTCCACCTCCGGAGCTAGTCCGGCCGCGTTTCTGGGCACCCTCAGTGCCTCCAGTGGTCTCCTTGCTGGAGGAGGCATTCTTTGCCACGGATTTGCCTCCAGACATCCCTTTTTGGCTGCTAGAGGAAGAGCTGGCTGACCCGGACTGTCCAGCAGCAGAGGAGGAAGCGCTGGACTTGGATGGTTTCGCAACCGACCTCATCCTGCGTGTAACCCTCAAGTGCTGGGCCGACATGTAGGTCATGCGGAGGAAGGCAGAGTTGTTCCGGATGACAGGCATCACAGCTCTGGTTTTCTCCAAGGCAATCTCCCTATTCAGGTGGTGCTGCTTGACTTCGCCGTTCATGAAGTGTTGCACCAACTCCACACGGCGGTCTAAAACCTGGGCACACTGGTCGTGGGAGCACACCCACACCTGTGAATAGGGGGCATGTACCTCACAGAGATGCCTGAAGAAGCACTCTCTGGTTTGGTACCTCTTGATGCCACCTTCGTTTACAGGAAGGTACCTGCAAACCATGAAAGGGCACCTAAACCCGGGCTGCCACAGTTTGTGAACTCCTGTGAGTTTCCCAAACGTGCCCGCGTCAAGGCTGTCCTCTCGGACCACTTCTGGCCAAATAACCTGTTCGTACCGGGTCATTTGGTCGTCGTCAAATTCCTTCGACTCATCGTCCGATTCCGGAGCTTGAGGAGGAACGGATCCGGGCTGATCCATGCTCGGATTCAGGGGAACCAGAGCTGCTGAGTCCAATTCAGCCTTGAACTTGGTTAAAGAACCAAATTTGGCCAGTTGCACCCGCCTAGCCTCGGATCGGTACACATGTACCTTCTTCAGCTTCCGGATTTTGGGAAGCTTAGGAAGGGACGTCTTCGTACTGCTAGTGCTAGCAGTGTTCTGGGCAAGTTTTTGCAGAGCTTTCGCCAACTCAGCTCCCTTGGGCCGAGAGGCGGCTGCAGGCTTAGCCTTGGGGTTTGAAGAGGTGCTCCGATCACGATCTGAACTCTTCTTGCCTGGAGAGTCAGAATGGGAACGGGTCCGGATGGTGTCCGTGTCCTTGCTCTTCAAGACCTTCCCAGGGTCGGCCTGCTTGCGTGGTGATCTTCTAGGTGTCACCTCCACCTGTCTCCTTTCGGACTTGTCCTCTGCAGGACTTTGCTTGGGACCCTTTGTCCCTGTGGTTCCGGCTTTCCTGTCCGAAGACCTGGAAGTCCGGGCTTTGTCCGCAGACTGGTCGGTGGTCCGTCCGGACCTGTCCGGCTTGTCCGAGGATTTGGAGGGAGCAACGCTTACCTCAACCTCCATTTCCTCTTCCAAGTCCACCTCGAACGCGGCAGGGGTAGGGACCTTCTGTTCCCAGAACGTCGTGTCCTCTGACTCCTCCTTCTCCGCTGCTGTCATGATCGAATCCAGCACCTTGGCCGCCTGGTCGTCGGTCAGCAACTCGCCGTCAGACGCCGACAGGTCCAAGTCATTTTCTCGGTCAGACATGTTGGACTGAATCTCAACCTAGTTCTGATAGATAGAAAAATAACGACATGTAGCAACAGCAAAAATAAGGGCACAGTTCAGGGACAATATTTTTAGACCTAGACAGAACTGGTTTCTGACCACGGACGTGGCACGGGCGTGGCTTGGTCTAAAAATCTACCACCGGTATACATATACAACAAGCCAAGTTCTAAACAACACATTAATTCGTCAACCAACATGCATTCAGAGTGTAACCTGCTAATATCACCGGGACTTGACAAGAAATGGTCTGTTTAGCATAGAGACACCCCTTGTTCATTCATTCGCTATACAAAACATACCAAAATGGCCACAACGTGTTCGGCGCCAGTCCGCCGAGTCATTTCTGACTACTATTTCTCAGCGAATACAGTACACATTGGTCCAGAAACTCTTGTCGCCTTCTTGCAACTACATATCAACACATACAGATGTAAAACAATAAGTTCATCTTTTTGGAAAACTTACAGTTTACTTTTCCTTTGTGAAGAGCGTGTCGCACACTCAGAATCCGGAAGTCAACTGAAAGAAGTGAAACACACCGGCGAGACCCGTGGTCACGCGTAGTGCTTCAGTCCGCCACCGCTGTTGGCAGCGCCAATCACTTCCCGCGCTCCTTCTGAGCCATAGCGCGGACGTGTTTGACCAGTCCGGCTAACCTGTTTTCCCCTATTGAGACTACACAGGGTGTTTACCTCAAATTTCTCTGGTTCTCAGGACAGATTCAAGCAACCACCTATTCACTATAAATAGATTCCGGCCTTACAGCAAGTTCCAAGCCACAATTGCTCGCAGGGCAAGCCTGGGCCTAGCTTTTCTCTATCGTTCAAACCAAATACTTTCCAAGACACATGTTCGTTTCCCAGTCATAAATAGAACTGAGTCTACATTGCCGAATGGTGACAAGCAATTATTATTCGGTACAAATAAACTGCAAGTCTGACTTCTCGTTGTGTACTTTTTTGAAGTGGGAGAGAACCAGTTCAGAAATTCTCCCTCCGGATACCAATTTTCTTACTGATTAAACCGAACTGGGGCTTTACGCAAGCGTTGAGCCCTTACCAGCGCTGGGGAGGTGTCCCTCACACTAGGCAACAAATTTCTCTGTGCCCTTTTCTGGGGTAGAGAGGTTGGCAAGGAAACCACTGGAGCTGGTTCTTTCCTCGGACGTCCAACCTTTCTTTTCACAGGCACTAAAGGAACAGCAGGCAAGTCCGTAGTTTGTTTCTTCGGTCTACCGCGTTTCTTCTTGTTTTTACACAAATACTAGGCGGAACTGGAGGAACAACTACTGCTGTTCCTGACCCCGTCCCCCCTTTCTTTGGTCTACCAGGCCTTCGTTTCATTTCCCCTAGAGTATGTTTCATAGTAGGCAACACTTGGTTTCCTACTTTAACCCTTCTTTGACCCTTCTTCTTTTTTCCTTTAGTCAGTGGAGGAAGATCCATGGCCAAAACGGACTTTCTCTTTTTCGGCCTACCTCTAGGCTTGACGCCTATAGTAACCTTCTCCTTCACGGACTTAGCCGGACATTCAACTCCTGCTACAACTTTCCCAGCTTCCAGCCTGAGAATATCTCTACCTGCCTTTTCCAGTTTCTGAAATTCTGGAGCCCTATGAAGGTTTCTAGCCTGGATAGGACCATCTTCATCAAAAGCAGGCTTGAGATAATCAATGTGGTATCTCAACAAGCCTTCTGCTGTTTCAAGTTCACAGGTGGTACCGCCTATGAACCTGCGGATCTTAAATGGGCCATCCCATTTCTGTCCCAATTTCTTGTTTGCTTTAGGAGGGCAATATCGATAGACAACATCCCCCACAGCAAACTTTGGAGGCCTAGTACGTTTGTTATAATCTCGTCTCTGATTTATAGCAGAGACTCCAAGATTTTCCCGCACATACTGGTGTCCTCTCCGCATCCATTGCTTCAGGTTCTCCACATAAGAAACCTTACAAGGAAAGTCCAACCCGTCAGATCCCACTCCATGGACTATATCCATAGGAGCTACGAGTTCTGTACCAAAAACTACAGAATTTGGAGTACATAAAGTGCTGGCATGCACAGTAGCTCGATACGCGTGAGCTATACACGGAGCAAGCATATCCCAGTCATCTTTATGATAGTCTGTCAGACAAGAGAGCTGCTCAACAAGTACTCTGTTAAGCCGCTCACTCTGTCCGTTGGACTGAGGCCTATAGGGAAGAGTTATCAGTTTCTCAATCCCTAACATGTCCAAAAGACATCTCAATAGCTGTGATCGGAATTCAGGGGCCCCATCGGTCTGTAAAGCCACCGGACATCCAAACCTCAGAATCCATTCCTTGAAAAGGACTTCTGCACAGCTTTCTGCAGTATGGTCCCGCATGGGATAGGCTTCGGCCCACTTAGAAAAATGGTCCGTAACCACCATGATATAATTGTTCTTCCTAGGTGTCTCCCTAAAGGGACCTAGAATATCCAATGATATCCGGTTCCACCTGTCACCATGCTTCTCTTTCTTTAGGAGAGAAATTCCTCCTCCCCCACGGGTCTTTCTGGTACAATATTCAGGGCAAGCCTTAATCCATCTCTTCAGGTCATATCTTTGGCCCGGCCAATAATATCTCATCTTGGCCGACCAAGTGTTCTTAAAAACACCAAAATGTCCTGAAGTCTTAGGCCCATGCATGCCCATGAAAATTTCTTTCCTCATGGAAGCTGGGATCACCTTCCTCCAATACTTCCTACCGGTGGCTAGCCGGACCCATCCGAGGCATAGCACACCGTCCCTCATTTCCATTTCACCTAGGTGTTGAACATAAGTCCGAAATTCATCGGACTCACCAGCAAGATCTTCCCTAGAAGGAATTTCCACTGAGCCGTCCATCATACCAATCAACCTCTTGATCATGGGATCAGACTGTTGAGCTTCTTGTAGCTTGTTACCCCCGGAGTCCGTGGGGACATCCGAGTCCGAAGGGACATCAGTGGTAACAGCAGCTAACACAGCGTCATGTAGTCCGCAATCATGACAATCCAATCTCCCACACTTACGTGTTGGCAAGCGAGAAAGCGCATCGGCATTTTCATGCCTGCGCCCAGCCCGGTGCAGAATCATGCCCTGATCCAGTCCGTATTCCTGCATGGTAGTTAACCACCTAGCAAGCATATCAGTTGGATCTTTGGAGTTTAGCAACCAACGGAGAGAGGCGTGGTCCGTCCTCACATAGAAGTTTCTGTTACCCAGAAGGTAATGTCTAAACTTCTTCAGATAAGTCAAAACAGCAAGCAACTCGCGCTTAGTAGCACAATAGTTTTTCTGAGATTTAGAAAACTATTGCTAGCATAGCCCAAGACTACTTCCCGTCCGTCCTGAATCTGTGAGAGGATACCAGCCATTCCAAAACCACTTGCAACTGTATCTAGGATGAAATCTCCCACCTTCCGGGGGTATCCCAGTACTGGCGATGTGGTCAGCAATTCCTTGACCTTGCTAAACGCAGCCTGACACTGAGGAGTCCACACTATAGGTCTGGTATAGCGTTTATCCTTGCATGCCGCCGTCACAATGTCTTGCAAAGGGGAGACAATTTCACCAAAGTTAGGTTGAAACTCCCTATAATAGGAAGCAAACCCTATAAACTGTCTGATCTCCTTAGCATTTGTGGGGACTGGCCAATCTCGGACTTTCTCAATCTGTTTCGGATTAGCTTGAATTCCCTTACCAGAAACAATCCGGCCCAGGTATTCAACTTGCCGACGGAAGAATTCGCACTTCTTCGGCTTCAATCTTAATCCGTAGTCCTTGATTCGTTCTAGAACAAGCCTGAGGTTTTGGAGACACTCATCCAGCGTCTTTCCAAAAACAACAATGTCGTCTAGATAAACCAAACATGACTTCCATTTGAGTCCGTCCAACATATTGTCCATCATACGTTGGAAGGTAGCCGGGGCATTACACAGTCCGAAAGCCATAACTTTGAACTGAAATAAGCCCACACTAGAGAGAAAAGCAGTTTTTTCTTTACTCTCCTCATCCATAGCCACCTGCCAATATCCACTTTCAAGGTCTAGTGTGCAAAACCATTGATTTCCACCAAGAGCTTCCACACACTCGTCAATCCTAGGCAGAGGAAAACTATCTTTTATCGTGACAGAGTTCAACTGGCGATAATCTACACAGAACCTCTGTGTCCCGTCCTTCTTGGCCACCATAACAATAAGAGCTCCCCAAGGGCTATTGCTATGCTCAATCCGGCCTTCTCTATACATCTTCCAGATCTCTGCTTCCGCCTTATCACGTTTAGCAACTGGAATCCGCCTGTATGCTTGTTTGATCGGACAAGCATCACCTGTATTGATAACATGGCGGACCTTATGAGTACATCCCAAAGCCTTATCTCCCGGAAGAGAAAAGCAGCCTCGGAACTCCTCTAAGAGATTCAGAGCATTTCGAGTATCTTGGACTCCGGACAAATCCGATTCTTTGATCATCTTAGCCAACGGACACTCTGCAGCGGGCGGAATGGGAAGAGTAGGAGCGATCAGATCATCATCCGCTATAGGAGACTCCAGCAACTGTATAGAGTTGATGATTGCTTCCCTGATCACTTCCTCATTCTCCCCAACATCTGACAAAGAGTCTTGAGCTAATAAATCAACTCTAAACACTTTACCAACCACCCTATGTCGTTTTATCTTCAAGGTGCGACCGGTCGGATTGGAGAAAGCTACCACGGCCGGAGAACCGTTGCCTGCTACATAAGTATTCAGGCTGCCCAAGGCTAAATCTTTCAACAATCTTTGGTCTGGCTCGAACATCAATCCACCCGATGTGACTGAGCCACTGCCAAGGTCAAGTCTGGCCATAGTAACTGATCTAGGTTTGAGGACAACCGCCTTAAGAAGTTTCACCTCTCTCCCAACAATTACGTCTTCCACTTCCATTGCCTTCACAGAGGGACTTTCAATACCGCTAACAGGTTTCTTCCATAGCGTACACGGTACAGAATACCCGAAATTTTCCAAGTAGAAAGTCCCTGACCAATCCAGATTACATTGGTGCACAAAATAGAAATCCGCACCAAGTATCCCGCGTTCAGGACCACGTAGACCACTGACTACAAGACAAGTAATCATGTAAGTCCGGTCGCCTAATTTCAAGGGACAAAGCACGCTCCCATATGTAACTATCGGTGTCCCATTACCCATCACACACATCATCCGTACCGAAGTCATTGGTGGTGGATTTGGAAGGGAATCGTAGAACTTCTTAGTGATCAAGCTAGTAGTAGCACCCGGATCAACTAAAAAAGGTCCACTTCCCCCACCTACTGTCACAGGGGCATACCATCTCTCCCGTACTAGCAATTTAGCAGGGATCTCCAAAGTTCCATGATTGTGTACAGAAACTTTCTGAACTTGAGCAGGTTCAGTTGATCCACTTTTGACCAACACTAACTGATCTCGTTCAGCTTGGAATCCGGACTGTCCCCACCTCACTTCAGAGGCAGAGTCCGAATCACCACAAGGTAACAAGCCTTGAGGTAGGAGCTTTCCTTCCGGCAGCGATCTAGAATCTCCAGTCTTCGGACGGGGATCACCTTGGTGTGTAATCTCCGGCGTACTAGCTGGTGCCTGGGCATGTCCTCCAGTTCCTATACTACTCTCAGCTTCACTTCGGACTGTGGCACTGTGAAGCATCTTTTCCCCGACCCCCATCACGCTCCTTATGAGGGTCTGTCCGCGTTTCCCGAGTCCTTAGCTGATGCACCGGACTTGGGAGCTAGCCCAAGGATGATCTGTTTCGTTGGACACACTGAAGCGATGTGTCCGTCCTCACCACAAAACCAGCATCCATTGTTCGGCTTCCATCATCTGAACCTTCTCTGCCCACCTCCTGTAGAGGGAGCAGCTGGTCCAGGCTTAGGAGCGGACTTTCTGTTCATCTGCCATGCCTTCATTGCCTGAATAATACAATCAGAAATATCGTCCGAAGCTGATACTTCAGGCTGTACTTCCGACGGTTTATCAAGCAACTCCATCATCTGGGCAATGGCTTTCTGAGCTTTTTTACTTGCCACACCACCAGAAGGTGCGGATATGGCAAGGTTCGAGGAGTTCTTTGGTTCTACTGTTGTTGTCTGGACCGTGGCCAAATCCATAGTGCAGCTTTCGAACACTACAGCCCAATGTGCAGCTTGGTTCAAGTCATATGGTTGCTTGAACCTCACAAATTACGCCATCTTAAGGTCAGTCAAACCTTTCAAGAATGTCCGGATACACAAAGTCCGCATAGTGCTGTCCAAATGGATACCAAAAGCATAGCGTGCAGCCTTTGCTACATCATTGGCAAAATGCCTAGCATTTTGACCAGGGGTTTGTCTGGAAGCATAGAACTCAGCTTCTCTTTTTTCCTGACAATAATCACCATAGTTGGTCTCCAAATGAGCTACCAAGTCCGGCAATTTTGTCCCCTGGGGCAATTCCCCCAAAGCCGCAATTTGACGTCTACAACTGCTCTTGAGTTGCCTCAAAAACATCGTATCCGTCCAATTATGGGCTTCAGCCAATACTTTCATCTCTGCCAGATGATGCTGCCACGAATCCTTCGTAGAATCCCATAGTCTGATGGTACCTAATCATGGCTCAACATGGTCCTCATCATTGTAGAATGTGTAGCTGAACGGAGCACGGGTTGGGTCCGGACCAACATATGTCAATCCCTGAACTAGGGACTTATTGGCATAAGCAATGCCCGGATCCGATCGAGGTAAGTTGATTGTGGAGGACAGAACATCCTGAGACAAACTCACAGTGGTAGTACCAGCACCAGCAGTATCCACAACCGGATTAACAGTTGGTGTGGGTATCCCAGTGATGGTAGTAGCCCTACCACTATCCTTTCGGACATATGTCTCATTCACCACCTGTCCGCGTATGTAAGAATCATTTCCAGTAATGGCAGGCTTCTTAATACTAGACATGGTGGCTAGTTCTACCTTCTTCTCAACTTCCTGAACTTCCTTTGGAGAGGAAACAGCAACAGCAGAGGGCTCCCGGATCGTTACATGCCTAAGGCCTCCAAAATGTCTTGGAGTCATAAGTTTGAACGAGTCTCCCTCTTGATAAGCTACAGCTCCCTGTGTGTCCGCAAACGTGGACGTTACAGGTTGCCTAAGCTTAAGAGGAGTCCGAGCAATCCTTTCCGCAGCATTAGTCTCTTCCAATAACTCATTGTGGAGCCTAGAATAGTCATCCACTCTTGAGGCCTCCGTCCTCAGCTTGTCATTCTCAATCATGAGTCTTTTCGTGGTAGCTTGCGCATCTTTGGACACATCATGCAACGTCGCCTGCAAATCCGCGTTTTGCTGAGCAAGTTGCTCCATCGAATTCCGCTGATCAATGATTTGCTGGTGAGAGCTGGCGTAAGCCTTCCGCCAACTCTTCGCCTGCTCTCTAAGAGTCGCTAACTCTATTTCATCCTCGGATTCCGTATTACGGAGAGGTTGTCTATAATCCATCCAGAGGTCTGTACCAGCGAGACCCCCTTCCGGATTGTCTAAACCAAGACCCCCTGTCGGATTATCCAAACTTAGACCGCCAAGCGGTACCAAAGGTTGGTCCAAAGTCAAAGGAACCACATTTGCAGTTCCAAAAACAGGAGCAGGATTTGGTAAAGGTGTCAACTTTAACTTCGCTCTCGCACCAATGCCAACCATTTCACCACCTTTCGGAGGTGTCACGGCTTTGGTCCGTTGCAGATTGTCCGCAATCTGAGTTGCAACGTCCACCACGGGTCGATTGTCACCCATCGTTTTGTTTCTTTTATTTTCCAATTACTAGAAACCACTTGGAACCTAGATAAATCTAGTTCTCTATCATACAGTATATCCCAAGGCAAGCTTTGGTCACGGCACCAATTGTAGTGATCTTCGGATCCGATCCGCTTGCACGTTAAATAAAGACAGAACAAGGCTTAACCTTTCTACGGACTTTATTCAATCACTTGGGACACACTTGTCCTGACTCACACAACTCGAGCTGGGGTTCTCCCTTATTCTCGACTCATACAAAACTGGTGTGAGTAGACATTCAATATAGATAATAAAGGTAAGATGCACTCAGGCACTACGTTACTGAAGACTCTCGGACTGACGTCCGTGGATATAAATATCTCATAGAAATACACTGGTAGAAAGGTTATGAACACGAGATTAGCTTAAAAGAGCATAACAACCAATATAATGGTAAAAAGTCCCCACACATATACTGATGAGTGGACATGTTCACTGGTACTGCCCACTGGGGTAGTTCAGGTGTACTAACCCACAGCGGACAGCACCACCATACAATAGAATAGAATATTGGTATTATAATCAGACCCACTACAATATATATATATTTTATTTGCAAATAAGTAAGTTGGTGAGGGTATTATTACTCACGAGTTGGCCAGGTCAACGGCCCGGTCAGCCAATCCCCGGAGTATTCCTGCACGAGATGACATTTGATATTTGTTTTATTGGTCAATTTATATTAGGGGTGAATTTCAATTTCGGTGCTATTGAAAAATAGCGATAGTAGATATAATGAAATTGTACTCACCAATGGCAATGGTGTCACAGTCCCTGTTTAATAAAGAAAAATTGGCATAATTAGAGGCATGTAGGCAAATAAGAAATAAGAGTAATTAATAACGGAAGTAAGAATAGGAAATAATTTTAGGAGCTTAAGAGTTGCAAGAATGTAATTTAAAATAGTATTTAGACAAATTTCACACAGTCTTGTGACCCTCTGTAGAGGCCTTGGAGGAACCGGAGCCGCACCTGACCCCTGTCATTCCCCGCACCGTGTCGCGGGCCTCGGCGAGCTCGCTGCGCAGAAACTCTACAACAGACCTGTAATATAATATATATAATATTAAGTTTTTCTTGCAGCTATAGATGCGCAAATCTGCCCAATTTTTCCTTTTGCCACAAAGACAAAGTATATGATAAATGATAAACGAAAACATGTCCCTGCCTGAATATCAAGAATTGGATTAAAAGCATGTAAATAACAAAAGAAGTGGGGCATTATTCTGGACGTCAATTGGATCGTGTCTCAACAAGATATTTCACAGGGATTTCTCCGTTGTTAGAATTACATTAGTTTTTTTATTGGTGAATTGCAGGGAAGAGTGGGGAGGAAGCGGGGTAGAGGGGGGGGGGGTCATATACAATATATAGAGGGGATAGTAGTTACACGTTATGGGGGGGGGCGGGGGATAGTACTTACACGTTTGGTGGGCGTGGGCAATCGCTGCACACTACGCGCGTCCCACAGGCGGACTCGCACAGTGGGGCTCGGCAAGATCGGGTGGCGCAGCGCATCATATTCTGTAAAAATTGTAAAATTTAACAGAATGAAATGCGTAATTAAATGCCTGAAAATACATAGATGCATAAAAATGGGTTAAAAACACTAATTGGTTCATTTATTTCTGGACATTGGACATAGATGGCATTATAATATAAGTACATTGATTTTTATTGTATTATCGTTTTAGGGCAGACAAAAAAAGTTGCCAAGTGTCCCGATTTTTCCTGTCGATAAATGTATTTTTGACCAGATAATATTTAACACATAAAAATAATTAAAATGCACCAGTGATCAAGCAAAATATGTTAGCTTATGGGGCCCTAGCCTCATGGGTTGAGATGCAGTATGTTGTGTGCGTACCTGCGGATCTTATGCTATTGGCAATTGCCTCGGGACCAGGGTGCATATACTTAGCTAGATGTTATAAGCATTTTAGGGTAGTCGGTATTCCTATGTAATAGTCCTCATGGTGTTTTCTGGGAGTCGTAATATTGGTAGATAAGCATTTTATATTATGTTGAGAGACATTCAAGAACTTATACTGTATGAGAGCGATAGCGTGTTTTAGGAGAGTTGGTATATCTCATGTGAGCAGTGTATGAAGTTCCATTATAGACAACACAACAGGAAGAGTTTTAGTTACGCCACTACTTGTTATAATTATTGTGGGGTCCTGGGTAAGACCTTAAAGTGCCTGGTCCTGGGTGGGACCTTAAAGTGCCTGGTCCTGGGTGGGACCTTAAAGTGCCTTTCTGTCTCTTTCCTCTGTCTCTCTCTCCCTTCTTCTCTATCTCTGTTTTCTGGGTATGATCATAAACTGCCTCCCTCTCAGCTCTCCCGCCCTTGATATAACACTTCAAAGTGTTGATAAGGGCGTAAAGCCACCAATCTCACTCACTCACTCACTTATAATTATTGTACTCGTTCCTGTACATAGTTATTGTTATCTTCATGAAGGGGGTCTTGATATATATACTCAGGTGAGGAGTGTCGGGTGTATTCCTTGGTGGGCCCTTATCCTATCATCTCCCTTCCTTCCCCTTAGCCCATCCCATCCCATCCCATGGCGTATGCCTTAGTCATACCTTTCTCATTAACAGCATGCATCATTTCTATGAAAGCAGCAGATAATTCATTCCAGAATATTTTATAAAATTCCACCGACAGCCCATCACTGCCCGGGGATTTCCCATTTTTCATGCTTGAGACTACCTTTCTAACTTCACCTTCATTAATTGGCCTTTGTAGCCATTCAACTTTCTGCTCGGTTAACACCTTTACCTCTGCGTTCAGAAAGAAATTAGCTTCGCTATCAACAATATCTCCTTTAGAATAGAGTTCTGAGTAAAATTTTCTACCTTCCTCAATAATTTCGTGAGAATCTTCTGACAAGGTATCATCAATCAACAGACAAGATATAGTTTTCTTTCTTGTGTTATGTGCTTCAAGATTTAAAAAATACTTGGATGGTTTTTCGCCATCTCTTATCCACTCAGCCTTGGACCTCATAAGAGCTCCTTTAATCTGATCAATCGCACACATTTCTGCTTTAATTTCTCTAATTTCATTCTCTTACACTTAAACAGTTTTGGGCGTCAAGTTCTTCTAGCCTCAGCTGCATATGGCCTTTCTTCTCATGTCTGGCCCAGGCCGCCTCCCTACTTTTAGTGCGGAATTTGGCCTTACATTTATCTTATAACAGATTCCAAGTCAATATGGGACAGACCTCATTATATTCAAACACATGATCCTCTATAACTCTTTTGATATCTTCTACCAACATTTCATCAGTTAACAATTTATTGTTTAGCTTCCAAAAGCCTTTACTTTCCCGCTTTTTTTGACCTTACTCAAAATGTCAACATATAGAATTTTATGATCAGATGACGATATTATGTCAACCTGACCCCCCGCTATCATGTTTGCAGCAGCTTGACTTAAAAAAATATAGTCAATTCTCGACCTTTGACTATTTCTTGACCAGGTATGGTCTTGATTATATAAAGCCTGCAGCGAATCACACAAATCGAATTTACATAGAAATCTTTCAAGTCTAACTGACATAACCTCCTTCGACCTGTTTACCTTATCAATGTTGAAATCACCCAAGATGGCCATACATTGGCACTCAATAGGCTCTAACATTTTCCGCAACTCTATAAGAGCTTTTTTTTATCAGCTTTGTGCGAGGATGTAGGAAAATAAACCGACACTAGACACCACACAATATCCTCTATCTCTACACAAACATACACAAATCTGCCTTCTGTGTCACTACCTTTCGAAATAAATTCATAATCAAAATCATTGGACATCAAAATGGCAACACCGCCCGAGTTGGATCTACCATGGCTAAGATACATGTCACCTTTCCATTGACTAGGCCACACGGGTTCAGAACTCACATTAAACCCAACGTTGGCCTCTAGCTACCGTCCAATAGCCATGACCAGTTGTATGGCCAAAACAATGGAAAGATTGGTGAACAACAGGCTAGTCTACTTTCTTGAATCGAAAGGGCACCTTTCAGTTCACCAATCCGGATTTCGTCGAGGACGCAGCACAACAGATCACCTAGTGAGCCTGGAGAGCTGGATCCGAGATGGGTTTGCTAACAAAGAACATGTGGTCAGTGTCTTCTTTGACCTGGAGAAGGCATATGATACCACCTGGAGGTATGGGATCATGAGAGACATTCACAAGCTGGGTTTGAGAGGAAGACTGACTGGATTTATTGGAAACTTCCTGATGGATAGATCTTTCCAAGTCCGCCATTCAGAACCAGGGACTGAGACTTTGTCTTGGAGCCTTACGTACAACTCCTTCACCAAGCCTTCATATTGAAGCTGGTATACCACCTCTGGAGTTTCGCCGGGAAAAGCTCACACTGCAATACACTATACGTGTCAGAGCTAACCCCAAAAATCCAGCCCACAAACTCATATTTGACAACAAGAACACTGTGTATCGGGAGAAGCCAAATGCCATCAAGCCAATGGCAGTGACAGCAAGGTCTTTATACCGAGAAGCTGGTGTACCAATGAAAAGAGTATTGACTGAAAAACCACCAGAGACTCCACCATGGGAACAAAAATTACCCCTGGTTATCCTGGACCTTGACACAAACAAGAAAACTGAGACTCCTGTGCATGTATTTGAAAAACAATACAGTGAAATCAGGACACAGTTTGAAAGCCATGCAGCCATTTTCACCGATGGTTCCAAAGATGGTAGTCGTGTTGGATTTGCCGTACATACACCATTTGGGAACTTGAAGAAGGCTCTCCACAAGGAAAGCAGCATCTACACTGCTGAAGGAAAAGCACTGCTTAAGGCACTTGAATGGGTACAGGTCTCACGGATGAAGAAATTCATCATATTCTCAGACTCGCACCCATGTCTAGAAGCTGTGACCAACCTTTATCCTAAGAACCCAATCATACAAGCAATTCAAGAGACATACACTGAAAACAAAAGACTGGACAAAGAAGTGGTGTTGTGCTGGGTGCCAAGCCACATTGGAATAGAAGGAAATGAGGCAGCAGACATTGCAGCCAAAAATGCATTGAGGCGCCCTGTTGGGGCTGACCAAATGCCATACACAGACATTGTACCTGTGGCGCAGGCACATGTCAAACGTAGCTGGCAGCGCACATGGAATGGTGTTAACAGTAACAAGCTGCGAGCAATCACACCATCAATCACACCAAAATTCAAAGATGATAACCTGACAAGACCCGAACAGGTGATACTGACCCGTCTTCGTACCGGTCACACCAAACTGACTCACAGGCACCTTCTAAAAGGTGAAGTGGCTCCTGTATGTCAGACATGCAACACTCAACTGAGTGTAGAGCATCTCTTAATACATTGTCAGGCAACCAAGAGACACAGAATAAAATTCCTGCAAAATCGCAGGACACTGCAGAGTATTTTCCGGGAATCTGGGAACAAAAATATTCTTGATTTCCTACGGGAAACCAAATTGTACGACAAAATTTAGGTAACCTAAATGAAGCCTGACTTCGTCAGGCCAAACCCTGTTTCATGAAATAGGGAATTTCACAGAATAAAATAATAAAACCACAGTATATCTGCTAACTTTTAATTACTATTAGCGGAGGTGAAACTAACCAAACCAAACCAAACCAAACCAAGCCCGAATCCAGGGAGCAAATTGTGCTGCCAGCCCCCGTCTTTGCTGGCTGTAGCACATCTTTACACAACATCGGGTTCCTCATCGACACTATGGAATGAGCCCTGGCTGCGTCTTCCGTCGCTTTCATGCACGAATGCGCCAAGAATTGTTCTACACATGAGAAATTCACCCCACCTGTGTGGAAGTCAGCCAAGTGGTGGTTCGATAAGGGAGATTCCTTACCGAAGAAAACTAGGGTGTCATTGTCCTCCACCTTAGAGATCGGGTTTATCTCTTTAGGCAACGTGTGAAATTGATCGTGATAATAAACATCACCGTTAATGTTAATATTACCTTCAAACTGGCTGATGCGATCATACAACCTCATTCTTCTGGCCTTTCGTACCAGAAACTCAGCTCTGTTCTCCCGGAGCCTCAGTTCTTTAGGCAGATCACGTTTAACCCACACTTTAGCACCAGTCTCAGGCAGTATATACTCCTTGAGCTCCAATCTGTTTGTCCAGAACTCAAAAGCATCACAATCATTGGCAAATGAGACTCTCATATGGGGGCCGGCTCTATTGACCCTAGCACCATCCGGGACATCCATGCTTAGGCCATTGTTAAGAATCTCGGTCGCTGTCTTTTCCAAGTACTGCTTATCCTCTTTGGCCGTTTTCTTGGCTTTAGAAATGCCCTCGATGACAAAACTCTTACTCACATTCTCTTTCTCCTTGGACAGCCTTTCCTCTGTCTTTTTTTTGCATCTTCTGCGAGAATCAGAAATGATTGGTCATCTTTCTTGACGCTAGACTCAGCATGGCAATCTCTTGATCTTGTTTATTGATCCTTTTCTCAAGCCTCTCGATACGCGCCACATGTGATTCCTGCACCGTTTCGATATCTTTAATCTTATCGGCGTTTTCTTTCACCTTAACGTGTTCAGTAACACAATCAGTCATGGAGGCTTTCAATCTCCCCTCCATAGCATCCATCATGGCTTGCATCTGCACCAGTATAGGGTCTTTGACGACCTCCATTCCTACTCCTTCAGCCATATCTACTCCTTCTCCTGACAACTTAATCTTTTTTTTGGCGTTAGTCTTCATCAATGACGCCGCACATGAGATTTGTTTATGTCCGCGCTATGCCAGTTGCACGATTACACTAGAGTCTCCTTTGCGCTGCGCGATCACCCTAACATGGACATTCAGTTGTGCTCTTTTTTAGTTTAGTGCACAAACAAACGTTTATGGCATATGAACAGTGTCAGAATAATCTCCTCGTAGCTATTAGCCAGATTTGCGATAAATGTCACCTTTTTAATCCTTGTTTCGAAGATATCTGAAACCCGCCGTGGCAAGTTTCCCGCCTTCCGGGCTCGATTCAATCTTGACTAATCTTCGATCATTCGAAGACAAACCAACACACACCTCTGTCCCACTGGTTTTTTTTAACTGTAGTAACTATCCAATGTTCAGAAAAGTTCCAAATGTTCACCGAGCTGCTTAAATCCACTGTTCGACTGATTAAATGGTCAGGCCACGCTTGACCGAAGCCCGTTGTCCAGAGACAAAATGGCGGCTACTCCACGAGGAAAGGACGCCTGATTTTCTAACTCTTTCTCCAAGGACTCTCGAACTTTTTAACAGCAGTAAATCAATTCTCCACACTCCAGGGGCATTCATAAACCTTTCTAGCCAGAAAGATTCACCTACTCAGCGACGATGAAAAAAGAAAAGATGATATGATATGATAATTTTCACTTTGAATCTCGCGCGTTGTAACCGGAAGTCCTCCTTGTGGTAAATACTAATAGTTGTTGAAAGCAAATGTGTAGCTTATTCGTTGGATGCATTGACCTGAGTTATGAATTGAAATGTTATTGAGTGAGACAGGGCTCCAGCTTCAATCTGTATGGTATGCAGCAAAGTGGGCGTGGTAACAGTGCAGTCCAAACATAAAAGTAGGCGTGGCCTGTTGGCACCAGACACTTTTCCTTAGCACGAAGAACCTTCACCTTTCAAAACTTGTTAATGTAATATTCAAGCTAGAAAAATGAACAAAAGATGGACCAGTTTGTGATTTTGAGAACAAAGCATTGAAAAACAATATGATTAGTTCCTGTAGGAACTAACCAAGAATTAATCTTCAATCAGGGAGACATAAGACACCTGTGGCGTCATAAAAGGCCATAAATGTGTGGAGGCTGGGGGGAGAGTTTCTCAGGCTTCCTTCGATCAGTGCTGGTGGAATAGATTTATTTCAGACAAATCAAAGCAACTTTCCTGCTCGATTGGAATTGTTTCAAAAATGATAAATTTGTTGCTTGCAATCCTGATATTATCGCCCTAGGCAATTGACTCATGGTAAAGTCAATTTTCTGCTTAGGCAATTGTGCTGAACCCAGATAGTCAGATAGCGTGCGAATGTAACACCAGAGGCGCTGTAGGTTGGAATATCTCTCAGTAGGCTGAGACGGAAGCTTCCGCCTTAGGTGTTCGCGGTGTTCGCGCTGGCCGCTACCCGCGAAAACGGCAATAACACCAGCAAAAAATGTGAATATGGTCACGGGATTAAAAAATATGAAAAGAGTATATTCTCAGCTATCCGTAGGTATATAATTTTACCTATTTGAAAGAGTAGAGGCCGAGGAATGACTGTATGGGTATAACCATGTTAAGGCCTACTCTGTTTAAGGTTGCGGGTGCCATGACCGGAAGCTCCCGCCTTAGCTTTATCTCCACCTCTAGGTGGCGGGACGGTCGGATAGCTTATTTTCGCGCTATTAAGGATAAGGAGAATTGCCTGAAAACATAGAAATATCCAATATGTGTAAGGTTTGTTCTAACTTTGAATATAAATGTCGCAGGAATATGAGGAAAAAATCGGTATTATCCTACAGATTGGCAGAATATTATCCGTGTACTTGAAATTGACTACACTAAACTAGACTCTTTTCCTTGGCACCTGACACCTGGAGGGCCATAAATTTGTGGAGACAGGAGGAGTGGTTTGGAGGCTTCCTGTGATCCATTGATAGATAGATAGTTGGCCTGGATGGTGGCGAGCGCTAAAATAGATAACTAATGTGGACTTGTTTGGAAAGTGTTGACTGTTGTTTATAACATCTACTCGAACCCTTTAGCATTCTATATCAACACTTCCCTTCAACCACCATTTGTTATCCATTAAATAATCTTACCAAAATTACTTATAGTATGACTTATAGGACTGGATTCATCAATATTCTGCTGCTGTAAGAATTGGAAGTTGAATAGGCCAAAGGAAAACTGCCGTCAGTGAGCGATAATAAGTGTAATCATCTCAGGAAAGGAATCTGCCGGGTCCCCCAAAAACAAATGAGGACGTTTTAGAAGCCCTGTGACAAAAATAACTGGACAACATCATTCAAAATGTTATGCTTAAATGACTTCTAGATGGGTTGGGAAAGAATGGAACAAAGAATTGTTGAAATATTTACTTCTTTACTAACAGTAGCTGAGAATGCAGCTTTAATACTATTCAACCAAATTTATAAGTCACCCTGGTTTCTATACTGACCAGGCTCATCATAGTCAGGCCGAAGCGTTTATTTGGGTAAGTACGGTAAAAGTACCTCTATATGATCCTTTAATACTCGAAAAAGAAATATTATTGCACGAGGTAGGTGTAATACAGGGGAGAGTTTATTGTAAGTACTTGTTATTATAAGGCTGACCCCAAGTGACTCTCTAAGACCCCAAAATATGTATATCAAGGCTACTTGGAGAGACCATCCAAATATTATGTTTCTCAGCCCAATTGCTAAATGACTTAATGTAAAGTCTAATAATCTTGATTTGCTTGAAAGAGTATATACGCCATGGATTTATACATGTATGTATTAGTCGATATGCTATTTGAAATACTCATTTTTATTGTCGCCTTTCCATGAAAAAGCAGTATAGTTGCGTCTTGTCTAGAATGAGTTATTCAAACTGCGTATTTCACTAGTGAGTTATGGTAGTCATGGCAATCATTTAGTTTTTTTTACCAAGTCTACGGCCAAAATTCAATTTTAAGACTCAGAAAAGTTTCTATTCGTATCACGAAACGCAAATATAATAAAACAGTTAACTTTATTATTAAACTAACTCGTTGGTTTCATTCACTCGTTACTACGCAACTCGTGCAATATTCACGCTCCTTCAAACAACTCGCTAGTTACCCTGTATTTATGTACAGCCCCGTTGTCTTTCATTGCTTTAATTAATTTAATTGACGACTTTGGGAGAGAAAGATTCCAGCCTAATGAGTTTAACTGCAAATATTCATGACTACGGGGAACTTCAACTGAGCTGTAATGAATTGTCTATAGTTATATGAAAATAAAAAATTACGAATAAAAAGTCCACATTCCAATGCCGATATAATTTGTATATATGTTCCATACATCTTACGCCCTTAGCTCTACACCAATTAGGGACATGCATAGATATGTGTTGTGCAATGGGGGAAGCATTCGAGTACCATATATTCTCTACTGAAGATCTATATAACCCCAAAGCCTAACATTTTTTAGGGACTGCCTGTATTTTATATGTGGGGAAAAACCTCAAAGAAACTAGGGCATATTAAATAATTCTATATACCAATATGTCATTGATACGGTTAAATCTTTCAAAGTAGATAATTCTACTGTCCTGTATCATGTCCTGTTTATATGCATTCTTGGATCTGTAAGTTTGTAAGTCTGTAAGACATCCAATAAAAATGAGTTTGGCTATACATCAGTTGGAAGTGTCACTGTATGTCAACTTGGATAAATATATAGGGACATTTGTGTGGAATATCAGAGTTATTTATTCACCGGATTATTTGCAGCTTTCCTGTCCGACAGCCTAGAAAATTTAAATCCAAATACACTCACTTAATTATTACTCGAATGGTCCTGGGTATGTAAGATACTGACATCATGATCAAGCACGTGGCTGGACATTGTTATACTTGTGTAATATTACATAATACTTCTTCGATGGTGAATCATCATTAAAATGGTCGTGAGGAATTTTAAGCAAACACCTCCCCCCCCCCCCCCCCCCCCCCAGACACAGACACAGAAGATGAAGGCTACACTTGGTTTATAGATTACATAGTATTTTTAGATTGGTACGGGTTAATGAGGTTGCCAGACAATTAAATAAGGGACCAAATATACACAGATGAGAGTGGTCCGGAGGATTAGAGTGAAATTAGAAATTATTGATATAGTATAGTAGTAGGTGAGATGACATGGAGAAAGTTTTTTTAAATATAGGCAACGTTTGAAAAACCCACGATGGATCGACCGATTTTGTGTAACACTTAAATATATATGATTGTCCTTCAATGCATAATAAAATATATTACACAGCCTATCAAGACTCTCCTCTGACCAGCTCCATTTATTATTAATGTTATATTTGGAGGATGCTCTACAGAATGCAACCGCAAGGGCTGCAGAAGGAAAAAAACTAAAAAATGTCATGTCGAGGAAATACGGTACTCGTGTAAAAACAAATCTACTGGTTGACCTCTAGAACGTAAGGTCAAACGTTTGCGGATCTGATCTTGGGGAGGGGGTCAGTGGGGGTGGCAAGAGAGCTTCAATATTGCGCATTTGAATAGCTGTAAATCTACAATGAAACCCTATTCATTTTGCCCAAATTAGTATAAGATATAATCCACCTTGCCGAAAGCTGGGCTAGATTTGCTACGCTTGTGTGTAACAAAAATGAAATAAAATGTTGTAAATAAAGTGAAGAATGTGTATGTTAATATACGGCTAGCTGCTGGTATTATACACCAAGCTCAACTCTCCTCCTTACATTGACCTGAAAGCGCTTTTATACCGACTCGTGATGTGTGAGATCGTCAGAAGGTGTACAATCCGCAGCTCGACACATTTACTAAATTATTTCAAATTAGGGTGAAAAATAATAATGACTGCATATATTTGGTACTGCGTTGAATTAAAGTTATCTGTTCGGTTATATTGATTTGTGTTTTGAGCTTAATTCTCGTCCTAAATTTGGGTTGGGTTTTTTTTAAACAATTTTATTTGGAAGATTTTCACAGCAGTGATAGGTCTCATCTCCAATTGAAAAATGCAATATTTAAATAGTCCGTACAAAACATTATATTTTATACATTATAATTACCTTTAAGCAATTTACATATATACAGTATAGCTTCTTCTCGCATCATCACTTACCCAATCACAACCCTCTAATTAAATCAGCAGATTTCTAGTCAAAATCGGTACAATATCATATAATGACAAAATATCCCTTTTTTTGTATTTTTGGCCTCAATGACATTGAGGGGAGTGAATTTGAGAGGATTGTTGGAGGCCAATTGTACAATTTCTGACGATTTCACCCACATGCATAACAGGTGAGGGACTACTCTGTGAATAGACCCATACCGCCGCTATTGTGCCACTGCTATTATATTTTCGACCAGCACTTCTGGACTTAGTTATTTCTCCGTTTCATTTATTCGACGTTTATTTGAAACTCATTTCGGAAACTAACTCAAGAAGTATGGATATCAAAGTGTGTGTGTGTCTATTGATTGGATTCGGTATGGGGTCTGCATTGCAAGGTAGGAATTCCTTATTTTAAGTTCTTATTTCGAGGGATTTCACTGCCTATATATGCCACAATAATCATTTTCCAATATTTTGTAACGGCATGAACAAAACCTGACGTGATGTATGACAGGAAAATGAGTCACAAGTCGCAAAATTCATAATTGATTCAAGTGATTTATTCACAAGATATATTTGTTGGAATGTTCTCATTTTTGGGATGCTTGGCGCTGCTGCTAGCATAAATAGTTGTCCTAAATGTCAAGACTGTATTGAATATATCTATGCCTATCTCTAGGTCTAGGTGTATATTTAATTACTTTACTATAGTGAGTGACCATCAGGAAATATGGCTAACTATTTTATCGTCCATAAACAAATATAGAAATAGTTATTAGATGTCCTAATGTTTACTATCGGCGGAGTCCACATGATCTCATCTTTTCAAATATAATGGTATCTCAAAATGCATTTCTTTGCGACATGTTTTGTTTTGCTGTTGTTATATGTTTATTAAATATACAAAGTTGCAGCAAATGATTTCGGCGGGACGCCGTAATATATAGACTACAATATTTATGAAGCCCTGTAGCAAAAATAACCGGGTGAAATCATCCAAACTTTTGATCAATTGACAAAAGAGAACCCGTTTTTTTAAAAAATTCAAACTGGTTTATATGGTCCTCGGTTAAGGTTTTTGGAATGACCCGGGGGATGTTGCTTAATGGTCTTTACCATACAGCTTAATACCAAACAAGCTTTACCAAAGTGGAAAAGACTGTAACGATTTCGGCATTGGTACAAATGTCTACTTTGGGACGCAACAGGTGTTCAATTAGATCAGGGTACAATGATGTAAAAAGTCAGAAGTTAAATACATTTAACAGATAAAGTGCAAGTTGGCGTCCGTTAAAAATGGACACTGCTTTAATCAAGATGGGAACAATATTTAAAGATATCAGAAGAGAACTGATGCAGCTCTTGGATGTATTAATTAAAATCCAAATTTAGATCAAGTGGAATGATGCTCATACCGGTACATAGACTGGACTCGACTGAATGTAGATCTATTCAGTATATACTATAGACCCTAGAGACTAAATCCGCCAGACTCTATTGGTAGCATGTGGGTAAAGTCGACAGAATTAAAATGTACAATTCGCCTTTACCAATGCACCCAGGTCTAAGACAAAAATCAAGTTCAATATAATTGAACATATATTTAGAATTATCGCAATACCAAAGATACTCAGATACCCCTAGTATTTATCAATGTTCATCCCAATTTCGCAGAATTTACTAAATGTGTAGAGCTGCTGATTGTAATTTTCTGACGATGTGACCCGTGGCTCAGTCCATACATTCTACCATTGTGTGGTTGTGTATATAATGCGCCAGGCGAGCATATTATATATAGAATATACATAATATGCGGGTTGCATCTTCATCCAGATCGCGAAATTACCCCTAATGTGGGTCCGGACATTACAAAATGTACAATTGGCAGCCCTACAAATTTGTTAAAAGCAAATTCTGCTAGGTTCGATAGATTCAATATGTTTAGCTTTACAGCTATATAGGGAAAAGAATGCAAAGTATTTTATTAACAAGATCTCTTTTTTTATAAAGAAAAAAACGATCTTTATGTAGGAATGTTCTCATTTTGGGGGTATCTAGTGCTTTATGTCCTATGAATGCATGTATCAAATTTCAAGACTATTAAATATATCATTGCGTTATTAATTAAGGTCATCCTATGGAGTATATTTAGCTACTTTACTCTTAATTGTCCACCCAGAAATATTGCAAACATAAACGAAATTAAACAAAACATATAAATATTTTTTAGATTTCCTAAATGTTAACTTCGTTGGAATCCATTCAATCTTGTCTTTTCAATTATGATGGTATCTCAAATCCATTTTTCTTTTATACTTATGACTCATTCTCCTGTGACACATCGCATTTAGAATTGATATTAGTATCAATTCTATAGTATCCATTTCTTAAAGCTGCAAACTTGTATAAATGATCTATGAAAACCAAATGCATGATGGGAAAGATGGGGTCATGTATCATGAAAACATGTATAACACATGGATATTGACATTAGAGCTTTGATAAATAGTCCATGCTGAACATGACATGTTTTCTAAAGAATTTACACAGTACCATTAGTCCCATAATTCAATGCGAATCAGGATTCAACATGGCGGCTATGCAAATCCCCTATTAACTCATATTATTATTTCTAGGACTGGATTCATCAATAGCCACAACTATAAACGTTTGGTTCCCTGATTTAAGCTTCTGTCCTTGTACTCATCGTATAAGTTCATTCAGTTCTAAATGTAAAACAAAGACTTCATTATCTCAGATATATTTTGTTGTAATAGCTGAGAATGCAGATCTAGGCGGAAGATCGTGGATTCAACTAATATGATTAATACCCCGTCCTGTGCCTAGTACATCATTCAACATATAATATCGCTTGAAATAATGAAATATGGTAGTTTTTGCGAATGAATGTTTTGTTAACATTAGTTCATCTTTTTAAAATAATTTGCTAGTATTTGTATTTCTTTTTTAGTCAGAGGCAACGCTTGAAAACAATCATGGTGTATTAAAGCGTTTTTTGTAACTATTTGAATATTATATTGCCCTGAAATGAAATATTAAAAAAAATGGCTGTATAAATATGCCCCCTGAAATCATTCTTGTTTTGCAGATAGTTGTGGTAGGCAGAGCCCAGACTTGAGTAAACAGGACAAGGGGGATGGTGGAAGCACGGTGACTGAGGAGACAAACAATACATTATACTGCACACCTTGCCTCATCACAGAACCTGAGCTACATGTCATCTTCCTGCAACATTCCCCTTTCACTCACGTTAAGGTATTCTATTGGATTTAGTTATTATTTATTCCTATTTCTCCTCGAAGCTACTGCTTAATTGCTGACTGGGATATCAAAGGCTGGCCGTCTGTATACAGTCCACGCCCAAACCCTCAGATCAGATAAGAATGGTATGTCAGTGATTGGACGCCTACTTCGTTAATCGGTTTCCTGGCCTAGGACCAGGCGTTCTAATGGGATTATAATGACATTGTGCGCCATATATAAAGGTCCGATTCCACTGGTTCGCTTATATATGTGCTCATGCCTCGCTCTTGCTGCGCTTGTTTATAGTGCGCTTGTCATTCGCTCTAGGTCCGCTTTTATTTTTAGCGCAATACAAGCGCAGAGCGATTCTACTGGTTCGCTTCTTTCCTTATGAAATCAATGGTAAATCCCTTGGTGCGCTCACACTGCGCTCTTGGTCCGCTACTTTAACAGGCAGAAAGAGCGGCGTCTTGTTGCGCTCATATCAAACAGATCAGATATAAGCGCAACGTCCTGCGCTCTTCTAAAGAAGCGGACATAGCCACTTTTTAGAGCGTATAGAAAGCGCAATAACCGATTCTATTAGACCGCTCTGGTTTCGCTCAAACTTCGCTTGTTGTGCGCTCAAGACAATAAAAAAGAGCACAGTGAGAGCGGACCTAAAGAGCGAACCAGTGGAAACGCAGCCTAAGGCTGCGTTTCCACTGGCTCGCTCTTTTGGCTCGCTCATGGCCCGCTCTTTTTTATTATCTTGAGCGCATAACAAGCGAAGATTGAGCGAAACCAGAGCGGTCTAATGGAATCGGTTACTGCGCTCTATGTACGCTCTAAAAAGTGCCTATGTGCGCTTCTTTAGAAGAGCGCAGGACGTTGCGCTCATATTTGCCGTGTTTGATTTGAGCGCAGCAACACAAGGCTCTTTCTACCTGTTAAAGAAGCGGACTAAGAGCGCAGAGAGAGCGCACAAACACATTTACCATTGATTTCATAGAGGAAACAAGCGGACCAGTAGAATCGCCCTGTGCTTGTATTGCGCTAAAAATATTAGCGGAGGAAGAGCGAATGACGGGCTCCCTATAAACAAGCGCAGCAAAAGCGAGCCATGAGCACATATACAAGCGAGCCAGTGGAATCGTACCTTAATAAATATATTTATATGATTTCTATAGAGCCCCAACTTGCTTTGTTATTACTTATGTTGCTGCTTGTATAGAGCATACACATGAAGTAAAATCGTAGGTAGATGCTAATTTTAATATATCATTGTGGCTTCTGTTGTACACATGTTGTTTGCTTTATCCCAATACTCATTATACAACAACTCCACCCGGCCGGAGTTAGTGTTTGCCCAGTCGAAATAAAACCTCTTTTTAAAAAAGAACTAATAAGAATTGACATTATCGGGATTCCGATCTTATTTGATACTAATCAGTGATAAAATACAAAATACATTTTTCAGGTTCACGTTGAAATGCCTTCTAACAGGAATAAGAACTTTACAATTTATGAAGTTAGTCTGGTGCTATTATCAAGTGTCGCCCTACAGTGGGAGATTGTGACACCACCGTCAGTAAATGTAACAAGTATAGTAATGGTAAGTAGGGAGACATGCAGCACAGAGATTGATATGGGACGATTTACTGTATGTGTACAGTGGAACCTCGCATAAAGACCACCTCTCTATAGAGACCACCCCTCTATTAAGACCAATTTCTCTCAGTCCCGAATTGCTTTCCTCTTATTAGATTAACCCCTCTAATAAGACCACCTCGCTATGAGACCGTTCGGTCCCAAGGGTGGTCTCAATGAGAAGTTCCACTGCATTATAATACTTCCCCTCCTCCCCCGCCCCTCCCCTACGCATTCCCTCCCCTTACAGCCCCCCCCCCTCCTTTTCTCTCTCCCTTCTTCTCTATCTCTATTTCCTGGGTACGATCCTAAACTGCCTCCCGCTCAGCTCTCCCGCCCTTGATAGAACCTTTATATGGGTCGATAAGGGCGTAAGGCAACCAACAATCTCACTCACTCACTCCCTTTTCCTTCACCAATTTGTCCTTATCCTCACTTCTCCTGCCCCAAATATAAATTATAATTAAACGTACTAGATAGATGGTACGACCATTATTATAGATTCTATATTATAATCACATGCAATAATTGAAGTTGCTCCCTGATACTTTTGATTATTTGGTTTTCATCTGATCCTCATTTTTGTTGCAAAAGTAATTTGCAATAGTCAAGAGTAATTCATCTAATTTATTAATTACAGATATATATCAGATATAAGTCGTTTACATTATCTTAAAATGTATTTTCATTAATAAAAATGTAAAACCCGAACAGATTCCAGGAGTAAATGCAAATGCTTCTGTGAAAGTTTTGGGGCTACCCCTCAAGGTGTCGCCACCCCCGCTAGGTTTGCAGGAAGCCATAGGAGGCGCCACTAGCCTAGAGGACGTCTACAATGTGACTGGGAATACAGTGGGTAACTTCACCACCTTCTTGGCCTACAGAAACATTTCTTCACCAGATGTCTACTTACTTCTACAAACATGCCAATATAGAGCCACAGGTACGTCCTTGTACGTTTTCTTGGCGATACCAAACTGATAATAAGGGCATTACCATGAAATTAACTCAAATGTATAATTTATCTCTGAGCAGAAACTTAAGGCCAAAAAAGAGCTGAAAACTATATTTTTCAAGAAACCACCCTACAGAAACTGAGAAATGTTTGTTTTGAATAATAGTTCACAAGAAACATATACTTTTAATGGCTTTCTGATGAGAAACCTTATGTTCTTGATTTATTTTCGCTTCTTTGTCGAAAAGAGTTAGCCAAGGCCAACAATCTTGAAACACCTACACATGTATTCTTAGGCCTAACGAATACACACGTAACACCTCTATGATCTTAAGGGTTTGGGAATAGCTCTATCAATAATATAACAAAAAATACCAGAATTGATTACATAATTACCACAGTTATAGGCACTCGTCGGAAGAACTGATTATTCAGGAAAACTGTTTATTCAGAATCGAATTACCTATTTGTAAATAACATCAGCAAATACAAGAATTCTTGAAATAAAATTAAATGAAATATTATGGTGTGGTTAAAATATATAGAAAAGTTATCAAGTTGGCCAAGGCACACTGAGGAATAATTAAGCCTATGATTATTATCATAGGGAGCTAGGTCGGTGATGGCTAAATTACTAGAAACGTTTAACTATGAAGCAGTATAGTAGGTCTTTACTCAAACAACATAATTAAAACTACGTGTCTTCGAATATTTAGCAAATGTATGGGTGAAATCGCCAGAAAGTGTACAATTGACTTTCTCCAATCGTCGCAAATACCGGTAATTCAAATTTAAGACAAAAATAACTTTAAAAATTTGGTTCAACATAGCCCTTGTTTGAATCAAGGCAATACTAAATATATTCAGATACACCGCGCCATTTTTCAGTCTAATTTAGCAGAATTTACTTGACGTGTAGATCTGCCGATTGTATATATTTTTAAGTTCTCTGACCCGTAGAATAAATACTTAGGAAACAAAATTGAAAGCCTTGTTAGGGCAATGCCGCGGACAATATGGTAGTCGTATAATGAATTGCCATTCGGCGAGCTGCGATTGAAAAATTATTGTTATTCTATGATTTGGTAAATGTTTACTGTGAGAATCATCGAAGCACGCTATCTTTTGGCTAGGGCCTAAATTATTTCGAAGATGAATTTGAAGCAAAGTGTATCTTTAACTATAATACTTCCATGTGAAATAATCACTAAAATTAAAAGCTTAAATATTTTCTAGAGCGGACGACTCGCTTTTTCCTTCCCTAACTTTCACTTTTTAAGACATATACCTGATCAGTAAATCAGTGAACGAGACATTCTTATGAAAAATATTTGTTTTCATATCGCTAACCAAAGTTTAGGCTGGAGTTTCCTTGAATTATACAGAGATGTCCCCCTAGAATGTGAGCGGTTTGTGTTGCGTCATAAGCTTTTCTCACCTGCGTGGTATAGCTACCTGAGCGTCCCGGCGCGTGACGGCTCTTACCTGGTCACGCCTCATTGGTGTCACATGACCTCTTCCTACCTGTAGTAGGACCAAAATCTTTACACTAAAGACAGTTTTTGCTGAATTCTGGACAAAATCCATAATTTTTGCTGCTACCAATCAATTGTAAATGTGTCAAACCTAACAGTGGATATATCTGGGAGGTTCTTACCATTTTCTTCTCCCATCATGGGAGGAGTTTCTCTAAATAAGTTCCATAGTCATTATAACACCACGTTTGTGTAGTTTACTGTATGTGTTGGTATATAAGAGATAGGATATCTGTCGGTTAATGTACTTGCTTCGGCAGTACATATATTAAAATTGGAACGATACAGAGAAGATTAGCATGGCCCCTGCGCAAGGATGACACGCAAATTCGTGAAGCGTTCCATATTTTTTCATTCTAGATTTTATTTCAACATTAAAGAAACCATTCTCCCAACCTAATAAACATTTTTCATTCATTCAATTGAACATTTCCGGCGTCTTCACTCATTAGATGTTCAAGTGGCTAAGATCACTTTTTTGACTATGTTTTATTTAAAAATAATGTTTGTAGTTTTCGATCACTTGCATAAGTTGGGACATTTGTGCGGAATACCAGAGCTAAAAACTTCTTATGTCTGAGAGAATATATTGAGCGACAGGGATGGTAGAGATTTGTAGTTTTATATACTCTTATATACTCCAAATAATGTTTTTCATACATTAATTATCCCTAGTATAGGCTACTGATATAATGATCTAGCACATATATGGCTGAACTCGCCAGAAAATGTACAATTCACCTTCACCAATCCCCTTAAATAACCCAAATTAAAGACAAAAATTAGCTCCAAAATACAGTTCAACATAACCAAACAGATTGTTTGAATCAACCCAACACCACATATACTCAGATATACCCAGTATTGACCATTTCACAGTCTAGTTCAGCAGAATTTACTAAATGTGTAGATCTGCCGATTGTACATTTTCTGAAGATCTGACCCCTATACGAAATTCAAACAATCTTCGTCAAAATCAGAAACTCAGCGGCGAGTGTCACTTATTTTTAAGATAATAAAGTCAAATATTGCATCTCCTTGTAGATATACGAACAGGACAGGGCAGAGACATGAGCGAGGCAGAGACGATGATGCTGATTACTACCTTGGTCCCCACTGTTGGGGTGGTATTGGTTGTCACAGTAGTGGCTGTCGCATGTGTGGCTGTCACGAGAAAGAGAAGAAATACTACTCGCCAGGACCTCAGTAAACTTTATACACAAACTAGCATGGACTCTAACCCTTACTATACTGGCCCAGCCTCAAAATACAGGCAATATACCGAGGTGAGGCACTTTATTATCTATTTAACTTTTATTCATTTTTTATTTATTTTTATTTATTCTTTATTTATTTTCATTTTTGTATCTATTTATCGTTTATGCTTCATTCATTTTTTATTTATCTTTTATTAATCATTCTTTATTTATTTTATTTATATATTTTTATTTGGAAACAATATTAGAGAGTAACCGAGTGTTTTGTACTTAGCATTTTATCTCACATTTATATGTTGTACCCGGCATTTTTTTGATTTATACTAATATCTTAGATGCACATCATGTACTCACATTCTCCTATAGCTTAGAAAACTTTTCTTTCTAATGGTAAAGGCTGGAAGAGCTGGATTATAAGGGTCAGATTTTCAGAAAATGTACAATTCAACTTCGCCAATCTGCTCAAATAACCCGAATATCAGAGGAAAATAAAGCTCAAAATACAACCTAGCCAAACAGATTGCTAGAATCACTGCAATGCCCAATATTCTTAAATTTGCCTAGTATTGACCAAATTGCAGCCTAATTTCGAGGAATTGAGTAAATGTGTGCAGCTGCCAATTGTATATTTTCGAAAATCTGATCCATATTCAGAAGTCTGTCTACCTATTTGTCACCCTCATACGTATAGGGCCACTGCTTTTTAATATATTTATCAATAATTTGAGTGCTGTAAACTTTCCAGGAAGGTTATTTCTGTATGCAGACGATGCAGTGGTAACAGTTGAAGGTGATACAGGGCAGAGTTTAAACAAGAAATGTCAGGATGCAATAGGCCACTTTACAAATTGACAGTGCGCCATTCAAGGAGCGGGGAAAACGGCCCGAACTATGAGCTATGCGGGCAAGGGCGCATAAGCCTTATGCATTAACCATAGGCTCCTAACTTTCTCCTTTATTTCCCAGAATTGTAGTTTTTGTATAATAATGTCTGCTATCTGATATTATGAAATGACATGTTAAGATTGGTCATGCATGATACCAGGACATTTTATCCGCTAGACTTTGGTATATGGCAATTTTTGTAACAGTGTATCAACTATAACAAGTAAGCGTAGGGGTATGGGCTGCAGTGGGGCAGCGGCCGTATGGCCAGGGGCATACACACACCTCTGCCCCTCTACTGGGAGCCCGGGTGGAGGGTGCACGGTTTGGCACACATAGCTAGGTGAGTCAACTGAACTGGGCATGTGCATAGTGATAAAAGTTAATCTCACAGTGACTGGTGCGCACTGTTGACGGAATTTGTGAAGTAGACTATTGATTTGTATACTGAGTGGTGCAGGATAAATGGTCTAACTCCAAATGAAAAAAAAACGAAAATTCAATGCTTTGCACCTCAAGGTATAATAACAAACTTTGGAAATGTTTCTTGCCTTGGTTCTATAGCTGGTAGAGAGAGAAATTTTAAGTATCTTGGTCCTACTATATGTTAATCACTGTCTTTCAAAGACCACTTCTGTAAACCGGTTTGAACAGCTCAATGGAAGATCGGAGAAATTCGTAGGAGACGAAGGTACATGACTTCTAATATCTGCCTGGGGCTGGTCAAGACCTATGTCCTCCCTCTGCTGGAATTCTCCAATTTCTTACTCCTAAATATGGGAGTGGGAATGAGGAGAAAAGTTCAGAAGACTTGGAATAGGGCACTTCATCTAGCCTTAGGCAGAGAGTTAAATAACGTTGAATTGACTGAAACTGAAAGATCAGGACTCCTTCCTATCTTGGACAAAGCTGGTGTAGCATGTTTGAAACTGATACATAAAAGATGAGGAAAGTTTGACCGTGTGGAACAAGCTTTAAATCTTAGTAATAGAGTAGGGCCTATTCTACAAGTAATTAGACCAAGAACAGAGAGAATGAGAAGAAGTGTTTTCTATACAGGGAAAATTAAATGGAATGAATTACCGCTAGACTTAAGATTGGAGGAGGATCTGGATATGTTTATGCTGAAGCTAAAGACTTGGCGAGATGATGTTTACCAGAGAGAAGTTGTGTGAATTGTAGATTGAATGTATGACCTTCCTATTGTGCTTGTATAGTTGAGAATTGCTATGAACGGTTCCTGAAGAGCCTTATAGTTTAGTATGTATGTTCATATAATATGTGCGGAATTCATGTGATTTGTGTGATGGGTAGGTTTATTTCTGTTCTGTACGGTATTTATTGGACAAAGCCAGTTAAATAAAAGAATTTTCATGAAATAAGGCAGTCCAGTATGCCAGTTTTAGTTGTAAGTGATAATTGATTATATTTCTAATGTAAATGAAGTAGAGAGAGAGAGAATTGCTTGAAATTTGATCTTATTAGAAAGGCAACGCCTCAATTCGTCCATGGTGGACAGTGCGTTTTTCATGTGAATTACTTAAATATTGTATTGGCCTTAAATGAATAAAAAAAAATATATATATATATATACACTTTGACGTCTGATGTTTCAGTTTCACCCGCCCAAACATAGGGAAAAGACGACAAAATTAAATTTTCGAAAAACGGGCCAATCTATAGATACTATCGAAATATCTTAAGTGTCTTACTTTTACTGACATTGTTTTCCTTCCTAAATTACAACTTTGACATAAGAGGGTTAAATTGTCAGAAAATTCGCCTTTACCAGTCCTCTGAAATAACTCAAATTTATTACAGAAATGAGGCTAAAAATGCTATTCGACGTAACCAAACAGATTGTTCAAATCAACGAAATATATACTACACATTATATCGTAATATCATAATCATATATCAGATATTGACCATTTTTCAGCCTAGTTTAGCAGAATGTACTGAATGTGTAGAGCTGCAGTCCGATTGTACACTTTCTGACGGTCTGACCCACATACCCCCCCCCAACTGGTCGTATTGATCGGTTAATTGTAGGAAACACATCGTATACATCTAGGAAATCTATCTTGTCGTTCAGTGTAGTTTTACTGCACTTAAAACATTTAAAAAAGATTGAGTTGAACTATAGAGTTGATGGTCTTCATTCGAAATTTGTTTTATTTCATGTGATGTGTGTATAGCCGCGGCCACCGCCCCTGCCTACCTTCCCTCCTCCTGCTACACCCAATGACTATGTCTCCCCTGTCAACACTTCTCCCTTCAACAGTTACAGTGAGTTTCCCTGACTTGGTCTTGTCAAAAATAATATATAAACAGCAATACTTATCAAAAGTTCTCTGCATCCTGCATTTTTGTATAGTCTTCTTTTAAATGTATCATATGACGTAATATATAAGAGTTAAAATTTTATGTTATGAATATCTTACCTTTCAACCAGAGCTATACATTCTTGTACAGCTATAATTAGCTTATTTTTAAGTCGCAAAGTTGATATGTTTCAAAGTGTTTTATTCACTAGATCGCTTTGTAGGAATGTTCTCATTTGTGGGGTATATAGCGATTAAGCTTGTATTAATACATGTACCCAATTTCAAGACATTGGCCACCCTATGGAGTATATTTAGTTTCTTGACTAGTAATTGTCCACCCAGAAATATTACAAACTTTTTATTCAAGCATGAAAAAATAAAAAATGAAATATAAAAATGGAAAATGAGTCACAAGTCGCAAAAAAATGATATTTTTCTATATGATTTATTCACATGATGATTGTTGGAGGGTTTAGCGCTGTAGTTTGTATAAATCGATATTTCATATTTTAAGACTGTCTATCAAATATATTCTTGCTTTTTGAATGTCATCTTATAGAGTATATTTAGTTACTTTAATGGTAATTACCCACCCAGAAATATTGGAAACTTGTTGTCATACATAATTATATCAAACATACAATATATGAACACTCCTTGTCCTGAATGTGAATGTCCTGAATGCTTACTATCATTGGATTCGGCTTTAACTCATCTTTTCAAATGTGATGAAATCTCAAAACCCATATTTTGCGACTTATGACCCATTTTTCCTTGATACATCACATATGCTTTACCATGAGGCCTGACCTTGTTACACTGACCCACAGGTGAAAGACAGATGAGAATGCCAGAACCTCTACCAGCAGCTAGCCCTTACCTGCAGGCTGCTCCAGGAGAACAACCCGAGGAGGAGGAGGAGGAGGGTACCTATGCGGACATGTACTCCTATATCACCTGTATAGACCCACCTGCCTTCACTAACTTCCCTGTACCCTTACCTGACTTTGGCCTGCCCATGTGTAGTATTAAGTCAGGTGCTTCTGACTCTCCTGGATGCCAGGCTTCAGGGTCTGATAATATGGGCACAGGTAAGATTTGATTAATATTATTATCTTTATGAATGTCAGGTATTAAATGTTAAAGTGGCTAAGCTCACTGTTTTGACTATGTGTCAATTGGAACTGTAAGAGTAGATTTCAAGACTAGCATAAGTGTGGCCATTTGGGTGAATTATCAGAGCTTTGTATCCATTAGATTATTTGATATTTGTAAATATACTTCGAGTGAAATCAAATTGTTGGGTCAATTCAAATCATCCAGAAAAAGCTTAAACTAACTGCATGTTTAAACCATACATACCTCGATCATTTAAGTTTAGTGTTCACCAGGGATGGGTACGTAGTGGTTGCTTAGTCTGTCTAAAGCTCCAGATACACTTAATGTTTACATTAATGCTCTAGGGTATGGATTACTGACATATTAAATGATCTAGCACATGGTTGAAATTTTAACTTTCCCCAAATCAGGAACTCATCGGCAAGTGTCACTTTAATATTTCAGCCAGTGACCAGGGAGGTCGACCTTACAAAATCTCAAATAAACAAACTGGTGGAGAAACAGGAGAGCTGCCTCTGAGATGTGAACACCCTGGGCAGTATCCTAACCCAGACACTCTACATGAAGACACACCAGCAAGCATGCAGGACAAGCCATCCAGTCTCTCTCACCAACCTTCTATAGCATCTTATGGAGAATCTACATATGTAGGTACACCAGGAGAGCATCCATCCAGTACAGCCCAGTTTGTGGAAGGACCAGCAAGAGTAACTTGTTCCAATGGAGTTTGTAGTTTGGATCCCAGACATCCTGGGAGCTATGGACCAAGGAGTAGAGCACAAGCAGACCACAAGTCCTCAATGAGTAGTGCTGGTCCAAGTGATTGTAATAATGGTCAAGATAAGTGTGGCTTAGAGTTGGAGGCATCCATGGAGGATGAAATAAAGCAGAGCTATGATACTGGTGTTCCCACTGACTCACCACACTCAACAGATGTCATGAGAGATGGGACACTGTTCACTTATTTGTGAACCTATCTAAAGTTTCATTCTCAGCTAATTTTAATTTTAAAATGTAGAAACTAGCAGAGTTCCTATACCCCAGGTATTTATAATTCATTGCAATCATTAATCGCCAATATGTGATAGCCAAATAACAAATTCATTTGCGATTAAAATGTAGTTCAGGTCCATCTGAAAATAACAATTGCTTCTTTTATTTATTGGAAGAGTGCTGTATGGAAGGAGGGGTTTCCCCATGAACCATTTGACACTCTGCGCCTCATGGTTCTATGGCACATAGCCACCCCCTGCCCCCATAAAGTCGTGAATAAATGCTTAAGTAAAACCAACTGGGAACCAGCCAAATATTATTAATGGTTGTGCATGTTGCAGTTATTTGAGCTGCAAAGCAGCATATATATACTCACCTATTTCCAAAATTGGCATAGGAAGTAAGGGACTGTTCATTTTTAACCACTGGGGGAGAGGAGAATTTTCGGGGGGCCATCTTTTTTTGCATAGGCTGTGCCGGGGTGCACCTTTTTTGCGCACTCTAAAAGTGTGGGTGTGGGGGCAATCTTTTCTTTAAACAGACTCAGAACTACAATGATGTAGGGGGGTCATGAAATTTTGCACAAGACTTTAAGAGGGGGATCATACAATTTTGCACAAGAATTTTTAACAAATTCTCCTGTCCCCCCCCCCCCCCCCCACTGGTTAACTATGAAGAGCCCCTAATGGCAAAATGCCTCAAGCTACTCATACTGATATATACATATGTGGAGGAATGTGAGAATATGATAACATATGCACATTTGAGGCCATGATTTGTTTTAACAAATGATTTACTTGATGTTTATTTGATTACAATAGGATTGCCTCTTTTCAGGTCATGATTTGGTATCTATTTTTGGATTTGTTAAGGTGATACCGAATTAAGGAGTGAATGTATGATGAGACAGGATGAGGAAAGGACATTTTGACGTTTCATGTATATAGCAGCAGGCAGGAGTAGAATCCTTAATACAAGATGTATTATCTAAGTATAGATCATTGTAATGGTGTATTTAATTTTAAGTTTTTGTCATGACATACATGTATACATGATTAGTTACTTCGACTTCCGTTCGGGGGCGCCTTCAGGTTTTTATAATCACCCACATTTGCAGTACAGGTTGTCATGGACACACGTGACCCAAATGTGATGTGTTTCAGGAAAATGAGTCATAAGTCGCAAAATTGATATTTTACAAAGTGTTTTTTTCAAAAGATCACATTGGAATGTTCTATTCTTTTTAGGGTTTATCTCTTATAGCTATATCAATTGATGTATCAAATTTCAGGACAATCTATGTGATATATCCTTTCGTTTTAAAGGTCATCATATGGACTACATTTTGTTACTTTACTGTTTATTGACCGCTAAAAATATTGGAAACTTTTTTTTTTCAAAAACGAAAATATCAAACTTAAAATCTAGAAATATTTATTAGACTGTTTACTATCATTGGAATCGGCTTGATCTCAACTTTTCAAATATAATGGTATCTCAAAATCTATTGTTTGCGACTTATGACTCATTTTCCCGAAACACATCACAAATACGCAATTTGATTGGTTTTAAAACGTTGCACTCTACAAGTGGTGCTAAAAATAGGGCATTGATAAGGTAAACACTAAATAAATTAACAAATCAGCATGTAATAAATACCAAATGTCACTCTGTATGGTTTGAAAAAAAAGCCTGTTTCCTCTCAGGAATGTTTATGATGCTACTGTTAGTGAGTTCCAATGTTGTATTATAGTAACTTGTAATGATACATAATCAAATAACAAGCGTTTATTATGAATGTTTTATTACAAGAGGTACAACGGCATTATAAATATACACGAAAGGAAAGGATATCAACCCAACATATATTTGCGTTGGGCTTGCATGTTGATATGTTATTAAGTCCTTAAAGTAACCAATTGAATCAATTAGAACTTACATAATATAGTCATGATTGTTTTATTCACACATAAAAAGTATAAATGAACTATACAAACTAATCATTGTACAAACATACATTGTATATCATTTAAGGATCAGGTAACGGGACATTATCATGATATTCAATACTTTAAATGTTTAAAGGGTAGAGCATACAAACCTATCTATGTAATATTCCTTTCATATATATTGACATTTAATGGGACTTGTGGGCATATACTAACCAACCGAAGTTGAATTTCAATCTTGATATTTCTTGATATTGAGTCCATCAATTTCCCAGCGATATATTTCAATACATAAGAGTTGTGTATGATATTTCATATATTACGTTTTAAACACTAACAGAGTGATACAAAATCAATATAAAATCTGTTTCACCAAAACCGATGTTTGAATTGGATGACCACCAGGTGGATCCGATTGGAATATGATATCATTTTTAGTATTATGGGATGGACAGTCCATCCAATCCAAACAACTTCCTAAATCGAAAGGAAATCGGTTGGATGAAAACATCGGATTTGGTGCAATATGGATTTAAGAAAGGCTATCCTATAAAATATCCTCAAAATATCTATATTTTTATATTTAGAGGAAGACCACATTGCGTTGATCAAGTCCTGGTAAAACATATATAAAATAAAGTAAAAGAGAGAATGAAAGTGACTTTGACTTCCATAGTTCAATACAACCGTTCAAGAAAAAAACCCTGCAAACTGTGGTTTTCATTTCAATTTTCTTTACATTTTTTTTTTATGGTTCCAAGTATGATAGAAATAAATTCATGTATAAACCCTCGTGCTACATAAATGATGAACTATATATTTACACAATTTTATCAATAAGAGTATTTATTCACTCTTGTAAATCATCCACTGGTAAATCTATCACCGTAATTAAAATATATACCCATGATGGTAAATGTATATTTTTATTTCTTAATATTTTCTCAAGGATGATTGTATTTAAGCTGAATTAAAACAAAAATAAATTCACTGTTAAGAAAATAGAATATATTCGATTTAATTTCTCTTGCATTGTTTTCTACTTGACTATACCCAATACAAAAATAAGACCTATAAGACCTATGTCCAGGAGGTTCCTGGATCTGCGCTAAATTACAAGCGTTAAATGCAGATTTCAGATCAATTTCAAAAGATCCCAATTAATATGCCATAGTATCAGACTATATAGACCAAAAACTGGTTTGGAAAGCATCACATCCCTTTAAACCTTTATATATTGTATGCAAAAATAGTTCTGTATGACATGGATAAAGCTAGGGTCCTGTTCATGGCCGCAAATTGGAACCCTATTTGTATGCTTTGCTCTAGAATAAAAAAACACAAATGGCATGCTTAACATCTCGCAAGAAAAAGTACAATGCACCATTGTATAATAAATGTATGTCCAAACATGTACAAACGTATAAAAGCAAGTGAGGTGAAAGGCAGATACCTCCTGCTAGTCTCCTATGTACATTACAGATTGTCCCCTTCTACAGTGTGTTACATACTTCTTGAGAGCATTGATCAATTGCATAGATGCATTTATTGCAGCTGATGGCCCTGTATATTTAGTCGCCATTTGTTGGGATAGCGGGGGCAGTTGTAGGCCTACAAACCAGTCCTACTAGTGTTGGACGTCCACTTCCAGGTCAACTGCAAGTTCATGGCTTTCCACTGGTTCATTCTGCTTCGAGATCATTTATAATTTGTTGTTAATGACAGTAACATCCAAAAAAAGGCGACTAAAGCCATTAGAGCCCTCGCTCTTGTTCCTGGGCTAATAGACCAGCCGAAGAAACACAACCGAATGATCTAATTGCCCAATATGCAATACTGTTCATTTTTTGGTTCATTCAGCTGGTCTCAAACTGTGGGTGGGGGGGGGGGACATCTTTTTTGCACAGACTCTGAAAGGGGGCACCTTCTTTTGTGCAGACTCTGTGGGGGCTAACTTTTTTTTGTCTTTTTGACCTCTGAAGCGACAATAAACCCAAAACAGCTTGCTGCACACAACAGATGTTGTTGCTGACTCTTCCCATGTGTGCTCGTCAGACTTGATATTTGCCCACCCTCACTCTCAAGCTACATGGAACCTACTGTAGAATAGTACAGTGGAGTGGTATAGGCAGTTGTGCTATCAGACAAATGAAGCAGGCATGTCCAGCTGGTCTCAAGCTACATGGAACCTACTGTAGAATAGTACAGTGGAGTGGTATTATTATATAGGCAGTTGTTCTATCAGACAAATGAAGCAGGCATGTCCAGCTGATCTCCCCCCTCCAGTACAGCTTGTCTCCTCTCTGACTGAGAAGCCATGTCCGCTATCTCCTCCTCCACTTCCTTGATGTCTCGTGTGACGTCCACCATCTCGTCCAGTAGATCTGGGTAGGAGAAACAGAAAAATGACTCACAAGAAAAATGTAAATTTCAAAAATACTGATTTCAGCACAAATACTGAAGACTACACACTTATACGTCCCTGTCACTGACAAATGTGGTGAGTTACAGGAAAATGAGTCACAAGTCGCAAAAGTTACATTTTGCAGAGTGATATATTTACATGGTAAATGTGTGGGAATGATTTCATTTTTTGGGTGTTTAACGCTTTCGATAGCATAAATACATGTAGCAAATTTCAAGACAGTATATTGAATATATTCATGCATTTCTAAGATCATCTTATTAGCTACTTTACTAGTAAATGTCCACCCACAAATATTGCATATATACTGTTTTTCAAAACTAGAAATATCAAACTTAAAATATAGAAGTACTTATAAGATGTCCTACTGTTTACTATCATTAGAATCGGCTTGATCTCATCTATTCAAATATAATGAGATCTCAAATTCCATTTTTTGCTACTTGTGACTCCTTTTCCTATATATATATGACACATCACAAATGACACTGAGATCAATTAACATTCTGCCACCCTAAAATAGTAAAATAATGTTCAGCCTGTCTAAATATTTGATTCAAACGAAGCAAACCAAAGACTCATGCTTACCAAGTGATGTGGGTGTAACGGTGAGAGCATTTTGTATCTTCTTCTTCCTCTCCTGTAGATCCAGCAGCTTTTTCCTGCAGACAAAAATTATTTGGCAAATTTAGAGATTTTCATTTCTGAAATCAATGTTCCTGATGCTTACATTTTACATATATGTAAATATAAGTACTTCTCTCATACATGTTGCTAATAGTAAAGTATATATGTAGTATGGTTCTAATTGACAATTGTAATTGGATTTTATCTGCAAGTTTTGGGAATTTCTCTTTTTATAGCGTTTAATCAAGATAGAATTAACTCTAAATTAAGTAGAATGAAAAGCTTCAAAGGGCGTTATTGATATTCATTTATATAGAAATATGTTGCTCTAGTTCACAAACAAATAAAAAAAAAAAAAAAGTTATCAATAGTAACCGAGTTGAAACAGGAGGTCCCCTTTTGATTATAGTTACAGACCAAAATGAATGCTTAAAACGCCATCTTAGAAGAAACCAAACAAAAGCCGCAGCCCAAACTAAAAATATTGGAAATAAGACAATACAAAATATGACAAAACACATAGAAAATAATCAATTATCATTAAACCCATACCAAACCAATTACATGTTATAAATAAGTAAATTCATCATGACGATTTACCTCAAAAGATTTAATCCTAAAATATAGATATAGAAAATAACACCTTTTATCAAATGTCAAAGGCAAATTCCATTATAATATTTAAATGGACTGGTAAATTATGAAGGTTTATTGTGTGATGGTGAATTGTACATTTTCTGACGCCCTTATATTCTGTATAGAGCTTAAATATAGCTGTATAATCAATTCAACTGACTCGTATTCCCGCTACGTTAGTAATAAGGTGGGGGTTTTAATATTATTACTATTAAATTACAACATAGCTATGTATAGCAAAGTACCATATGACATTGCTCAAATTGTAAATTTTGTTTTGTAACATGATCTGAGATGTATGGCTGCAAAGACTGTAAGGTCCAAGAATGTTATTGTAAAACAACTACCTACGCCGAAATCACTACAATATTCTTAATATTGAAATGTAATAATGTTAATTTTGATTTAGAAAGGTCACGAATCCTTACTGTTATTGCCTCACAATTTGGAAAGTGTTTATTGTTGTCCATCTAGGATTTTCGTGTTATAATTGATACTGGCTGTAACAGGAAAACCTGAAGTGTGCTGATGTTACTATTCCACCCTATTCCCACTTGTATTTAAGTTGATATAAAAGAATTATCAATCAATCAATAGTACTGGTGGTTCAACTATAGCTGTAATAGCGATATGAAGGCAGAAGGACCTACTTGAGGAGGAGCCTCAGCTCTTTGGTCCTCAGCTCTTGTTTCTGCTGCAGCACCTCGAGCCACTCGTCGAGCAACTCCTGGTGGTCATCTCCCGCATCACACTCTGGCGTTCCTATATAAATATATAAGTATTGTTTTTTCTCTTCATCATTTACATAGTTAATAAGGCTTTTAGATATTGGGTGAACCTATCAGGTTATAGCTGTTCTTCCCAGGTACCCTAGGCATATTACACACAATTATCTTATTTGATAAAAGATTAATTCTAACATTGTTGTGATTGAAATACAATCAAAAGTAGTTTACAATGTTGTTAATTATTACTTCTATCTAGCTATCTTTGAAGAAGAATTACGGTCATGAAATTAGATGCCATTTTAAGACATCCTAGCCATCTTGAAATGGATAAACTGTATATAGATAAGGCTAAAATAAAACCGATCCTAGCTTTAAAGACATAGAAAATTTGAGATTTTGACAAATTCTGCACTTTTCCCTGACCAAGGGCACAGTCTACCCAAAATCTAAGGAGTAAAGTCATATTTCTATCCACAAAATTATTCATAACTTTTATTATTTTTTGTTTATCTCATGATTTAATTATATCTATATCCATCTGGGTTCCCAGAAAAAGACAAAAAAGTAAATTCTCCTACCGAGTTGGTCGATGCTGCGGAGGCCCTCCTCCACCTGCCTGCCCCGTTGCTCCAGTACTTCCTCCTGTAGGTCTACCGACTCCAGTCCACTCTGGATCTCATAGGCCAGCAGGAGCCTCAATGAGGCAGACTGGCGGTACACGGTGCTGGGTGGCCGAGACCTGTGCAACAACACTAGCCTTTGTTAGACACTTAATTCATCAATAAAGAAAAATCACATGAATCTCAAAATAAAAATATTTTCCACTGGGATTTGAGATAATATTAGTTGTCCAAATCGTTAGCACAAGATCGAGATACTATAATAACAGATTTTATTTCTTTTCCATTCATTCATTTATTTATTTTCTTTCGATATCTTTGATCCTACCCTTTGATCTTAATAAAAAAAGTCCATAGATTTTTATAATCTTATTTATAATTACTTTTCTTTACTTATGTTCTAGTAAAAGTATGATATTCTTATTTTCTTGTGGGAGGGATGCTCCAGTCCCGTATAGCTGAATTTAATTGTTCTATGGCTGGCATGGAAGGGGGAAATACAAAAAACCTCTGCACTATATTTACAAGCTTAACATTTAGAGGAATATTTCTTGTAGATAAAAATAGTCATAAAATAGTGATAATCCTTAACTATCATTAATCATTCAACAGTGAAAAGGGTAAACTTACTTCGCTCCTCCGCCAAGTCCAGCTTTAGATCTCCGCCTAACCGCCATTTTAGGTTTCTCTATGACGTCATCCTCCACGGGAGCGTTCCTCATCCCCTCACCTCTTGCCTTGGCCTGAATATAGCATGAGCACCATAAATAAACACGCGTCCTTTAACTCAACTGCAGCTTTAGGCTCAGAATTAATTGAGACAATTAATTGACATTTCACTCTTCATGATATTGTGATCTCTGCTTCTAGTGCAATACTAACATTTGCATTTATTTATTGTCTTTCCTGTTGGTTAGGTCTATCAGCTCTCATTCTCTCTCTCAGCTCTCTCCCTCTCATTCTTACACTCTCTCTCATTGCACACACACACATACATTCCTTCTCTCTGATCTCTCCCTCTCTCCTTCTCTCTCCCCAGCCCTCTCACTCTTATTCTCGCCCTCCTTCTGTTTCTCCATCGTCCTCGCCCTCGTCCCTCTCTAATTCAAATAAGTTATATCATCCCTTTCTGGTGAAAGAAAAGAAAAAATCTCAGAGATACATTATCTCTTTCTTTCTTTCTTTCTTTCGCTCTCTATCTCTCTCTCTCTCTCTCTCTGCTACAGACAACTAGCCTACACATTAGAAACTACAATAAGCGTCTACTGCTGGGGAAATCAGTTTCCAATGACTTACCTGGGGTAGACCATTTGTACGAGTTGGGAAGCTCTTCTCCTCTTCTCCATTCACTGTAGGGTGAGAAAGTGCTGAGTCACCGTTGGTGTGGGTATCGGGTACAGGTGCATGATGGTCGGATGATGACGTAGTGTCTTCCCCATTTGTCACCTGTGGACATTAATGTGTAAGTTCATAATCATTACCTCATATTACATCATATTGTATAACTAATTAACACCTAGACCTGGAAAAAATGAACAATAGAAATTTGACAGACAATTGATTTGACAGACAGAAATAATGAACCTCTGCGATTTGTTCTTTTCTTTCAGTAGAAAAGGGATGACCGCGGGTGATATAACTTATTTGAATTGACTGAAATAATAAAGTCATATAAGTAACTTAAGTAGCATCATCATTGTGATTGTCATATCATAATTCATCTAGAATAATCTAGAATAGTTCTAAGGTGTTCTCTTCCTGTGTTTTACATTTTTCACTTTCCTTGTATATTAGTTAGAAAATGGGTACAGGTTGGAAGGCCTGGAAAACTTTTATTTTCAGAAACAAATAACTATTTTGAGCTGAGTTTAAAAGAAAAGTTAAAATGTTTTCAATTCAATTCAAGACTGCCGAATCATTGAGTCCTGAAAATCACCGAGTCTATACAGCTATGCAGTAGAGAGCGTAACAATGGTTAAATAGACCTTCTAAGCCCGAAAGAAACAAAAGTGGCGCCATCTGCGGTAAACTTGCAAAGTCTAGTGGGTCCGATAAAACAAACGGTGCCGCCACCTATCGCATTGCTTATGAACGAGTGTATTATCTGTATGTAACTGCCATGATCAAATGTCATACCTAAAGAAATAAAGAACGTTGCAAAAACAAAAAACAAAATGCTTAAATAGATAATTATGTAGTGCCGTTCAATATGCTTAATTTTCCTATCCTACTCACGACCTTTTGTATGGTGCACGCGCACCGGCTCTCGCTCTAAATATATTTTCGGGTCTACTGATTATCATTCGCCTATTGTATTAACTCTCAGGGTGGAGCTATTTTCACCAATGATGTTTTCTTATTTTACAACACTACGCGCTTAGCGTGGGTTTGCCACCGTCCAAAGGGAAATCAGAATAAATTATTAAAACACATCTTGTAAACACATGGCCATTGACATTTGATGACTGTTAAATATTCAATGTGCAATATTACATGTTTTCCATAGATTTCAGACTGTACCATTAGTCCTATAATTCCATGCGATTTAAGATTCAAAATGGCGGCAATGCAAATCGCCTATTACTGTCGACTTTCACCCCTGTTTAATAATATGGAACCCTGATGAAGGCTAAATACTGAATTATTCAATAAATCAACCAGTCAATAATTAGATAATTAAATAATTAAACATAATTACCTCTTGTCCATTAAGCTTGATGACTAGACGTGCTTCAGTACGGAAGGTAGCTGGAGGAGTGTGGGGTTCTGGAGCTGGTTCTGGGTCCTCCAGGGGCTGGGGGTTATAGGGGGTACCATAGTAACAGAAGATGGGGGAGGAGGGGGAGTGGGAGTGGGAGTGGGAGGAGGCATCGGTACCATTGCTGTAGACACCGCCACCCAGCGCTCCATTGTCGCTAATATCTAGATTCAGATCCTCTTCTTCTTCCTCTTCTTCTTCCTCTTCCTCTCCATCTGTGCTTTCATCCTCCTCGTCCTCCTCAAGAGATTCACTATCTTCAGAGCTACTGGAAAAGTTCAGAAAGTTATTTAAATCATGTGGAGTGTTTCTTTTATATGTCACGTCCAAAAAAAGGGCTGTATCAATTGCCATGGAAACATGTATTCAATGACGAAATGTACGAATATATATATACAGAATGATGCATGATGTCAGCGGATGGAAATAGAATTCATGTCATATTTGTTTTAAACATTTGCTTTCTTTGATATTCATTCTGGCTCAGTTAGTCACTGCGAAATAATCGGCGGGCACATTAATCATCGGATATATAATGCTCTAATATTGGCCGATTGTGGCCCCCACTTATTCTACCAGTAATCATTGTCCATCTCCTAGAAATAAAATATGGAACGCTTCACGAATTTGCGTGTCATCCTTGCGCAGGGGCCATGCTAATCTTCTCTGTATCGTTCCAATTTTAATATATGTACTGCCGAAGCAAGTACATTACAACCATGCACAAATGGAGTATATATACTCTTCATTCCTCAACCAAACGGTAAAATGGTGTCTTCACCGCTCAAAAAACGTTTTTCAGTATAACGAAGTTAAACTCTTTAAAGTATGAACAAGAGATAGAACAGACTCCTTTATGCACATTTTCAGTCCGTTTATTAATTTATTTAAACCGCTTTGAACAATTTATCTGAAGAAATTAGAAGAAATGATATTTTATGTATAGAAGAGCTGTAGGGTGACGATGGGCGCACCTGGTGTTCACCTGAAGCATCACAATAGCTTGAACGTAGGATGAACGTAAAGCTGGTATGGTCGCATATCCTTTGAAGGAACACTATGAACTTCGACAAAGGCAACATAAATATCAAAGTCCCATCACCAAAAGTGAATTTAAAGTGACCGTGTAAAGCACTTAAGCACTCGATTTATTTCAATAACCCCGAATTTTGAATAAGTTCAATTGTGATGCCCAAACCTCGAACAATGTATAGCCTCTATTTCAAAAGGCTTTGTATGGAATGATGTACACGTTCAATGTCTTTATAAATAATATTATATCTGGGTATTATATCTACGTGCTGAACATGATCATCCACCGAGATTAAACTATTGTATGTATTTATATATAGCTGTATATTTAGTCGAGAGATGCGATAAATGGAGTGTGATACAAATATTTGTATCGCATATATGATAAAAATTCGAATTGCTTTTGTCATTTAGCTTTAGACGATTTACATTATGACGATTGAAAACTAAAACAAAAAGTTTGTTTATATTTCAATATTCGTCGATACTTGGGTGATATAATAAGTACATTGCTTAATGAATCATCATTAATTTGGGGTGGAAAAATATGGAACGCTTCACGAATTTGCGTGTCATCCTTGCGCAGGGGCCATGCTAATCTTCTCTGTATCGTTCCAATTTTAATATATGTACTGCCGAAGCAAGTACATTAACCGGCAGCTATCCTATCTATTATATACCCACACATACAGGTGACAACAAGAAAGTGGTGTTACAATGAATATGAAACCTATTTCCAAAGGTGCGAGGAGAAAAATGATTAGAACCTCCCAGATATGTCCGCTAATATGTTTTACACATTTATCGCTAATTAATAGCAGAAGGAAATACGGATTTCGTCCCAAATTTGGCAAAAATCCCCATGAGCGTATTGAATTTGGTACTACAGGTAGGCCTGGTAGGTCACGTGACTAGCAGTCACGCTCTAGCCTCACGGGCGCACTGCTGGCTTCACCCCGATGTGAGAAAGCCTTACTTTCTAAGGGTACGTCACACCCAGCGTTCCCAAACCTCTACCATATAATGAAGAATAAAACGTACACGAACAATGATACACAGTCTCACTTTGTAATCTCTTACACCACAGACAGGTAGGCCTTGTTGAAAAGGTGAGATATTAAACACCCAGGAATTCCTCATTGTCGCATCACATGGCACAAACATCCATATTTTATAAGGACTATTTTAAAAAAGAATTTGGGGGAGAGGGAGGGGGATACGTTTTTTACAACGACATGGACTGCACCTTTTGGATACAGAATTCCAAATTTTCGTATTTCTCTGAAAGTCAGATAGTAAAGTAACATGACTGCAAACCATCTCTTAGGAGTTAAGACAATATAATGTTAAATAAAATAAATATCTGCCATTTTTAGTTGTAAACGTTGAACTTCCCAGCTAGGAAGTGAGCTCATGTAGAGCTCACTATGAGCTCAGAAACTTCTCATGTATGTGATATCAGAACTGTGAGGTCTGGGTGAGGTTTTTGTGATCTTGCATATGTGATCTCACATGAATGGTTTCAGTGTGATCTCAGTGTGAGTTCACAAGTTCTAGCTCACATTTAGCTAACAGCTGTGATATCTCAGTGAGCTCAGAAACTTCTCATAGATGTGAGATCAGAACTATGAGGTCTGGGTGAGATGTTTGTGATCTTGCATATGTGATCTCACATGAATGGTTTCAGTGTGATCTCAGTGTGAGTTCACAAGTTCTAGCTCACATTTAGCTAACAACTGTGATATCTCAGTGAGCACAGAAACTTCTCATAGATGTGAGATCAGAACTATGAGGTCTGGGTGAGATGTTTGTGATCTTGCATATCGACCCACTAGTTGTCGGCTATCCTGTGCCAATGGAAAAGAAATAACCCCCCACAATTGTTGGCCCATGTCTCTAGTTTCCGTAGATACCAAGGACAAGTCAATCGGGCCAGAAATAAAAGCGTAGCAGTGTTTTTGTGAGGCCATGTCTGGTCGAAATATAAAATCTTCCATTATCGCCATGCCGAACGTCCCGCCGATCAGACATGGCCGATCGTTTCGCCACATCGTAGACGTTGTAGACATTGTTGAGAGTTGCCATTTGGGAGACTGAAAGAAGACATTACGGACTGTAGATGCTGCAAATTTCGAAACGTTCAGCGGAGATTCAGGGTGTTTTTAGAGCGCCCGGATTCGGAACAAAAAAAAAATTCGGGACCCCCAAAAACGATAGGATGCCGTAAGTGGTTTTGACTTTTCCCGAATTTCTGACGGGGTGGCATCGGCCGATCCGTGCACAAAAAATATACAGACTTGACCGTCAATGTCTCTAGATCATGCAGGTTTTTGGTTTGAATCGATACGAGCAAGTGGGAGGCTATGAGAGACCAAAACTCGATGCAACCTCCAACCGGGCCAAGAGCAACATGTTTGGGCGATTTTTGTACAACATAACAAAAACGGAACAGTCGATTCGGGCCACTTTTAGGGCAGCTAGGGCTTAGATTTTCAAGTATAGCATGCAGCGGGGCCTGTTCCACCCTGGTGCCAAAGAAATTTCGATTCCAAGCATTCCTTCATATTCAAAACAAAGGATTCGTTTGAGATTGTAAAGTGGGTAGGAAGGGTCAGACTTTTTAGGTACATGTCTATGGCAGAACAAGTGAAAAATTCGACTTTTTTCTGGTGGCCCATAGAAATTTTGTGAGATATTGACCTAGTCCAGTTTTTTCTCCTCTTTTCAAATCTGGCCTCCAATTTTTTCTATTGGCATTATTGGCGACGTTATTGGCAATTCGACTGTTTTCACCAGGTGGCAGCACCATAGAACTTGGCTTTCACTAGGTGCCCTCACAGGTTACTACATGCCATTTACAATTTATATTAGAACAAAAGTCTCACTACTAATACTTATATGAGGCATTTATACCTTATAGATATTACACTTTATAAACTTGGAAATATTGAAAGCAATGAAATCAATACTTTATTTGTATAACTTACCTGCTTGATGTTGAAAAATGTTGTGAAGAAAGCACCCTTATAATTCTAATATTATTACTATGAGTACTACTGAAGTACCCAGATTGTCAAACACCAAGTTGCAATGGATACCTATGTCAGCCACAGGAGAGGATTGTATTAAGGGTAAGTTTAAGTGATGGAAATGGATGAGAAACTCTGAAAAAGTCAAGCAAAGGGACTGCATATAATATGCAGTCTCTCCTTGAATGCTCTTGGGCGAAATGCTTCTGTGGAGAAACTTTCTACCTTAGCACTGAGCACAACAAAAACAAGTCTAGCCTTGTCATCTTATTGATTAATAAGAGTGAGATTGTGTAAGAGTATACTGTTAGTTCACAATATGAGGCCATTATGACATTAGACATTGACCTCACCGTGAGATCATAGTATGAGTATACTGTGAGGTCACATTGAGAGATCATATTGATGCCACTGTGAAGTTACACTTTGACCTCACCCGTGAGGTCATACTATGACCTCACAGTGAGATCATACTTATGACCTCACAGTGAGATCATAGTATGAGTATACTGTGAGGTCACATTGAGAGATGATTTTGATGCCACTGTGAAGTTACACTTTGACCTCACCCGTGAGGTCATAGTATGAGCTCACTGTGATAAATATTGTGAGCTCTCAGTGAGCTCACTGTGATCACACATTCTTAGCTGGGTTGCTAACCTTCCAAGTCCAAGGTCGATATCATCTTCTGTATAGAGTAAAACCGTCTCTAGAGATTCTTTCTTTTCATCCAGCTGCTCCGTGATAACGGGTATCTCCTCCTCAACCTGCTCCCTTTTCTCCTCCTCGATGACGTCATCATCGAACATGACCCTGCGTCTCCTGGGTGAACGCGACCTCTGGCGTGCTCGGGGAGAATCATCTCCAGGTTTCAGGAAGGAATCACTCTCGTCCAGGTTCTCTGTGGAGGCGAGAGGTGGAACGTATTTATGATGTGTTACAGGAAAATGAGTCACAAATCGCAGAAAAATTGTTTGAGATACACATGTACACTGTATCATCACATTTGGAAAGATGAGATCAAGTCTAATGCTAGTGAACATAAGGACTAATAAATGTTTCTATCTTTTAAGTTTGACATTTTTATTCTTGGGAAAAAAGTTTGCGATATTTGTGGGTGGACAATTACACGTACTAGTAAAGTAGGTAGGATGAGCTTAGAAATGCAAGGATATATTTAATACAGTCTTGAAAATTAATTTGGTACATGTACCGGTATCCATACTACTTGGAGAATTAGACATAAAAAAATGTGAACATTCCTACAAAGGGGTCTATAGGATAAAATACTTTGAAAAATATAATTTTTGCGGCTCGTTTTTCTGAAGTATATCACATTCATGCTTATACAATGTAGTAAAAAAGTATAGATTTATTTATTTATTTTGTACAGACTCTGAAGGGTCACCTTTTTTGCGCAGACTCTATGTGTGTTGGGGGGCATCTTTTTTTGCAGACTCAGAACTACAATGATGTAGAGGGGGGGGGGGGGGGGGGTCATGAAAATTTGCACAAACTTTCAAGTGGGCAAGAAGTTTTGAAGTTTTGCACAAAACTATACAATCTTGTACCCCCCCCCCCGCAGTGGTTAATTATGAACAATCCCTAACCTTTGTTTTCCTCTCGCGTCCACCTGGCGGAAACTGCCTGCTGCTCCTGAAGTCAACATAACGTTTGGCATTTATTTCTAATGAACAAATAGAACCTCGGAATACTGCTGAGTCATCATGACAGACTGCCTAAAGTCATACAATCTACACGGTAATCTATTGATTTATTTACACGATGTCAAACTCACCTGACACTAATATCAACTAGGCTACCAGATATCAAATTTCCTAATTTGTGGTGATAGTATGTTGTAAGAAGACCTGATTCATGATATATAGATGTTGGAATAGAGACATGCCAGAATTTGTTTTTCATCATTGGAAAGCAACTATTGATTTCTTATATTCTTATTTATACATAGAGTGTCAGAGAGATGGTGCATAGAATATTTCTTAATTCTGTTTATATCATAAACAGCTTTGCATGCATAGAAAGACAATCGATATGAGTCAGGACGTCAGAAAATGTACAATAAGCAGCTTTATGCTCGGTTATGTTGAACTGTGATTTAAACTTTATTTTTGTCTGAAATTTGGTTTATTTGAGAGGATTGGTGAAGGGAAGATGTACATTTTCTAGCGACTTCCCCCATGAATGGAGAGAGAGAGAACTTAAGGTAGTACAAACATTTGAGACAGGTGGCGTTACCTCCTGTACCGGGGCCAACTCGTTACTGTGCTGCCACCTGGACGCAAAGTGGCCAGTCTTTGTGGCGTGCCGCATGCAGAAGAACTTCACTGCAAAAAATATAAATGTTTTGTTTACTAAATGTCTTGAAAATTCATACTATACAGTTATGCATGGCGAACCATCAGGCCAAACATTCAATAATCACCGATATCTCTAAATATTTAGAGATTCTGAGATAGTACTAGCTAGAACTGATCTTGGACCCCGGGTCTTGGAGTAAGCCTCACGCATTGAACACAAAATATGAGTGATGCTTTTATTATTATTTGATTTTTTTATCATATTCTCTTCATCGATGTTTAAATAGGCGATAAATAATATAAATGATCTTGTTTGTTGCTAAAAAAAACTATTCGGGTAATTTAAATGGCATCAATTATAACTGAAAACAGTGTCTATTAAATAATGTTTGGGTTGAATAAAAGTCTTTAAATACAAACATATTGAAGAGTTCAGGGTCATTCTCCGATAAATATTTAGGGTCAGCAGTTGAGCGAGAAAATGAATCAATGCAACATGCAATATACTCACCATTGTCATCGTCAGTGTGTATATAGAGAGATCCCACTCTGAGTGGACATTGACAGGTGTGACAGCGGGCACAGTGACGGTGGAAGAAGTAGCCGTTGTGACTGTGACGCTCCATGATGAACATGGGCTTACCACAGATACAGCAGACCCCTCCTGTCTGCGTCTTACGTATGGACGGTAACGTTATAGGCTTACGTGGGGGTGACGTGGACGTATCAAGGCCGTCAGATGAGTTCTTGTAATTAAGAAGTGCGTACCAAATATGGATTAAAATAGCAAAGAATGTTGGTGGCAATAATCTGAACATATTGCAGTTGTACATTATTGGAAAAGATTGGGATTATATGTATCATTAAAACCCATACCAAGATGTATTCCTTAAATCAAAAACAACAATCCAGGTATTCAAAATACATGTGTACACAGTATAAAAAAGAATTTTAAAGTACAACACAGTTTTAAAGTACAACAAAGTTACAACACAAAAGGTCCTGGCAATTCTAAAATACCCTGTATATGTTAATAAAATGGTAGTATAGTGTTAATAATTGATTCTAATGAAAATGCTTACATTTCCCATATTGTTGAACATTGTAGTGAGCTCCTGTAGCCTACCACTGGTGGTTAACTGTTCTGCCAGACTGCTAGTCGGTTTGTCGGGCTCAGAGTCGGATTCAGAGTCGGAGCTAGTCGTCTGTATCATCCAGTTGCCACTGATGGTTCTAGTGCGACCACCAGAAGGTCGTGTGTCTGGAGAGCTTTGTTTCTTATCATCCTCATCCTGAAAGAAAGTCAGTTTTGCTATTCAGTGTAGGCCCAAAGTTGAGAGAATCCCTTCAAATGGAGGGAAAGCCTCTCGCCTCAAACTGCAAAGTGCCATTATAATTCTATTAAGACCGCAAAATGGCATTATTCCAATTAGAACGCCTAGTCCTAGGTCAGGTAACCGATTAGCGAAGTAGGCGTCTAATCACTGATACACCATTCTTATCTGATCTGAGGGTTTGGACCTCCACTGAATTTTCCTAAAATCGGCACAATTGGCAAAGTGTATGGGGCCAGTTTCGTGCAGTAATGGAAGTATGCTGGTAGTATCTTAGTTACCTGTTTGTATTTCGCGTTAACGGGTCAAATATTGATATGGGTATTTTGTATGGGGTATTTGAGCTTCCAGTACCTTGAATTTAGGTGTTTAGGTGTTGATTCTCTAAGGAATGTCACTCAAAGTCAGGTCTATAATTATGCCATACATTAGTGGTGCCTTACGTTAAATGAATGTTGAGCTTGCAATGCCTTGATTCTCTGCGCCGCAATGCCCGTACACGCATCACGTATGTCAGTCTCTGTAGCTGGCTGTACATCTACGTGCGACGTAACTCCACCAAAACTCACCATAGGCTGTTGTGGAATATATGATATGGGTTGTATCAATCGTGATAATATCAGGGGTGTTATTAGTATCATAGTTACTAAAAATCAGTTTACAAATATATATAATATTTATATTCATATCATACTCAACCGACATTGCAATACAACATTAATCTACAGTAATTTTATATCTTAACTTTGAAGGTTATAAGAATGTTTTCACCAATATCATACTCATAGCTTGTACATACTTTATCTATAAAAAGACCAAATGTTTTGTGGGGATTGTGGAGCGTGTGTTATGGAAATATGCATAACTCCTCCATTGGAACGCCGATAAATACTCCATGCTGGACATAGAAGGGTTTTTTGTATAGGTTTTACACTGACATAATTCATAACTCCTATAATTCCATGCGAACCAGGATTTAAGATGAGTGATTGTGTGAGATTGGTTGCTTTACGCCCTTATCAACACATTTAATAATGATTATATCAAGGGCGGGAGAGCTGAGAGGGAGGCAGTTTAAGATCATACCAAGGAAATAGAGATAGAGAAGGGAGAGACAGACAGAGAAAAAGAGACAGAAAGGCACTTTATGGTCATACCCAGGACATAGTGACAGAGGAGAAGGGAGAGGGGACAGAGAGAGACAAAGAGACAGAAAGACACTTTATGGTCATACAGGGTTCAAGATGGCGGACATGCTTACCTTCCTGATGTCAATCATCTCGGACATGCCCGTGAGGAGGGAGATGGCTGATGGTCGCCTGCTCCGCGTCCCGCTAGGTGGCGCGACGCCCAGGTTACTCATTTTACGCTCTCGTGCAATAGGAGGCGCTGTAAGATTATTATTATTATTTTTTAAATACTCTTATTGACAAAATTTCACATTCGTGATACGTTTCATTTGCCAACATTATTGAGAAGAAAATACGACAAATTATATTAATAATTATATATGCGAAATTATCTCAACATTTTCCCTACGTTTAATTGTATTAATTTACAAATTCATCTAGGTATTTAAAAAAAAATGTATAGTTGAAAGTAGTTTACATGTGATATTATATGGCTAATATTTTTATATAATTGTTTACAACTAAAAACTAATTAAAGCAGGAACACAGATCTCCCTAACCAGAAAACCATTAAATAGTATATTTTTCTTGTTTAAAACAATTATTTATACGAAATAGAAATATGGGGTATTAACTTATCTAGATGTATTTCATAATTCTTCATTTCATGTACTTAATTTTCAAATGACTTGTAAGCACAATTTTGTCTGTGACCGTTGAGGATAGCATCATCTCCGGGGAATATAACATTTTCAAATGAAAATAAAAAACATTTTTTTCAGTTCCTAAAAGGTGGTTTCCTTGAAAAAAAAGTTACCATCCCGCCTCAGGCCCTGCATAGTTTTCAGCTGCCATAAATCGGAAACACACCAAATCAATGCCCGAATGAATAACTTGAAACAAAACAAGTATTTATAACCGTGTCACAAGTTCACTTACCTGGTAAATAACTGTGGTTTGCCTCTTTCTCCAGCATGTCCTTAAGCTGGGTGAGATAGGAGAGTAATGCTAAGGTGTCAGTGCTGTCACTCATCACCATGTCCTCAGGTGACAGCAGAGGTGACAGACTCCATTCTGTCTCTATGACGTTAAAGGCACGACGTAGGTTCGTCATGGAGTCCATGGACACGACGTCCTCCATATCTCTATAATATAACATGCATATTATATGTAGAGATTTTTTTTAAAGAAAAAAATTATTTCATGAAGCAGAAAAACATAAAAAAAAAAGGGGCCTCCTTGTGTATCTAAGTATGTATATAGGCTGCTTTACATTTTGTCAGGTAAACCTAGAGTAAAAACGCTCATTTTCAAGAATTTTATACTGGAATAATATTCTTTCAAATGATTTTTGTATCAGGCATATACTATATCTCATCAAGTCAGGAGTTTCAACTTTCGTGTGTATACCTATCATGTATAACGATTCTCTCACTAAATGAGATGATGATAATAGTAAATAAAATAGGTAAAATCAAAACAGGACTGAATTAAAATACCTAATTGTATTCCGACAAATATATATTATATGAGCACTTATAGTTCTATAAGCGGGGCCGCTACCTCGAAACATCAGTACAAATACATAGATTATATATACTTTTGCTATGGATGTAGTCTAAAACTCACATGAGGTCTGGTCGGAATGAATGCACAAGAGCACAGAACGCCCGGCCATTTTTCCATGACGTCAGAAGGTCGGTGACTGTGACGATGTCATGATAGGGAGAGAGGCGTTCCTGATACCATGACAACATTATACCACCATCTATACTGGTCGCTGGAAAACAGGTAAATCATAATATGAGTATTGTGATAAATGTATGTATTTCAATGTTTGCGAAACAGAGGATAGAGGTTACATCTCATGATCTGTATCGCTGTCCATATATGAGAAACATTACATTGACTTCCCTAGTAAATTAAGATTATAGGTCTACTGTGTACATAGTGTGATACATGTACATCACGTGAGGTGGGCTGCACTAGGGGGAATTATTACCGTATATGCTCAGGTAATCACAAATAAATTGTTAATTTAAGACATCTATATATATTTGTCTGAAGCCATTCCTTCTGTTTTGCTTTAGAAACTGCAATCAATGTTTGCAAGTTTCTTAACTTGGATCAAGATATTATGCAGAAGTATAATACAATATATACGGTAGCCATGACATATGTAAGTCACTTCCCTGATGGATAAATCGGTAGACAATTTCCACAAAAGTGAAAATTAATATTTTTAGGGAAAGAAAGTTGAAAATACTTACATCTGCCCCGTCTCCTGGTCAGTATCTCAGCTTCTGTAAACCGCCGCATGGGGGCGGGAGGAGGGTTCTCTATGAGGTCGTCGTTATCCCACAGGTGGCGTACTTGTTCCGCCTTCAGGGATGTCGGTACATAGCCATATCTGCAACAGGCAGAACCCAAATTATTTTTTATAAACTTAAAATATATTCAATGAATATATATTCAAGAATTATATGTAATAGTATATTTTAAAAGGCGATAAATAACTAATAACTAATTGCGCCCAAATAACCAGTGGGATATATGCAATATATGTTTCTGGTCGAGGGGCTGTTATACCTAGCCTACTTGTAATCACAAAATTATTTTTCATTCTCTTCTGTTTGTGATATATTTGACGTAAATCCGTTAAAATTGTTCTAATATAGTTAATTAAGCACAGACATGGCAGGTCTAAAACCTCCATATTTGCATGCATGTAGCGACGCCCAAACTCGAACACGTATATGGATACTTTTCTTGACACACCACTCTTCTTTAATACTGATAATGGACATGGCTTATATCATAACCTTATGTATTATATAGATGTGATGAGAAAATGACTTTAAATATTTGTTTTGGGATAGAAATGTATGAAAGGTATCAGAAATGTGAAATTGTTTCGAAAGAAAAACATTTTTTTAAAAATGTAAGAAACAATCTGGCAATGGGTGAAACAATTCCGCTCAAAGTAATGCGGTTGATTGACCAATAAAAATGTTTTTAAAAAGTCCATACCTGGTGGTTGGATCTATAGTGTAGAGGTCTATTTTAGGCTTGAGGTTGCGGGGAGAGGCCTGAGAGAGGGTTTTCAGTAAGGCCTCCCGCTCCCCCAGCACATCCAGTGGCGCCCTCTTACCCGGACACCAACTGCGCATGTTCCAGGCCGCGTCAAACACCGACAACCAACCTCGGGCACACCCGGAGCCTGTCGGCCAAAATGGCTGCAACGAAAAATAGAGAATAAATTAATTTGTAACTTTAAAAAGAAAGTATTGGCAAAGCTTTCCTTTTTATTCGATGAGACAAAATATTATTACTGAGATCACCGATTTGAATAAATCCTTTTTGATACATATTTCGATTAAGTGACACATTTATTTGTTCGTGTTGAGAATGCTTGGATTCTGATACTATTCCACTATTTTGAATGATAACGGAAATCCGAATATATCAATATTTTGAATGGTTACCTGATATATTTGGATATATTATTGGATTGAACTGAATCTCAATCATACTTATTTTCAGTGAAGACCACCCACACTTTATAATTAATCAAAATTAAAATACACTATAGCTGTTGCCAGCTGTTTTCACGCGTCGCCTCGATCTTTAAATCATATATATATGAAATTACAGTATTTGCATTCATCTAGCTTATCGAGATTCTTCAATGTACGAAATGTGTCCATTTTACCCATATACATTACATATCTATTGGTTGACATTTGACAATATTATGCTATATCATGCCCCTTTTAAATACGGAAAGGTATACTGAATACCAATAAGCCACCAGGATGAGGTGTCTGCCAGCATATTCCCACTTCAGGGAGTACTACATGAAGTGATCTCATTATGCATTGTGTATACACCACTCGAACACTAGACCCTGATTGGTATGGATTGTAATAGTTAGCGAATATTTCCTCACATGCGGGCGATGTGTGCACCCGAGCGTAGCTACGCGACAATTGTTTCGCTTCAAGTGACCACCAGGGGCGCTCATGGTCATGCTAAATCTATTTTCTCTAAAACGTATTACTTCCAACAAATGTCTTTAGCTATATATGGTTAAAGATTAATTCAAAGAGCGATTTAAAAAATAAAATGTGTAGAATGGAATTCGTCACCTTGTGCTGATTTTTTTCACGATTTCAATTTCGATATATACGGAATAATTTGGGAGATTAATAGTTGTGTGCTCAAGACACCCTGTAAGCGTTGTCAGCAGGAGTGTAGGGTATATAATGGCAGTTAGTGCACGAGTAAAATGTACTTGCTTCGGCAGTACATATACTAAAATTGGAACGATACAGAGAAGATTAGCATGGCCCCTGCGCAAGGATGACACGCAAATTCGTGAAGCGTTCCATATTTTTCTAAAAAGTTTACAATATTTCTGGACGGACAGTTAATAGTAAAGTAGCTAAATAGAGTCAATAGGATGATGTTAGAAAAGCGAAGATATATATTCAATATACTGTCTTAAAATTTAGTACATTTATTCATACAGCTTATGTGAATTAGAACATTCCTGCAAAGATAGGCTCGAATATATCTCGAATAAAATAATTTGAAAAAGGTCAATTTTGCGATCTCATTTTTTGGTAACACATTAGGCCTACATAGACACGTGTGCCTTAGAACGATATAACAACAAAAAAATGCCTAGGCCTAATGCCTAATGAAAAATGCCTTATGCCTAATGGAAAAATGCCTAATTTGGCAATTTGGGGTTGCTGTTATTTCATGTTATTTGTACTCGACTTATAGAAATACAGTATAAATCAGTAATGAACTAGCCGCCAGAGGTAGGAGCTAACTATGGAAAATCAAATTTAGGGGTATGACACAACAAGGTATAACACCCTCTCTCAGATCAGATACGAATTGTATGCCAGTGATTGGACGCCTACTGTGCTATTAGTTTTCCTAGCCCAGGACTAGGAGTCCTAATGGAATTATAATGGCGGTTTGGAGCGAGAGGGTTCCCCTCAGTTTGAAGGGACTCTCATCTTTGAACCTGACTGTAGGACTAATAGGCCTAGATCTATTCTACTGGTATAGGCCTACATGTTCTGTATTGTAAGCAGGCCTACCGTAAGCTTTAAAACACATTTCTCTGAGTTCATAGACCGGGTCAAAATATGGGCGACAATAACGTTAAGAGCTTTTTCTGTTTAACACCAGGGGCGCTCATAGTCACACTATAGCTTATCTAATATCAAAGCTCCTGTCAACTGTCGTTTTCCAGATATGTTAGCCAAATCTTGTCCCCGATTATTTAATAAACAAATTAAATTTAAGTTGTATAATGAGTCTGTAATCTCATGAGGACCCTTTCACCATTTTTATTTCAGAAGGCTAAGAAAAATGATGTGTGCGGTGAAGACACCATGTTAGACATGGGTGAAAGAGGGAGGACTATATAAGGTTCCTTTGGACCAGTGATAGGTGTACTTGCTTCGGCAGTACATATATTAAAATTGGAACGATACAGAGAAGATTAGCATGGCCCCTGCGCAAGGATGACACGCAAATTCGTGAAGCGTTCCATATTTTTCATATCAGTTCCCAATGATTCATTGCAGCTTTTAGACCAATGTTGCTATTGTTCCTTCTAAAATTCACGTTTTACTCTCGACCATTTGCAATGATTGCATAGTTTCTCAAACGTTCGTCAAACTAACAAAAATATAGGCCTAGGCCTAACCTCAAAATAAAGTTTGGTCATAATTGACACAAATACAATTTTAAATCATCATCATTATTAAAAACAAAATTTATTATTTTTACTATTTAAATCAAGGATTGATAAATTTACCTCAATAAGACTGTCTCCCACAATACATTTTAGCAGCCTCTTTTTGGCTCTCTCTGTGACGAGTGACGCATGCGTGGCTTGCGTCATAGCGGTGAAGTCAAATATTGCTACGTCATCCTCGCCTCGGTGGTTCGTCGCGAACTGCATGACGGGGATCTTGCCCTTGGTGGCTATGGTAGCGGCCTCTAGTGCCATGTCGCGCAGTTTCTCCTTATTGATGTTCTCTCTTCTCAGTAACTGAGCTGTCTCGGCACAATCCTGGCAAAAGATACGATAAAATAATTCTTTAGGCCTCTAAAGGCCTATTTGCCATAATAAGGATAGGCCTATTTAAGGATGCGGATGCTGCTGATATAGTTCTCCCAAGCCCGACTAGGCCTTAGGCTGTAAAGTGCAGTAACAGAATGTTGGACAAATATGCGTTTCTTTTGCGAAATATCAAATATAAACAATTAATTAGTTTCAAACAGAAACCATGAAATCTATTGTATAGCCCGACTCTTGGTGGCATTTGGTATTCATGTAGATTCATTCAAATTAGACCTACAGAATTTGACTAATATTCTAATGTTGCCTTATTGCCCGAATAAAAGATTTTTCAAATATTTTTGTGTGTTTTGAATATATCATTTCAGTCATCCCTTCATATACAACTGCCTGCTTGTTGGAAACAGCGCGCAAACATCGATCTGAGTCAGATAGTGAACAATCGGCAGCTCTACACATTTAGTAAATTCTGCTAAATTAGGCTGAAAATGATAGGCTACTTTTGGTTTGGTTTTGAATTAGAATATCGCTTTGGTGATGATGTTTAACTGTATTTTGAACGAAAATGTTTGTCTTAAGGTCCTAGTCCACTAAACCAATTCTCAAGCGATTTTGCACACAAGAGAACCCTTTTGCACTAAATTCCGTGAGAATCGCATGGGAATCGGCTTAGTGGTCTAGGCCCTTTATATATTTGGGTTATTTGAGAGGATTGATGGCGACGAATTGTACATTTTCTGGCGCCTTCACCCACTTGTAACTAACACTGGTCAACGACCGAGGTAATACATACCTCATACAGGACTCCCTTCTCAAGGAGGCAGTGTTTCTTGGCTGTCATGACAAAGTAGTGAGTGTCATTCTTATAGAAGACAAAGTTCTCCAGATCGATGCCTGACCTCGCCTTGAGGTCATCAAAGAATTCCTGTTTAAAGATGTAGAAGATGCCGCCAATCTCCTCCACCTGCGCGTCAGCACGCGTCCGGAAGTTCACAAAGTTACACGTGATCGCAATGGCGGGCTTCCCTCTGAACACTTTCCTCTCAAACCCTGAATCGTGAAATGAAATAAGAAACAAGTCAGTTTCTTTTTCAAATATACCGTACCGGTAATGCATCTAGACTTATTAAGATCAATGTATGTTAAACAACATCGGAATCAGGAGATGAAGGAGTTATCAATGATGAGATTTTGACATTACAATGAAAAAATATTGACTAAAGTAGTTCAGACTCAGTGACTCAATATGATATTTCAGACACAGTCATGAAAACACATCAATACGCCGATATACATTTTATTTTACGGTTCAATGGGTATAGGGTGTAGCCTACTAAACACTGCCTAAACAATGGGCCATTAGAAGGAGGCAGAGGTATTGCCAGCTAGTTGATATGTAAGAAATAAATCCTTGATTTTCATTTATCTTAACGATATTTTTAAGTACTTTTTATATTGAATATATTTGTGGCCTGCCTTAATATTAGTTACTTTGTCTAAAGCCAGGTGGCGGCACTGTCAATAACTTCGGTATCATCAGAGAAACCTGGTCCAGTGCAGGACTGAATACTGTAAACTTATTTATTTTCGCGTAGATAAATTTTCGCGCACTCAGTACTTTGACACCTTTTCGCGTGGATTTAAATTCGCGCAGCAAGGAAGTCTCACATATTGTTTATGCAATAATTATACCTTTCGCGCAGGATTTATTTTCGCGCACAAAGGTGGGTGTGCGAAAATAGCGAAAATAAATACTGCGCGAACATTAATACGTTTACAGTATACTGAGAGCTACTGATGAGAGGGAATGAAAGACTGAATGCTTTACCTGGGACGGTGTTACGTTTGCCATCGGCTCCTACAATAATGTCTATATCCAGGTTGGAGAGGCCGGGAACTTCAGGCGTCAACTCTACTCTCCACCCTGTGGTCGCTGTAAATATCATGAAATAATTGTACAAAATCTGCATATATGTTTGATTTTGTCCGAACCAAGATTTACGGTACAGAAACAACTGATAGGAACGTTTTCGACCATTTATACACGTTCCTGTAGGGAGATAAAGTACTTTTGCAACGGATACGTTATCTCAACACACACAAAATCAGTCCACAAAGTAGTTTAACACAGCATGCATGTACAAAATGTACTAGATATTCACATACTATAAGCAAGTAGAATAATTATGATATGACTTTCAAATCTGTAAAGCCAACAAAGATTTAAGGATCCTTAATTGCAATTTCATGCATTAATAAACATGACATACACGAAAACGTATGAACGAATTTGGATCTTATTTTTTAAAAAGACAATTTTCTCACTAAAACATATTGTATCCGTGGTGGACAAATTGTATTTACATTCGAACGTTATTAAATGTCTTGGCCGTAAAAGAAATAAAAAATGTATGTATAACAATGGAAGAAAGCCTCACCATTTCCCTCGTCATCCTCCTCTGGTTCCATCAGACCACTGACCATGACTGGAGCGTGCACCTCCACCCCAAGTAACAGCGCGATCTTGAGCAAGATGGACTGTAGTCTCCTTATACCTGTAATATAGGGTAGTATACTTCATTTTGTTTGTGAATATGATCGACGAATATGATCGCCCTAATCATGATATATTACTCTAATTTATTTTCACCTAAGGTTTGACTGGAGCGGACACGTCTTACGATTTATTCTTATTTGACATTCATTCTGGCCGGTTACACAGGTGTGTGTGTGTGGGAGGGGGGGGGGGGCGGAGAGAACAAAGGTCTTATAATTATAGCTCTATTATCATATGGGTCTTCCAGTATATTTATTTCTCTGGTAAAGATCCAATGTAGTAGCCTATTAAAAACCTTATTATGTAAAATGAAAAATATGGAACGCTTCACGAATTTGCGTGTCATCCTTGCGCAGGGGCCATGCTAATCTTCTCTGTATCGTTCCAATTTTAATATATGTACTGCCGAAGCAAGTACATTAACCAGCAGTTATCCTACCTGTTATATACCCACACATACAGGTGACCACACCAACGTGGTGTTACAATGAGTATGAAACTATTTTTGAGAAATCCTTCCAAAGATGAGCGAAGAAAGTGGGTTAGAACCTACAATATATGTCCGCTGATAGGTTTCACACATTTACAAATGGTTAATAGCAGCAGAAGTTACAAATATTATCCAAATTTAAGGAAAAATCGTCATTAGCGGAAAGATTTTGGTCGCACTAGAGGTAGTAAGAGGCCATGTGACACCAATGAAGCGTGACCAGGGAGCAGCCGTCACTTCTCTATATACTGGTATCTGCCTTGTGAAGTCTGGACCCACAGGCCTTTACACAGTAATGTGAAACACAGGCAAAACTTGGAAGACAAAGTTCAGGTTTTTGTCTTTCGAGAGGTTGATAATATAGTTAAAATATTTGTTAAGATATTGGCAATGGACCAGTAGGCCTATGACAAACACGAGAAGTCCCAGTTAGGACAAACGATAAAGTGTATACTTTTTTCCTCATTATTACTTATTCTTTTGTTATTTTCCTTCTATTCCTTTTTATTTAAAAAAAATCCCTCAAACGGTTGGTGTCCATTCTTGTTTAATTTTAATTTTCTCTGTAGTCAAGGAGCGTACTGGACATCATTTTTCAGATGTATGCCTCCTTTTTATACAAATGAATAATACGTTCAATTGAATTTAATTGTTAACTCTTGCAAAAAAGGAACCGCGTTAAACTATCATTGTAAACATTGATCTGAGAAATAAATAATTGCAGTTCAAGGACCCCAATGGAAACGACACAAAAAAGAAACACAGACACTAATTATGAAATAATTATGAAGAACACATACTAATATGATTAAGGGAGCCTGTGCAGAATCCAGGGTAGAAATACTTGGCACCAATGAGCTTGAGGTCCTGGATGACGAAGGGCCAAAGGTGAAGAACGTTGTTCCGTGCGAAGTAGTCCCTCATCTCCACCACAATCACTCGCCCGCCCAACAGCGCCCCCTCGATGGCCATCCGTAAACCACATGGCCCTGCACCCACTACCAATATCTGAGAGGCAGATGGAGATGTTCAGAAAATGTTTAAAGTTTTATTAGCCACATATTTTAAACGTGTTAGTAAGTTACTAAAGACGCATATATGTATCAAGAATATCAGTTCAGGTATTTAAATGTTTGAACGTTGTTGTTTGAATTGTCTATTTGGGCATTTTACAATAGTAATATTCACAGTTTCTGTCCTGACGATAGAAAAACGGTTATCAACATACACGTTAGAGTGTATATATAAAAGCGATAGGCAGATATTACTATTAAAGTCATTATATATTTGGTTTAAGTGACGACACGCATCCTCAGGTTCCAATAGAAAAAAAGTGTATCATTACTATGTGTAATGATTATGCAATATTACATAAAAACATATGGAGCTCCAATGAAGAATAAAAGCATTTATAATACTAGAAACGCCAGAAAGTATACTCAAACTGAATAGGTATAGAAAGTGACTCATTTCGTAATAAAGTATTTGTGCTAACTTTACAAGACCTAAATAGTGCTTAATTGATGGATAACTGGACACTGAATTAAGTTACTGGGAGCAGAATGGCAAAGTAGAGACATATATAGCATGATCTCTTCCATGTTATATTAACATACTGACATGATTAATAAACAAACATGTGAATTCATGAAGATATTCAGCTGACCTTTGCCCCTGAGCATGCCTTGTTCTTCTCGTAGACAGCTTGTTTCGCTCTCTTATCAATGAGGTTGTAAAGCACCTTGATTTCCGGTGTCTGTACTTTGTCCTTGATGCTCCTGTAGAGGCGTCGGAAGTCGGTTCTGTCTACTCCGATAGTGTGGCAAAGATCGTGGAAAGCTTCTATGATTTCCTTGTATTCTCTGGCAGTCGCGAAGGTGCGAAACGCCTCCTCCGCCACCTTTCCAACTGTCATTGTGACGGAGAACTGGAAAGAACAATAAAATTAGATATTAATTTATTTAGTCATATGTGATGTGGTTCAGCAAAATAAGTCACAAGTCGCAAACAATGGATTTTGAGATATCAGCATACCTTAAAAGATAAAATCAGGCGTATTGCAATGATAGTGAACATTAAGAATATCTAAGCAGTGTTTCTATATTGTATGTTTGATATACTTAGGTTAGAAAATAAGTTTGCACTATTTTCGGGTGGGCAATTATACCAGTAAAGTAACTAAATATACTTCATAGGATGACCTTTGAAACGGAAAAGTATATAAAATGCACAATCTACAGTTCTACACATCTATCGAATTCTGCTAAATTAAGGTGAGACTTGATAAATACTGAGTATATCTGAGTGTATTCTGTCTGTATTGTATGCATTCAATACATCGGTCTGGTTATGTTGAACTGAATTTTGAACCTAATTTTCGTCTTAGGTTAGGGTTTTTCAGAGGATTGGTGAAGGTCAATTATACATTTTCTGAAAATCTGACCCAGTGGCACCCCGCGCCACCCAACTCCCATGTAGACCAACGCCACCATCTCTTCCCAATCTTATAGCAGCTTAAATTAACCTAAACCTTTAGTTCCACCTGGAGGGGGTGCAACCCTCCCTGGCATAAAACACGGCTGTTTGCTGACTAAAGCAAGTTTTCGCTTTATGCATTTCAACTGACCACACTCCCGACTTCTCTTCAATTATTTAACTAAAACCCCTTGGTAGTTTTAAAACTATATGTCAGTCCATTTCAGAAACTGCATTGTGGGCCCAAGAAGTCATGTCATAATCAATAATATTACAGGAATTTTCTTAAATGGTTCACTAGACGTTTCAAATATAACTATGCAATTTGCATAATTACTATGAGTATGATTAAATTGTCTGCGGAGTCAAACAAAATATTCTTCACACTTTTACTTAGCTACCTGATGTAATGTCAGGAACTAACGACTAAATTCTCTCACTGTGAAGAGGTCTTTGACTTTTATTGGTGCCCATATTGACGGGATTAAACACTAGAAGTATAGAGGACTGGCCAGGGCCTTCATTGAGGGTATTATAAGAGCAGTGCAAATATAATACCCTGGATGCATAGCACCCTGGGGTCTACTTTGTATTATATGTACATATATGCAGACTTAAGCTTAAATTTCAACATCAATATTAAACATTCTGCCCTCAACTTAAAGGTTCTTATCGCCAATAGCAATCCATTGTCATACAGGGCTATTAGTAATAGAGACATTTTAGAAACAGTTTTGTGTATTTATTCGCGTACTCTAATAGAACTATATACGATAGAAATAAACCAAGGGCAAGAGTTTAAGGATTTAGAATATTTGTATGGCACTGTAGGGTGTCACATGCCATTTATAGAGGCTAGTCTAGGCTCTGAGTTGAGAGAGCCCCTCTCAACTGAGTGAAAGCTCTCGCTCCGAACCGCAAAATGCCATTAGAATCCAATTGGGACGCCAACGCCGGGAAATCCAGTAACGCAGTAGGACTAGGACTTGTCCAGAAAGCGTAGGGTAAATGTAAAACATCAATAAATGCCTTGGATTTGGATGTATATGTGTAACTTCTAACATCTATCTCAACTGACTTGACTATATATTGACTTGCTTCATTGCTTATTTTTTCAATCAGGGTCAAACATCGTTCTATAATTACCAACCACTTTATCAGAACCAAATTGTGCACACAGATCTCCAACTAAAATGACAGAGGCCAACTGGGGATGAAACATTGAAAGACAGGTGGACCAACAGGTGTCAGTGTTTATGTTGGGTAATGTTTATGTTCGACTATTACGTAATAGCCACAACAAGGAGAGAAAGTGGAGACAGGAGAAAGTGGGGCAGGGTTTGACCTGGTCACTCACTTGTGACAGCGTGGGAAGTCAATCATTGGAATCCAGTCAAAAAGTAAAGTTTCACTAAGAGACCAGTCTAGGCCCAAAGATGACAAAGTCCCTTCAAACGGAGGGAAAGCCTCTCGCCTGAAACCGCAAAGTGCCATTATAATTCCATTAAGACCGAAAAATGTCATTATATTCGATTGTCATTAGAACGCTAGAGTCCTAGCCCAGGAAAACAATGAGCAAAGTAGGCATCTAATCACTGACTAATCTCTCTGAATGTACCATTTCATAATAAATTGTCGATTGCCGAAAGCTGCTAATGCAGTAGGTTTTCCCATTTCAAGAAAATAAGATAAAATAAAATATTGGTAAGTGTCTATTACAGAACATTTTTCTCTATCACTTTTATCCAGATAATTGATTGCTCGAATTATGCATGCCTCAACATATTGCAACAAGGTGTGCCTTGAAATTAGTGCAAGCGAATTCAGACCTCAATGGGGAATATTGATCTCTGATAACAAACATGCACTAATTGAGAAAGCAAATACAGCAATGGATAATTTCAAAGACTTATATATACACCAAAGAATTGTTCACAATATGTTATAAAGTTAGGGTCCTAACATTAATAATTATTAAGTTATCGTTGAAGAAATAACGACAATTCTTCAAATATTATGTCAATAAGCGAGTCAAGACTCTCGACCACAAATCCAGAAATTCCCAGGATCTCAGTGAGACGTCTCTTTGAATGCTAATCACCCTTATATATATGGATCATTAGTCATATGTCAGGCTAGTCACGAGTCTGATAAGGGCATCCAATACATAAAACATGAACCGTCATAAACCCAGCTGATTAAACAATTAACCTCATAA